>CAJHNH020001947.1:76217-134590 GCA_905116865.2 Candidula unifasciata | reverse complement strand
CTATATGTCATCATTGGACACAGGAAGCTGTGAGGAGCACAACATCATGCGAAGCATTAGACTTATCTTCTCTTATCTCTGTCTATGATGCCTCCCTCAGCTCCGGATGATTTGACTGTCTTTGACTCTGGGAATTCTGCTCCACTGGATCAAGTAGCAAGAGTACTTCACTGTACAGCAACTGTACTGGTATCTAGCATGTCTATATCACCAGTAAGGACACACAATGTCTTAGAGCCACATTACTCTGGCACTGGTAGCTGTTTGAGGCACAATCTCCCCCATTTTTGGAGATGTCAGGAACCTTCACAGGTGTTAGCTGGTGAGTAACAAGTTGGTTCTGGTGGTTGGATTGGTGGGTGGATGTTGTTGAGACTGTGAATCTTCTGCCAGCTCTTCAGAAAATATACATCCCAAGCATATGTAAAAACTGAAACATTTCCAGATTGCCTTGAAAATTGACAGTATACAGGCACAGATTAACACATCTGGAGGCTTGAGAAGCTGGCAAGGGGAATGGCGTCAGTTAGACATTTCAGGCGTTGGTACAAAAGAAGTTCCTTGTATACTGGGGCAAGGAGTAAATCGGTTTCCAAGAAACCTCAATTAACTCCCTAAATATATCCCCAAGAGATATACATTTAAAAGTGGAGTTTAGTTAAAGTAACCAGAAAAGGCAGACATAATAATGTTGTCCAATACAGGCCCATATATATAGATATAAGGGACTATATATTTCTGGGCGAGTCCAAGTTTGAATTTTGTGCAGATTACAGGTAAGACAGGTTATCAGCCTTACAAACCGATGTGTAATGACTATCATTTCACGACAGCATCCGAAAGAGTTAGGGAAAGGTGGGGGGAAGGGGAGCGGGAAGCCATTCAGTCAATTCTCGTCGTTGCCGTCTTGCTGGATTCTAGCGTGGCTTTTTGCCGGGACTATGTGTATCACGTTACCAACCTTTGCTATCATCCCAGTGATGGGGTGGTATTGGAGGTTATGCGTTCTAGTCCTGTCATTATCGAGTCACTTGTATTCCCTATTTGCTGTCAGTCATATTTTTGTTATGAGTCCTGTCGGTCATGTGCATGTTGTATGCATGCTGTGGAGTGGGATGGTTTTGTTTATGAATCCCCGGAGTATATGGACGCACCCAACTAGGTGTATGCGTACATGCACTCGAGTACTCATACATGCAGACAACACTACATATTTGTACGTCCTTTCATACTTATCCGTGTATGCATACCTAATTGACATTACGTACACACGCAAACTCTTTCATATGCGTTTACCAATGCCTGTACTTACATTCATAAAAAAAAAAAAAAAACGAGTACATCCACACGTAGTGATATTCACTCTTCCATGTCTTATGTGTTTTGTGTCGCTTTGTCTGTAATTTCGTCTGGTCGTGTCACTTTTAAGTTATGTCCCGTTACTGGTATGTGACCTGTCCGGTACTGACGTATCATGTTTTGGTGGATGGTGTGCGTTGATGACGTTCTTGCTGCTTACACCCTTCATTCCATTTGTTCTCATTAATGAACAGGCATACAGCAACACAGTTTATGGTTTCTTTGATTGCACTGTCATTCATACACTCACAAACATATAAGTATACACGCTCTCATATATATACACACATGCACACTCATACACACATATACATGCATACAGTAATACATTTAAATCCATGTACTCATTCATCTGTACCTTTCGCACAACTATATTCCCACTGTTCCGTCCACACGTGATTCCGTACCATCCACCTACATACACTGTGTCTTATGTATCCATCCTATACACAAATGCACTCATACTACACGCACTCATCCTTGTGTATGTGTCCATGTTCACATCTATGCACTCATCATACTTACACTATCTCTCTGACTCTAGGATGTCCGGGGTTACCATCTCATCAGTTCCTTCATGTTCTAAATATATAAAAAGTTAGCGGATGTCCTAGAAACGCTAGTTGATAAATATTTCTTCCTATAGTCCATGCTATATAGCATTTTTGTGTAGTTTGACAAAGGCTGCCCAGCCGAAACGTTACGTTATTTGTGTTGTTTTCTGCACATTTTTCTGATTCCCTATTTTGTTGAGCTTTTTAGTCAAATTTCTCTGGAATTCTGTCTAGCATAAGAAGTCACTTCTACCCACAACCCTCTGTCTCGTGTACTTTCAATCAGTGATGGCACCGATGATATTCCATGCCATAATTTTTAACTGTCCAAAACCTTCTCCTTAAATCTCCCTCTACCTCTCTACTAACTTACCCACTGTCACGATGCACTCTAGTTGTCTTATTATGTCATGACCGAAGAGTGTAGATTGTCTCCTTCTGATGTGAACAATCAGTTCATCATCATGGATCAGTTTCTTTCAAGACATCTTCATTAAGTGCAGACGATATAATATTGTTTTTATAAGGCATGAACATTTTGTTCTATGCAACTGTATGTGCTTCAGTGTATTCCTTGACCATGCGCTCTTATGATTTTACTTAGATGATCGTATTAGATGTGCGTACTGAACAATGACAGGTCATGCCTACAGCAAGTTGCAGCTCTGCTGCTTTAACTGTATCATTACTTTGCCTAGGAGTCATTGTTGTAATAAGCTGTGACTGGCTTTTGACAGTTTTCATCCTGTGTTTTTCGAATTTTTCATGATTTGATATGCTACTAATTCTTGGTGCAACAGTGCACCGACACAGTTTACAATATGCTGCCTCTAATCCGTCTGAAGATATTTTGAACCGTGGATATGTTTTCTTCCAGTAACTATTATATTTGCGATGTCATAAGATGCTTTCCATTTTTTGCGATGACGTGGCCATTGGTAAAATTAACAATATTTATCATTGATAGAACGAGGTCTATATCCTCTCTATTTTTTCTGTCCTCGAGTAGTTTCTGAACAGTCTGAATCACTTGGTATCAGTGGTGGGTTTTGGTTTTATATCCCGCATTTATTCTAGCAGGTTAACATAAATTATAGAGGGCCTTGGTTCATCGAAGTCACGATCCGTTTAGAAAGACAATAAATACAATAAGAAATGGCGCGAATCAGTGTTACTCCGTACCAGGACATCACAACTAATTCAAACTGAAATAAAGATGTTAACTGTAAAATTGCTTTTAGCAAATCTGTGTGTTTATAACGGAGAAACCATGAAGCAAATGTGAGCATATCTTGATAAGAAAAGCCAGGAAAAATCTAAATATGCCAAATAAGTGGAATCTGGCATTAAAAATGCCAATATGGCAACCATGAGTCAAACCAGCTGGCACTTCCAAGCAGTGTCACCTTTCTTAACAGGCTTTTCTCGTGGAGACAGCGGAGACGGCCCACCTGTTGATGTGTGAAATAGTTGGAACCGCTAAACAAAAATGTGTAGACACCTGGACAGTGAATAAAGCAGCTATAGCTGACGCTATAGAAATATGGGCGTAGAGGAGAATGTGTAGTTTTTTATTTTTAAAATGCATATTCCGCAGTAAAAAAAAAAAGGACCACACATTTCTTGGTTTCGTGTTCCATGTGTTTTTTTAAAAAAAAGGTAACGGTACACACCACAAAGTCTATTTAAAAAGGTCGAGGTACACACCCAAAAAAAAAAAATGTCTTTAAAAAACAAGGTAGCGGTACACACCACTAAGTGTCTATAAAAAAATACAATTTAGCATCACACAACAAAGTGTCTTAAAAAAGAAAACGGTGCTCACCACAGTGTCTTAAAAAAGGTCTAAGAAGGGCGCACACTTGGAAAAACTAAGAGAGATCATGGAGAATGTGTTTTGAAGTTGAAGGAGTCGCTGACAACCTAAGACTTTACAACGTCATAGCAACCAAACAACCGACGACTTCGTACAAATCGTTCTTGGTGACCGTCCACACTGATGTTTGCTGATCAGCGCCACAATTTAAATCATCTTCAGTTAAAACAGAATATATTTATGTTTAAAATCAAGCTTTCACATTCGACATCTTCCACTTTTATATATAGCCTAGTTCAGTAAGTGCCCTGTAGGCTATTGTGGTAGACACTTCGCATGTTCCACGTACCGACACAAATCAAGGAAATGATCGAGCAATAATTCTCAAAGTTCGCTATACGCTTGTCTACTACGAGGTGGACTGAACTCCAGGTTGGGATAGCAATGGGATGTATTATTTCGCCAAAACTCATGTTAGACAGGGCTGCCGGCTACAGGAAAGGCCTTCAAATTGGAAACCACTGGATGCCGCCACTGGGTTTATTTATGGATGACACAACTATCATAAGGGGCGGTGCTGATCATTACCGCATTATTCTGCAGAAGTTGGACTGCGTAGTCGAATGGTGTGGCTTGCAGTTCAAGCTGCAGAAATCAAGAAGGTTGTCAATCCTTAACGGTAGAGTCGATCCAACCAGTTTCACGGTAGCAAAAAAAAAAAAAAATCTACGGTTCGAAGATATCTTATAGAGCGGAAGTACGGCCTATCCATGAGTCACTGGCAACAGGCCTGTTTGCTTTCGAGCAGTGCAGGCTGATCGGAAAGTGCATGCTAATTCCAAAGCTCCTCTGGCCGCTGCTCGTGTACAAGGTATGCATGAGTGCAGTGGAGAATACTAAGAGAAATAAATAGACACAGCCATCAGGAAATGGCTTGGAGCACCGCCTTGTCTGACCAATGTGGCTCTCTTGCAAAACAGGCTAGGTTGGTACTTCCGTTTTAATCAATAACCGAAGAGTTTAAAGTCTGCAAGTTAAGACTCGCGATGATGCTGCGCGAGTCTTTAGACCCCACAATAACAGTTGTCCAGCTCGCTCTGAAGACAGGTGCGAAATGGTTGGTCTTATAAGAGATAGAATCTGCTCAGAAAGCACTGAAATTGAAGAAAGTCATGGGTTACATACACACTAACCGGTCGACGGCGCCTAGGGCATGGGAAAGTCAGCTGGTGGTCCAAAGCCACGGCCAAAGAACGCAGAGACGTGGTAATACAGCAGATAAGGGACACGGAAAACGAGACTGGGGTCTAAAAAGCAACCCAAAAGTCGCAGCAAGGCCAATGGATCGGCATCGAGAGCGCCTTGCCCGGAATACTCACATGGGGTGAGATCTAGCGAATGGCCTCACTGCGGCTCAGCTTTGTCATAAGATTTGCTTACCCTCTGTTGCCAACATGGCCAAGTGATGTGCGACCATCGACCCGACAAGTCCACTATTGTCAGCATACATAGCGCCACAATAGGGCCCTGAAATAGCTAGCGAACATTGCAGATTAAGCTAGGATGGGGGTCAACACGAGGGCCAGTCCTACCACCCCCCCCCCCCTTTCCCTCCCCCATGCGCTTCCTCAAGGCTGGGCAGATCTCTCAAGGTAAAGTCAACAAGGTCGCATACACTCCATCGATACTTGACTGTGCAAGGGACTGGTTACTGGCGGTCGAGTACCCAGAATCAATCCGAAAATCAGCCTTCGGAAAAACGTCAGCGTATCTTGATAGAACTGACAAGACGCTGATGGTGGAAAATCACCTAAACAAGATCGAAAAATACGGTGAGCTGGTGGCCGGTCTGAGGAGAGATGAAGCGTACACCGTAAAAATCATCGCCGTCGAGGTAGGTGTAAGAGAACTTATCTCCACTTCCAGATACAATGTACTAAAGCACCTGGGCTTGTGAAGAAAAGAACGTAAACCGTCTATAAAACAACTGGGCGAAGCTGCGGAAAGGTCTTCGTGCTCGCTTTGGACGCAACCGGACCTCGTGTGGGATGGGCCTCGGTAGATGAGTCCGAGGTCCTAGTGGAAAAGAACTTTCTATCCCTAAAAGCTAAAGTGCCCCATAAATGTCTGCCAGTGTCTCTCTGCCAAATGCCAAAGTCTAACACCTGTTCGATGAACCAACCATAAGCCACTCTGGTCGTGGAGGTAGTCGGCTAATTTGCTACCGCAGCGACAATATATATAAAACACAAAATATCACGATACCTGATGCAAAGTCAACATTTAGTCTTGTCTCTGTCCGAACGCCCGACAAAGTGCAGCAGGGACAGATCGAGGCATGGCGTCATGAACCAGGTCGGCCCACTTTTCAAGATTGTATAGGAAGTAATGGGCCGAAACAATCGTGGCAGAGGGATCTTTCTACTGATGATCGGTGGACCCTGCTGTGCATGCTCCCATGTGGAGTTCTTATTATTACAGCCTCTTAATGTCTCGCCCACGATATATATATATATAAACATCACACAGTAGGAACAAATAGCTGTCTGAAAAGGTGTTCACCCAGGACGAGAGACATGACCTGTTGGAGATCTGTTGCAGTAAATATTCATTAGAGAGAAAGGTACTTTGACTGAAAAATGTTTACACAGGGGGACATGACTGAGTTCATTGCATCGGGATATTTTTCTGTCAGTTTGGCTGTAGAATCCCTGATTTAACTTGCCTAAGAAATGCTGTCAATGGTTTTATTTGTTGCAATTGGGGTTGAGTTTAAAAGCTCCATAATATAATCTTCGGGTAAAATAAAAGACGAGATCCGATTCCGATTCATTTTAAGAGAAAAATTAAAAGGTCGACCACTTTCAGACTGCTGCTAGCTGGCCGAGGCTGCTAACAGTCTCCGCCTATATTTGTGTTCTGCGTTATTTGCGTCACTTTCGTGACTAAATTTGTTATTTGCGCCGTCTCTGGGCTTGATGCTTCCTTCTGAGTCAGACCGCTCGTCCTCCACCCTGTTGTTAGCTGTGCGTTTCTTTCTTTTTCTAATTTGGTGTTTCCTCTTGGTTTTGTCTCCCTCTGATTTTGCCAGGCGTATTTCGTAGGAGAGCGAGCTTTTCTACACAAAGTACTTTGGACAACCATTGACAGTTTAAAATCACACACACACGCACGCACGCACGCACGCACGCACGCACGCACGCACCCCCACACACACACACACACACACACACACACACACGCACGCACGCACGCACGCACGCACACACACACACACACACACACACACACACCCCCCTCAACCACACACATGCACCCTCAGGCATATTAGACATATTGTAAAGATCAATGGGTACTTGATAGGCAATGTGGTCAGTATCATGCCGGCCACTTTTTTGTCCACAGCACCACACCTGGTACACATTCAAGGACGGGCAGACCCTGGAGCAAAGGTCATTTTTGAACAAAGTCCAGCTCTATTAGGACCTGAACCCAAAACGATCCAATCTGCAGGCGAACGTCTAGCCACTACACCACAGTGACTCCTGAGACAAACAGACTGAGAGACAAAGTGGGAGAGGGGAGGGGGAAGACAAAAAGGGTGGGTGGGGGAAGGAGGCAGAGATGTCAAGAAAATACAGAAATAATCATATATTTTTGGAAACCATGGCAGTCAGCCATTAGGTGAACACATGATGACATACCAAAGCAAATAATAGACAAAGAAAAAGAGCAGTGGAAGCAAAACTGACATCATTGTGAGGACTTTACATATATAGTGAGATATGAAAGACAAAACTGACATCATTGTGAGGACTTTACATATATAGTGAGATATGAAAGACAAAACTGCAGATATAATCAATTTATTTCAAACAAAAGAAAGAAGAAGAAGAAGAAACACATAATAAAGCATGCTTGCCAGTAAAATGCGACTGATAATTTTAAATATTTTAGTGAGTCCTATATCATTTGTCACAAAATCAATTTTTTATGTGCCAGTTGTAGCAATGCATAAACAAATGAAGTATTTTTAAAACAGCATATAGGTTAATAATTGATCACTCAATATAATTAAATACTGTTATTTGTTCACATAACATGTTAAGTATCAGTTTCTGATTATAGTAAATGTTAGAGAAGCAGTTTGCAGCTGCAGTGGCTTTCTCATACAATTCTGGCTGCAGAAGTGACAAGAATACAATTTAAGTACTTGTAAAAGCAAATATGGTAATGTTAATATTTACAATACATTCAACAACACCATTAACAAAGCCTGCAAGTCCTGAGTAATGAAACAACAGCTTAAGAGTACAAAATGAAATATCACAACTAGCAACGAGTATAACAGAACAAGTAAAATACATAAATAGATGAATATCTGATGGGATGAGGCAGAAAAAGTGTACAGTTTGCAATGACTTTGAAAATGAATGCACTGACTTCATCTACCTATTAAGATCAGAATATAATTGGACAATAGAAATAAATGATATATATATATATATATGATTAACAGGTAAAAGTAGTATGTGAATTTAAAATGAAAACTGAAATGCATGAGACTAATAGGACATTAAAAAGGAAAAATAGAAAGACAAGAAGAAAATTAACTAGATGAGCAATGAGAAAATGTGCCAGACTAAAAATGGGAGAATTAAAGGGTGGACACAAATGGAAAACATCTGTTTAAGATGCTGAAGCAATTATTGCTTGACAAGAATATTTGTTCAGCTCCATGAAGATTATGTTAAATATGTGACAACATTTTTGTAACATGTGTATAAATGTGAGATAAGTGTTGTGAGAAGTGCGACATTAAATATGAATCTATGACAGGTCCTGCAAACCAGGAGAAGATTTAATTGTCTACATTTTGGTTTCCAACAAGAAATTAGAAGATGTGTATGTGTGTGTATGTGTGTGTACATGTGGCAGCCAAGTTCACCAAACAAGACCAGTACAGAATATTAACATTAAATATGTGTGACTCAGATAATAAAGGGAGGAGATTATAAAACTGATGAAAAATATGTAATGCAAATTTTAGGCGGAGGAGAAATCATAATAACGTAAATAAGATGACTTAAAAAGTTTGCCAGGGTAACAAGAAGTGATACAATTAAAAAGTGAAAATATTAGAAGACTAGAAATGAAGCCAGCTGGCAAGTATTGCACCACTGCATGTGGGAAGATGCATGGACACAGCAGATGTTGTCAATGGACTAGACTGGAAGATAGCAATATATCTCTAACATTAACACAGTTGCATGAATTTGAATGAAACATGGTGAAGAACATCAGTTCCATCTTAGATGTCAAGACAGGAGACATTATAACCAACTTCTCATTAGAACAGTCAGTACCTTTGGGTGACTGCTGTACTGGAGGACTCAGCATGCATAGGAATGCCCTGTGTGCATTCATAACATTCAGTTTATTAAAGAGCAACAGATGAGATGGTTTGGTCATCTGATGAGAATGCCATATTATCAGCTTACCCAGAGAACCACGATGAAAAAATATAATGGACACAGAGCAAGAGGAAGACCACGCAGAACATGGAATGATCACTTCAAAGACAGCCTTAAAGAAATGGAGATCAATTTATACAACCTGTTGGAAAAAGCACATAGAAGATCACTACATATACCCTCAACACTTGGATAAAACAATTGGAGGAAGTGAACAAGAAGAAAGAGAAACAATTATAAGACTACACCAATACATGGCATGAAATTATAAACAATAATCGCATACAGAAGCAGAAAGTGTTACATTGTGGAGAGAAGTAATTATAGGTGTCATTCATCAAGCAACATTAAGATGGTGATAAAGAAATGATCAGGCTTGAACAGTCTAAAACTAAAGTTAGAAACACATACAGTAGTTCTATTGAGGTTGTTTATGTATAGACCTCATCATTATCATCATTAACACATATACAAACAGAATCAATTTTTTTCTGTGCAAAGTCTCTGGACAAGCATCAACAATCAAGTTATGCACAAATACCAGGAAACTACATCACCATTATCATCCTAATAATTTTCGTCATCTTGAATTTTGGCTAACAATCAAACATTTTAAGGAGGAAAAGTTGGTCGTTGCCCCTTGATGGGTGGCACTGGCTTCTGCTTGCTTTTTGCCCTCCTTGCACCAAAAATCCTCTTATATACAGAAACTGTTGGTAACTCATGTTGCTAGATTCTAACAAGATGCCCAAATCATTTAGTCTTCTGTTTCTCATTGGATTTACAGAAAAAGTTTCTACCTACAACCCGTCTGATAGTGTCACTTTCTTATTCAGTATCTGATGGTTAAAATGGCATTTTCAACCCAATTACATTCTGACACTCAAAGTTTTGAATCTGTTTGTTACTTTAATTGTTGTCAGCTTATGCAATGTGTTTCTGGTGTGAACTGATAGAAACAAGCCATCTTCTTCAATTTTCTCCACAGTTCTTGAGCAATCGTGCTACAAAATAAATCAGTGCTGGTAAATATAAGGTGGCAAAATTAAACCAGAAACACAGTAACTTCTGATTTATGAAACTGTTATATGAAATACTACATGTGCAACTGATTACTGCTCGTGTCAGTTTTTAAAATGCAAAGATAAGAGATGAATTTGCCTTTGTTTTCAATGAGAAATCTGTTATAACATAAGTACCCTGTTGGTTGAATGTTCAGTGCTCCTCACTTCAATGTAATAATAAAGCCACACACAGATTCAGCACATCATGGAAATGAAAACATTTAGTCCTTATTAGTAAACAAAATAAAACACATGCAGGTTATAATTCCAGTTTCTGTACCTCTCACTCACTCACTCACTCACTCACTCACTCACTCACTCACTCACTCACTCACTCACTCACTCACTCACTCACTCACTCACTCACTCACTCACTCACTCACTCACTCACTCACTCACTCACTCACTCACTCACTCACTCACTCACTCACTCACTCACTCACTCACTCACGCACTCACGCACGCACGCACGCACTCACTCACTCACTCACTCACTCACTCACTCACTCACTCACTCACTCACTCACTCACTCACTCACTCACTCACTCACTCACTCACTCACTCACTCACTCACTCACTCACACTCACTCATTCACCCACCCACTCACACTCACTCACTCACCCACCCACCGACTCACTCACTCACTCCCTCCCTCACTCACTTATTCACTTGCTCAAAATATTCCCAACCCACTTTGACCAATATATATATATATATATATATATATATATATATATATATATATATATATATATATATATATATATATATATATATATATATATATGAGTCTGCATACATAAAAAGAAAAAATAATTAAGGCAAATTATAAGCCACTAAAGCATACTGGTGTTATTAGTTTACAAAGATATTAACTTTCAATGACCAAATGATGAACAGAAACATGATCTGTACAGGCAGTTAGTTACCTTTTTATGGATTCTCTCAAAATATTTGAAGACAAAATCATTCATAATATGCATCCATAAAACAAATGATAAACACAAACAATGAAGTTTAGTCTACATTTTAACAATATAGTTTATTGCAAGCATCTGAAACAACCCCCCTTCTCTCCCCCTTTCCTCAAAAAAATATTTTTAGCCCTTATTTTCAAGTGTTTGATAAATTTTGATATATTTATATAGTACTGATGATATCTTTTAACATAATAATGTTAGGATCAGGCAGTAACTTATTCAGTCTTTTGTTGGTGTTTTCTGTGCTCACATATTAAATAGAGAAGCATTGCTGTGATCTGTTTAAAACAAAGTCAAATGTCTAGTTTTGCTTAAAATGTAGCAATTTGTTACATACTACAAGTTGATGAATACAAGAACTATACAGACAAGACATTACCATGACGCACTAAACAGTTGAACTTAAATGTCACATATAATACATTACATCACTAAATGTCAAGTATACACTTTCAAAATTAATAATACTCGCATTATAACAAAATATGAAACCATCAAATGACTGGCTGCACTCTGCATCTAAGGTAACAATTACAGCAATAATTTTACAAATTAAAAGTCCAGTTCCATTTAAAGAATAAAAATATAGCATTCCATTTTTTAATGATAATACTTTCTTGTATGTATCCAATAGCAGAAACATCCTTGTTAGTACTACAATGTACAAAGAGCCCAGTGAAGATACCATCAATATTTGTATGATGCAATGATCAAGCAGCAGAGAATATAATTACAGACCAGATATTCCTTTTGACAAACACAGCTACATGGATCTAAACGCTAACCAATTGTAGGTCAGTGAGACGATATGATTAGTTTTTTCCTCCCTGACACTTTCTTTAGAAGTTAAATTTATTCTTAGTCAGACTAAAAGCAGCATAAAACTAAATATGTTTTAGTACTTATCACAAACTTGCCCACATGTCAGAAGTGTTCCTTCACCTCCCATTCATGCCGCGGCCAATAGCATGACTTGTCCTATGTTGTAAGGGTGTCATGTATTCCTTATTTTTAACAGTTTACCCATTCTCTTTTTTTTTTCATGTTGTCAACCCTCGCTTGTGTGATTATTTGCATATTGTGCTACTTGGGTGATGGTTTGTGGAGTATCAAAACTAAGATTTTAAAATATTTGTGCGTTCTTTGTCAGCGGCTTTTTTCCCCGTGTGGTACTTTTTACTTGTATACAGGTGATTGAGCCACCTCAGTGAATATAATAGCTTGTAGTCAGATGAATTTTAATGTAAACATAAAAAAAAAAAAACACTGCCAACTGGAAAATAGTACTGCAGATTATAATATAGTACAACCATTTCTGTTTATTGTAAAGCATTTTCACAGGTTATCGAGAATTTATTGTCACCATTATTAAGACATCCAAGCATAACTATGAGTGCAAAGAGCCAGATTATTAATAGCATATTTATTCCAGCAATAAGCTACCAGTGCCAAACATGGACACTGTATAAAGCCTATATACGCAAAAATCACCACCTGTGAGATGAGGTGCCTAAGAAAAACAGCCAACCTAACCATATGAGATCGAGTGAATAATACAATTATCAGGCAAAGTGTGGGAACGACACCTTGTACTAGAATCATCAAGAAACAGCAGATCAAGTGATTTGGCCATCTCGTTAGAATGCAGAAAGATCAAATACCATCACAAGCACTACATCTCAGAAGACCAACTACAAGAGCATGAGGACAGAAGCGGAAAACATGGATCGACAACATTAAAGACACTCTATGAATTCACGGCATGACAATAGCCAGTGGCAGCCAACGTGCACTGGAATGCAAATTATTCCTCCCCACGATGCTCAACAGCAGAAGTGGTTTATGATGATGATCGAGAATTTATGTGATATTTTAGTGCACTAATTTTTTAACATCAGTGTTTTATCTCAGCATGACAGAAATGTGAAAATCTTATTGAAAGTGGGCTGATATCAAACTAAAGTAACAGTGCTGTTAAAGACTAAAAGTGAAATTGGCCTCATTATTGTGGTCTCAAAAATACAGTAAAAGTTTCAGTGAAACAATTTTCATGTATATGGAAGACCAATCCAAGAACATGGATGTAAATGAAAAACATTTGGCCTGCAGGCCACAAACAGCCCTGCATGGCATTAATGTGGCATACAACTATTCCATACTTCTAATGCTTGTTTTTGTATTAAATTGTTTTGTTAGGCAATAACTGAGGTTTCAACTTAACTGCAGATGGGTCACCATTAACTGCTCCATTCATTTGCCTATGGAAATCACACAAAATAGAATTCACTGTCGCAATTTAAAAACCTAGTGATAAACAGATCAGTTCTTACAAAATAGTGAATCTTGTCCACTCAAGTATATGTGTGAGGCAGCTGTCAGATGTTTCAACTCTAGCAGACTCCCACTATTAAATATTTGAGCAACTGTTCTCTTTTCTAACAGCAACACATGCTGACTATTATCAGTAATTACAGTAAGATCAAGCCAGACACTCTCAAGTTTGATATTGAAACACCAAAAAGTGTTGCTAGGCATATTTATTGCTGTCATCATCATCATCATAAGTTTCCACTTCTGTCGTTAAGCATTGTGGGGAGGAACAGTTTGCGATCTATTGTTCGATGGGCAGAATGGCTACTGTCATTCCATGTTGATGTAGAAGCTTTTAATGTTATCATTCCATCTTCTCTTAGGAGGACCTCTTGCTTTCACTTCAGATCCTTTCATGTGTAGTGCCTGCATTGGTAGTTGTTCTGGCTGTATTCTTACTCAATGACCAAACCATTTGATTTTCTGTTCCTCATTGAATTTGCTGCATGGTGTTGTTCCCACAGTCTGTCTGATAATATCATTTCTAACCTTGTCTCGGTTGGTTAGGTTGGAGGCTTTTCTCAGGCATCTCATTTCACAGGTGTTAATCTTATGCAGGTTAGTCTTTGATAATATCAAAGTTTGGCACTGGTAGCACAGTGTTGGTATCAATATACTGTTTATAATCTGTTTCTTGACGCTCATACTTATGTTTGGATGACTTAATAACGGTGTCAGTTGGTATATAAGTTGGCTCGTTGGCATCTTGTTTCTATTTCCTGATCTATTTTTCCATCCTCCGAGAACATACTTCCTAGATATTTAAATTCTTTAACTTGCTTTTAAACAGGTATCATTTAACATGATATGTAGCGGACTAGGAATTCTGCTGACATGTATTACTTCAGTTTTGGTAGTATTTATTTTCATGTTATATCTTCTGCATATTGAACTTAGCCTGTTTAAATGTTCTTGCAGTCTACTCCCCTCATTGTAGAACAGGTCAAAATATGGCGGTGACTGCAGTCAAGCTAATACAAGGAATTCCAGAGAAATGTGACTAAAAAGCTTTTTAGTCAAATTTCTCTGGAACTGTAGTACAGGCATTGATCGTCTGCAAATAGTAGCTCATTTATTGTGTATGGATCTAATTCTTTCTCTGGAAAGTAAAGTTCCTAATTTTCTGGATTTTCTGGGTCGACTGTTTTAAGCTTGCTTCTTTTGATATTCTATCTATGTATATATTAAATAAGAGAGGAGGTAGCACAACATCCCTGCCACACAACCATATTGATTGTAAACATATTAGATATGCCTTCTTGTGTTCTCACTGCGCTTTGGGAAGTGTGGTACATGGCCACGATGTTATCTAGCAACTGTCCTTGTATCCCATAATCCTCAAGAATAGCCCATAGTTTGTTTCTATCTACTCTGTCAAATGCTTTTTTCTTGATCAACAAACACAAAATTCAGTTCATTGTCAAATGTAATGGTTTTCTGCCACACTTGTCTTAGTATAAAACATGCATCTGTGCAACATTTTCCTTCCCTGAAACCAAATTGTGATGTACTTTGGTGCTGTTCCATTATAGGTCTAACTCTCTGTTCTAATAACTTTGCATACATTTTTCTTGTGTGGCTCAAGAGTGATATACCCCTGTACAATGCACACTCTTGTATTACCTTTCCTTTTCCAAAGGACATTTTTATTGCTGTGAATACTGAAAATTAAAATCTTAAAGAACATTTAGTACATAAAGTAAGTAAATTAATTTGCATGTTTTTGTATGTGTAGTGAGTTTGGGATAAATTTCACATTGTAGTTAAATGTGTGGGAGAATAAGCTGTACAGGGTCTATGGACAAACATGTCTTAGCAGTAGTGGCTAAATTCTTGCCTAAAGATATTCATTAAAATCTGTATTGTGGGAGAAATTCTGTAACTGATTTTTGCTCCCACATTCACCCAGCCTAAAATGGGTCCCAAGTGATGTCCTGGAAAGCAAAAGTGGCTAGAGTGATTTTCACCGCATCACAATTATTCAGCTGATGTGAGTTTATAAAAATATACGTCTGACACAATATGCCTGAAGCACCAGTAGCAAGAAAAGTGCCCTTAACCTATTAATAAAACACTTTCAAGTTTAACATGACTGTAGATTTTCTAAATGTTTTCTTTTTATTTAGGTGAAGTCACACTATGAGTATTAATGCAACAATCACAAAAGCTTTATGTATTCACCAAAGCTAAAACACAGAGGCAAGCACTAAAACTGGATACTATTTCATTTATTATTCTTAGTATGGTCGATCATATTTTGCTAGTGTTCATTGGTTCACTTTCTTCATTGCTGTTAATACCGTATGCTTTTTCTTTTCCTTTAGCTCTTCCGCCAAGGGAAATGGAGGTGGCAATTTCATCAAATGTTTTGTTCTTTGTCTCAGGCACAAAGAAGAAGATGAAAACAATCGCAAGGGCCAGAACAATTGAGAAAAGAAGGTACACAAACTCTTCCAGTCCATCCTGTGAGAAAAAGAAAATGTCAGTCAATGCAAGTTTGAGAATTCCCATAAATAAACATGTCTGTGCAATTAAGCAGGATATTTCAAAATTAATTAAACTAAATTAGTTGCATTTCCTTTATAGCAGTGACAAGCCAACCCCAGCTTTCATTTATTGTTTAGGGTTTTACTAAACAATGTTAGGGTTAGTTTGTTACTGTCTTCTGAATGGTCTGCACTCAAAATATTCTCAACATCAGTGCAAAGTGGTCTGATGCCAATTTGCTTCAGTCTGAATCAAACCTAGTATGTCAGAATTAAAGAAATGAGTTTAAAAAACCTAGAGGACAACTTGATATAAGGGATACTTGAAAGGTTTGTTTATAACAATTCATATCAAGCAGCTATATATCACTTCCCATTAAATAATTAGCATTGTAAATTTAAACAAATGTGTGTGGTGTATAAAAAACTATATGTTTTAATGGTACAACTTGGAATCAGATGAGAAAGTTCTCAGGAAGCTAAACACTTGATGAGTGAGATTTAGTCCTTGAATACAGTACTGCAGCATTAACAACAGTGGTCTGGTCACAAGTCAACAAAAATAAAAAGTACCCAAAATCAGGGACAGTGGATTATAAAAAAAGGTTTGAAAACAATGCCTATTAATAAACTATAATGGTGGCTAAAGGTTTAAGATCACATAGTAAATATTTGATTTGTCCCCACTGTTATGGAAAATAGCCACGAAAGAAATGAAATGTTTATGTACTATGCTAAGTGTAATGAGGAAAGATCGGCTAAGGAACGATGATATCATAAGGAGAGTCAGCACAGAACCAATACTGAACTTTATAGGTAGAAAACAAATCAAATGATTTGGCCATGTAATAAGATTGGCAGCAGACAGGGCACCACAAAGAGCAATGTTATACAGATACAATGGTAACAGAAACAGAGGTCGACCACGCAGAAGATGAACTGCAGAGACACTGAAAAGTACTATATATGAAGCAAACAAAAGGGCCCGTTCTAGAGATCTCTTCTTCCCCTAACACCACTTTTGAGGAGTCGAGAAAAGAAGAAGAAGAAAAAGAAGTTATGGAGTATTGCATCTACTGCTTTTTTAGGGCCCACTTAAAGCAGCCATTGTTTTGTCCTAAAACAGCAGCTGATATTCAGTTCATATTTCTATATTATTATGGAGTATTGTTTGAATCAACTTCTAAATTAGGCCAGAATGCCTAAGCAACCATTATACAATCACAGCTTCAAGTAAAAGAGTCTTTTCCATGCCTTGAGGCATATTAGGTAAATTCTTTGCCATGCACCTTAAGGCATGAACCTGAAAATGGTTCAGGTAGGGAGCAAATCATGTTGCTCTTGTTTACTTCTACATGGAGTTTATCCTATATGTATTGTTTACTCAACTCTGCATATGTTGGGTACATTAACAGCAAATATTTAGTTATCATTTTACCAGCTTGAGAGTTCTTCACTTCCTCTTTTACCGCTTGAGGTGTCAAAGTTCCACTTCTTGCTCTTCAGGCTGCCATAAAAACAGACATCTTCTTCTTCTTTACATCCTCTTTCACCACTTCAGGTGTCGAGGAAGATATAAGGTCCTGCTTCATGCTCTTCTGGCTGCCATAAAAACAGACATCTTCTTCTTCTTTACATCCTCTTTCACCACTTCAGGTGTCGAGGAAGATTTAAGGTCCTGCTTCATGCTCTTCTGGCTGCTTCAATTATAGACACATAATGATGTGTTAAGTTTCTCTAATTTTATCTTTCCATTTTGTTCTTGTCTACTTGTTGCTCTGTGTGCCTTTCCTCTTTTGGTGTATGCCTTGTACACATCACAGGGCATTCTTTCTAACTGGTCAAACCATTCTATTTGCTGTCTTTGTTGTTTGGTTCTGAGTCAACTTGTTCCCATGACTTCATTCCTGATTTTGATTCTTCTGGTCACTCCTGCAAGCCTTTCTCAGACACCCATGGTTACCAGTTTTCTTTTATGGTTTAATGTGAATGACCATATCTGACACTGGTAGACTAGGATGGGAATTAATGTGGTATGTATGAGATGTTTTTCTTTTTTTCTGTGTGTGCTGATAGGCATTGTCTTATGCTGTAAGAAGAGGGATAGCTTTACTGCATTAGATGTCAGTTTTCTTGTCCAATATGCCGTCAATGATGAATGATATTCCAGGATATTCAAATCAGATGCCTGTTTAACACCTTTACCCTTTGCTGCTATATTAAAGTTCTGCTTCTTTCTTTCTATTACATTACTTCTGTCTTGTCAGTCTTGAGTCTCATATTATTTGTTTCACTCAGTTCCTTCATGGATGTGAGGTGCAGTATTCAAGAGTTGCCTTCATCAACATCTGCTACATTCAGTAGGAAATCAATGGAAAAAATTATTTCACTGCAGGAGGTAAATGGTCCCCCTAGCATTGCCTGCTTGGTAGGGAAGAAGCAGTGGATATTCTGAAGGAGTCCACGTAGCCAATCTTTCCATGCTTGTGACCACATATCCCAGGGTCATTCACATAGTGGTTAGTGTACTTCTCTAGCCGGAGAGTGGTTCAGGTTAAATTCTAAGCATTCTAGCTGCCATGGTGTAGCAGCTAGAGGCTTTCCTAGGGATTGGAAGGTCATGGGTTCGTGTCCTGATGGAGCCAGATTTTATTTAAAAAATGACTTTGGCTCATATTTTGACCCAGCCTTGAATGTGTACCAGGTATAGTCCTGGGAAGTAAAGGTGGCCAGCATGATGCTGACCACATCAGCCACTGAGCGCTGACTGGTCTATAAAATATCAGTAGTCCTGTGCCCAGTACATTTACAGGCATGAACAAAGGGTCCTGTACTTTACTTAATTAGCAGTTAGAACTGTCTGTTGTCTGTTTAGATGATATAGAATGTTCATAATGTCATGAATCCATTGTTTCCTGGGTGCCCTCTTGCTTGCACTTGATTTTATTTTAGGTGTTGTTCCTGTATTGGTAATTGTTGTAGTTGCATTGCTTGTTTATCATGGTCAAGATGTGTTAAGGCTTAACAATTTCACACTCCGGTGGCAGTAACTTCATTTGGACCACTGTTTTTTTTACTCACTACTTTTGTTGTGCAATCTGGCACTCACATTATACTTACCTTCAGGAAGGGAAATGCCAGCATGAGGACAAAATTGCACACCCAGTTAAAAGCCAATGATAAACTCATAGCAGCGGCCCTTGGAGCCTGGGTGAAAATTTCTCCCACAACAATGAAGGGGATAGGCCCTGTTAATGAGAAAACAGTCAAACTATGTCACAAAGACTAAAATGGTTTTTAGGACAATAAGATACAAACAATATCTTAGTCTCTTATAGTTGATACCAGATGGCACTGATAATCATGTCTGTCTATGGACTTCTGCCTCACTTACAGTCATTATTTCTTCATCCAGATCTTCTTTCATGCCGAAATATTATACTGTCCAAAATCATCTCTCTTGGCTTCCCTCTGCTTGCTTCCCCCTTTCTGATGCAGCCACTCAGTTTTCTCTGTAAGTTAGCTGCCAACACAATATCTTCATTATGCATTTTACCTTAGGAAGCTAATATTTGAAGAAGGAAAAAAAAAAGGAACCTATGAGCAGAGAATGAAAAAGGCATACTGGTATGGCTTCAACTAATCCTTAGTGAATCACAAAAAACAATAATTATTATTATAACATTTTTTTTCCTCTTTTTTTTCCCCTTTTCATTATGTCCTCTTTTACCACTTCAGGTGTTGAGGGAGATATAAGGTCCTGCTTCATGCTCTTCTGGCAGCTTCGACCCTAGACACATCATGGTGTTGTAGAGTTTTCTCTGAAATTATCTTCCCATCTTGTTCTTGGTCTACCTCTTGTTCTACATTCTTCTCCTCTTTTGGTGTATGCCTTGTATGGTATAGCATCAGAAGGCTTTCTCTCCATCACTCGTATGACCTCATTACTGATTTATCTCTTCTGGTCACTCCTAGTCTTTCACAGACACCTCATTGCCATGGTTACTAATTTTCTGTTATATTTAGTTATGCCAATGATAGCATAGGGTGGGAATGAATATGCTTTGCATGAGATGTTTCTTTGTGCTGATTGGGATTGTCTTATGCTGTAAGAGGGAGGCTAACTGTCCAAATACTTGGTCTGCTTTACTGCATCAAATGTTAATTTCATTGTCCAATTTAACATCTTGTTCCAAGATATTTAAATTCAGATGCCTGTTTAATATATGTATGCTCTAATGCTATATTTAAATTCTGCTTCCTTCTTCCTTTTGACATCACTTTTGTCTTTTTGATGTTATTCTCATATTATTTTATTTACATTCTTCACTCATGAATGTGAGTTGTTGTAAATTCATGGCTGTATCTGCAATCAAGGCTTGCTCATCAGCAAAGAGTAATTCATTGACGTTACTAATATTTTCATTCCTGGGCTTAGCATCTTTGTTTATACTGTCAATGTAGGTAACAAACATTAGTGGTGATAAAACACATTCCTGTCTTACTCCAGATGTTACGGCGAATGGTTTAGATGTTCCGTGATTTATTCTAACTACACTTCTACAATCTCTATATAACTTTTGCGAACTTAAATAAGGTGTTCACTTACTCCATATAGAGCCATTACTTTCTATAATTTTTGTCTATCGACTCTGTTGAAAGCTTTCTCCTGGTCCACAAATGCTACAAGTAAGTTCTGATCATATTCAATATTCTTTTCTATTAACAGTTCAAGTGTGAAGATTGCATCTGTGCAGGTTCTATTTCTTCTGAAACACAATTGTTTTTCTGTCAACTGTAGTTCTATCACTGATCACAGCCTCGTTTTGACTAACCAGAGATGCCTTGATATTGACTGCATTCTCGCTTGCTTTCCTTGTTCTTCCATAGTGGTACAACTATTGCATGTTGCCAGTCAATGGGAGCAGTTTGTTGTACATATGCTACACTGAGTATTCTGTAAAGCCATCAAATGTTGCTTTCACCTGCTGCTTGGATTATTTCTGTTAGTAATCTATCAGCTCCTAGTGCTTTATATTTGGGGACTGTTTAATGACTTATACTACTTTAGTAATTAGTATCTGTGGTTGTTGCCCTTTTTTTAAAAGTCTTTGGTTGTTCTTGGATGAATGGATGGATAAAAACAAACAAAAATGTCCTCTTTTAGCCGCTCAAAGGCCTGCTTTATCGAAGAAGGTTTCTTTGCTGTCTGATTTGAATTTGTTTCTTTGTGGCGATCATTTTCGCCTAAGTTTCGATTACTTTGCAACATCATGTCAGCGTGGTCAGGCTTGGCGGCCAGTTTCCGGTTTTTTAGGGAGTGGAACTAGTAGCCCTAAAAAGGGCTGCCATTTTTGCCTGGCGTGGCCTGGAACAGGAATGGGCTTGGTCTTCTCATGGCTGACTTCTGCTGTCAGGTGCTTCCTCCATTTGGTGAGCTGTCCGTAAATATGGCAGTATAGTTAATGGGTTCTTTTCAATGGCTGCGCGATCTGTCTTCTGCTGCTTTCTGAGCTGGTACGGGTCATTTAGAGCAGGTATGTGGGTCAAAACTGGCGACTACCTCTTCTGTTGGGCGTGCCCTGTTTCCTTTGTTTTCTTCTCAGCTGAGTAAGGGCTGCATTAAGCTCATCGTAAAATCTATTACTTTTAATGCATCTGTCTATTTCTTCGGGTCCTGTATCCTCATTTCTGATCACCTCCCTGTTGAAATAGATCACATAGCGGCCTTTTTCCATCATGAGCTTGTGCGGGTGTACCTGTTTGTTAAAACTTTGTAATGTAGTTTAGTTTAAATGTTGGCCTCACTGATTTCCCTAAAGGCTATGGCTTCTTTGCGTTCCTCTCTGTTTGTGGCCTCATCTGCATCTGGGATCGCTTCCGTTTCAGTGCTTTGGTCCTCTTTGCATGCGGGCTCTCTGGCTTCTTTCAATTCGGCCATTTCTCTCTTTCTTTCTTCTCGTTCTGACTGCCAGTTGGCTGCTCCCTGGTCCTGGGTCGATTTGAGCTGTGTTAGAAGGCCTTGAAGATTTTGGCTTGCCACATCGACTTCTGCTAGCAACCTGGTTTGCTGCTCAGCTTCTGCTAGCCTGTCTCTCTTCTGGGCCCTGATTAGGTCAAGCGTTTGGAAGATCAGGCCCAGCATCTCAAGTCTGTCAGTGGTGGCCTTTTCTCCATCTGCTTTCAGCTTCTGGATTATGTTTCTAAGCTCTTCCACTTCCTGAGTCATTGTAGTGTCTTTTGCGACTGGGACGGCCTGGTTAGTTATTCTCTCTCGTCTCGGTAGTGCGGCCTGCTGTTTGCACTTCTTCAGGTAGGGGCATCCCTGGTACCTCGGGTTGTGTGCCCCTGAACAGTTGGAGCACCTTCTGTTTTTGTTCAGTCTCATGAAGTCCTGGTCAACTTTTGCCTGGGGGCACTCTGTGAAATTGCGGGTCCCCGAGCAGTAGCGGCATATAGGGGCGCTACGACAGGTTGTGTAATATGCCCTATTGCAGTGCCAGCATTGCACCACTTCTCGAGAATAAGCTGCCGGCTGCTGCTGTGTCTTGTGTAGCTGGGTGGGTCTCTTTACTATGACTGGGGTGGCTTCTGTGGGTGGCAGCATCTGGTCTGGTGATGGAGCCTCAACAGGGGTTACATTCAGTGCAGGCGTTGTTTGGGTCACTGGGCTGGCGTCTCGACAGGGACATCTTCCTGTGCTAACATGGTTTGCTCCGGTGAGGCTGGTGCAAAGACAGGTTCATTCTACTTAGTTCCAGATGTCGACAGGATGTCGTGGAACTAATTCTGCCTCTGCTGACTGGTCTTTCCACGGCCCATAGTTAAAGTATTTGGTTGGTAGAAATTCGTCACTGATAGGGTGACTAGCAATAGCTTGATCTCTGTGAAGGTTACAAGCCTGGTTAGAGTTCTGAGAAGTACTCCTATGGTGCTCCCAATGCAGTATTCAAGGCTAAGGCTATCTGACTTTTGAAAAATTAATCGGGCGTTTATCGGGCTGCCAATACTCAAACGAGCACCGACAAAGATAACTATTAGTCAAGACTGACTCAGCTGAAAATCTAGCGAATTGTTGTCAAGTATCTAGTTATCGAGAATCGGGCGACGAATGGAGCGTTAGTGATCGAACGGATGACAATAGGTGCAGACGATGGGGCTGTCAGCTCGAGAATGTTGCTTGTTCTTTCCTGACAATATCCTAATGGGGTCTAAGAGCTCACTGAAGTATTCTCTCCATCTTTCAGCTATCTTTTTGCTTTCTTGATCCTTTGGTTGGTGTCTCTTCTTTGCAGTCTATAGTTTACATAATCATCTTCTCTCTTTCATTTTATATGCTGTTTCTTAACTGATTCTTTTACTTCTTCAACCACCAAGGCAAATATAACATCAGTGAGGTTTGTAAAAAGAATTAGCATCTCCCTCAAATAGGGGTGGGAAAAAATTGTAGTCTAAGCACAAATTTAATTTTTACAAAATTCACTTAGTCTACAATGGCAAAGATTAAACTAAAAATTTCCATCAGAGAAAAAGTGTTTGAAAACTCATGAAAATGCTAGCAGAAAAGAATATTCAGCAAACCAGGTAAGAAATATGGATTTGAAAAAGAAAAGGTCACCTATTTTATATAAATGTAAGTAATCCCTAAGTACAAACGAAGCAAAGAAAACAAATTGCTTTATTTTACCTTTATGAGATGTACAGGTTTGGTACTGGTGGCACTGAGTTGGTACATTGAACAAAACAGACGTCAGTTTAGCAATCTTGTCCAAATTAATGACTTACCTAATCCAAGAGCAAATCCAACGATGAACATGTGCATGGTAATGATACATACATAGGCAAATCCAATGTGGTGATGCTGTGGAAAATCATTTTTGCAAATATGAAATAACTGTCTGATGGTAGAAAACATTATTTCATAAACAATAATCATATAAACATTCATACAGTTACAGCTGATCATTCAAAGAGAGAATGTACAGATTTATAACTGTTCCAAACACTCAAGAGTAGCCACATTTTTAGTGAATGCAAAATCCAAGGTTTATAAAAAAAAAAAGTACCCAACCCTAAATATTTCCCATGAAAACAAATGAAGTGAAGAGGTGCCCTGCAATGGAAAAGATTAACTTTTTGTGTCTGCAAATTATATTAGCCACAGATTGTCAGGATGTGAGCCTCCATAAGTGATGAATTCCCAGTGGAATGTTGTGTACCATAAAATGATGGAACTTTCTGAACACTGGTGCATCATTACATTTGGCTACATTTGTGTGATGATCAACTGGAAACATTCTAAAGATTAAAGAGGCTTTTGCCAATGATGCCATGAGCATCAATTTAACCACTTTTAAGATGTCCACACACTGGTGGTTCTCTACAGATCAAAATGACAAGGTCACTGATCCTTGTGAACTTAGAAGTGCAAGAGCAACAATACTACTTTTATGTTTAAAAAAAAATCAAACAAGAATCAATCATATTCTCATATATTCACAGCAGAAATGTGGTTTCTGAGAATCCTGTTAAGAATATAACTGAGTGACAGACAATCATGGCAGCCTATAGACAGGGCACATGATGATGCTGATTATTTGCATATCACATATTGTTGCTGGATAGTCAGTATCTTTTTCTCATCAGGTTTCCTTCCCAGACAGTTGTGGAAAGCGTCTGCTGTCCATCTTTATGAAGCTGGGTCAGTCCCAGAGCCTTCTGAATTAGGAAATATAATAATCTTTCTACCAAGACTGAACATGGATAATTGTCTTGGCAGGCAAGCGTATCAACCATGAATCCACAGCTGCACTTGAGAATAAATACTGATGTTGGTTATGTCAGAAACTGGTCTGTGTGTGCATGTGTGCGTGCATGCATGTGTGCATGCATGCATGTGTGTTTGCCGTCCATGCATGTGTATGTATGTGTGTGTGCATATGTATAGGAAACATGGAGATGTATCCCTGCAATCTGGAGTCTGAAAACCCTGAATTTTTAACTACAAAAGTGTAAACTGCTGCTGACAGAGAAGCAGTCTGGCTTATTCCCACCTCAGTCCAGACAAAGCTCTACGGAACATGGGGAGATCTGCACTGCATGACATGCCTTTGGTCTCCTGGTATATGTTTTCTGACAGAAATTTTGAGAAAGATGATGATGAAGAAGAAGAAGATGAAGAAAAAGAAGAAGAAGAAGAAGAAAAGATATAAATTATAATCAGTACTATTTAAATGTCACATATTAAAATTAGGTGATATTTCCCATGAAATGTAAATATTATGTAAAAGAAAGTTAATAAGTTACTCACTCCAAGGTCTTCATTCTTCTGCAAGTTTAAGAAGATCATCATGAAAATGAAAGAAATTAACATTCCAATCATTGGATACAATAGGAGTGGACGTCGACCAAGCTTCTCCATCAAGGGCACCTGATAAAAATTAATTCAAAAATGATTCACCACATTCTCTGCAGGCAGAACAGTAATGAAGCCAATAGTGTCTTCTATGTGGCTACTCGCAGCATGAGCTGAGGGATTCTATGGGCATGATACTGGAGTAAGGCAGGCTCTGAAGCAGATAGTGGGTAGGGGTTACCTTCATCTGCCTGAGCTGCAGATGGCCAGTGCTTCAATCATGCCAGCATGTTAATGCCCTTAAAGAGATAGGATGATCAGAGGATTTTAGGAGCAGCTCATCCACATAGCTGTTGAGAATGTGAGAATTGGGTGTATAAATCAGAGCAGCTGGGCGTGAGAGGCATGCTGGATATTCAAGAAGTCTTACAGCGCTACCATAGGAAGTGAACCTCTAATGGACAGAACAACACTACACAATAACAGCATGAGCTGAAGACCTCACGTATGGGGGTACTAATTTCTTTGATTCAGATGCAAAGTCTGTGTCTATCATTCAAAGCAAGGTGATGTGAAAACCATGTAAGAACTCTTAATTTCTAGACTTAGCAATCTTGCTAATACATTTTCATTAAAACTTTTTCAGTTGCTGACCGGTTTATATTTCTATTTATAGGTAGATAATACTGCATATTGTTGAGTCTCTGAGTTACCATTGACAATTTGATCAGCTCGTTTTACTTCTGACGATCAAATGTGCTGCACTTGTTTTTTTTTATATTTTAGGCCTATTCAGTTTGCCAGATTTTGACCCCAGGACCTTCTTGGCATGTCTTGTCTTTTGTCCTATTGTACCAAGCCCTGCAGCAGTTTATACTGAAATATACACATGTGGGTTCCTGGACCCCTTTTTTGGTAGAAAAATAATAGATCCATCGTTCCCCTGACAAGCATGTCATAAAAGGTGGTTAATTAGGGGTGTTTCATTCAAAGTCTTGGTGCATCCGTTGGTGAAGCACATTAGTACATTTATATGTATAAGACGTTGGTACATTTGTGCTTATAGGACATAGACGTTACTTTGTGCTTGGTGTCTAGTAAAAGTAAAGGAAACTTCTCCACATCTTCAAGAGTATTGGGCATTATAGGGTTAGACCTATACTTTATAGACTTATCGTCATTCAGTGGGTGATGTAGTCAACATCACACCCACCATCGTTACTTTCCTGAACGGTGCCTGGTACCCATTTAAGCCTGGGTCTACTTGGGAGCCAAGGTCATCTTTGAAAAAAGTCTGGCTCCTCCAGAATCTGAACCTATGATCTTCTGATCCTCAGGTGAGCACTCAGTGACTACACCATAGCAGCTACCTTGTTGTCTAGGTATGAGAATTTAAAAAAAAATATTAGCAAAGCAAAAATAGATACAAAACAAAGAAGGAAATACAAACTCACAGCTACAATGCTGAATAAAACGTTGATAGCCCCAGTACCAACAACAACATAAGGGATAGTGTCATGGTCGATATTAACTTGATCAAACAGCATTGCAGAATAAGACATAACCTGCAAATAAACAAACATCTCTGAATAGGACATGACCTGCAGACATACAAACAGTTTTACTGATAAAGACAAGCTGCAGACAGCAGTATTGATGAAGACAGCAGTATTGATGAAGACAGCAGTATTGATGAAGACAGCAGGTTTCAACTGACATGGCCTACTCACCAGTCACTTCTTCTTTAACAAAAAAATGTTTTTTTGATATTCACCTCTTATGACATGCACTGGATATTCTTCTTTTGCCTTTTATTCCTGAATAGAGCAAAGGCTGTCAACCAACTTATGCCAAGTCATTCTATTCTTTGCCTATTGCTCACCCTATCTTTTTAACTTCATTCTCTAGCTCTCTTCTCCATTTTGTGTATGTGTGGGTCTGCCTCTATTTCTATGCTCCTGTGGGTTCCAGTACAAAGACATTCCAGCTATATTGTTCTAAGGTTTTTTTCAACGTGTGTTCTATCCAACGCCAGTGTTTTTTCTTTACCTTTTCGTCCACTGGAACTTATTTTGTTCTCTCACAACGCTCAACATTAGTAAATCTGTCACAACATTTAATTCCCTCTGTTCTGCAAAAGCACTAGTTAAAATCCATTGCAGGTTACAGCATTACCACTGTTTGTTTCTGTTAGGGGTTCCTGACCATGTCTGGACAATGTTGCTGTCTGTGAAAGACTTATATAAGTATACATTAAATAATATACTGAACTAATATTGATGATAAATGTGTAGAAGTGAGATACTATGCTGTAGAAAACATCAAAAACATCACTACCAATAATAGTTAAGGGAATGCTTAAAATTTCTTGCACAGCTGAAGTGAATAAACTAGATGATTTGGAAGAGGTTAAGATCTGAAGTCAACTTTAACAAAAACAGAAAGAGGCAGTCATCATTTCTGGCCACACTCTAAGAAGAGACATAACTTTAACATGTGACAATTGGATGGATTTATGGAAAGAATGTTGAATGTTGAATTAAGAATTGACATCACAGCACTCGGAACACCCCCTTAAGCACTCTGTCTCCATCTTCAGCAGCAAGGAAAGAGTTCCAATTCTAATGGTACTAGTAACTGTATGATTGTATATCCATCTTGCCTTTCCCTTGAGTGTTGAACAGATCCCCCTGATAACTCCTCGCAGCACCATTCTCCTAAGACCGTAAAGATCTATTTGTGCCTCTGCACTGTTCACTCGCTCCCTAACTGTCCTATAAAAATCTTGCATGTCACCAAGTGGTGCAGAACTGGCCAGTCAATCTGCCTGCTTATTTCTCAACACACCGGCATGACCTGGAGAAAATATTCAAAGGACGCTAACTAATTGGGACCTCTGAAGCGATGCCTGCCACTGTGCACAGTGCATGCCTGTCTCCAACTTTCTCAACATGCTCTGTAAATCAGTTACAATCACAGCATGTGTGTATAGCTGATTCTCAAGGCAGCGGAAGGAAGCCTTCACCTCCATTCTTAAACTAGGCCTTGTAATATCATATGCCAGGCTTTGTTGCACTAAGTGACGTCCATTCACATTTGCTGTGAACCCCCATTTATAGAAAGAGAGATAGAGGCATACGAAAGGTTATTTATGACAACCTCAAGTCACTCATGGAAATTAATCTGTATATGAACTGATACAGGATGATGTAGATCTTCAGACGTGGAGAAACAATTTCACCCACATCAGTCTGCAAGGATAACAATGATTAAAACAGTTGAATAAGTTTAAATATCTGTCACGGTAAATAATGACCCTCTAAAAGATCTGAGCATCAAGGAAGACAGGCTAATAAACAGCATCTTGTCTCAAAAGCTAAAATATTTTGGCTACATCAAGTACCATGGTGGATTGAAAAAAAAAGTAATAACAGAAGGTTTGGTACCAGAAAGGAGCAGCAGGGGCCAACCAACATGAAGATGGGCACAGGATATAAGGTGCTGCTTGGGTATTAAAGTACATGAGGTGGGAGAGCTGGGGAGAGTTTCTTTCATGCAGATCGTGAAGACAGCGAAATTCTACAAAAGAACTGCTACATGATGATGATGATCTGTCATGTTAATGTATCATGTTCCAGTTACATTATTATATTTGGAAAGAAATAGGCAAGTAAAAAAAGAAATTCATTGACAACTCACAGCATTAACACCAGACCACTGTTGGGCAGTCTGCAACACACAAGCAATGATCACAGGCATTCTCAGTTCAGGTGTAGTCAGTAGTTGTTTCAGTGTGTAATTGCTATCACCAACAGTTTTCTGAGCTTCTTTTCTCATCTCATCAATTTCATCAGAGACATTATCTGATCCACGAAACTTGATTAGAGCTAAGGAATGAAAAAATAGCCATGCATGCGATTAACAGACTTCTTGGTGAGTTAAAAATAACACAGTGCAATTATGACACAAGTGATGTAATCAATCATATAGTAGTAATGTAATCAACAATATCCTATTGAACACTTCTAGGTTATAATTGGGATATATGCAGTTTTTTCTCTCTCTCTCTCTCTTTCATACTTTATATTTGTAAATTAAATTTGGTTACTTAATACTGATTTGATTAAGTATGTTTTAAAACACATTTTTGGAGTACAGATTGTTAAGATTAATTCACATTTTAAGTGTACTTTTAAAATAATAGTGTTAGTCAGTTTGTGTAATTTATCTTTGAGATCTTTTAAAAAGTCACCTGGGATTTTATTATCTTGCTTTGCAATATAATCACTAGGGCTGTACTGAATATTCGCTTCGTATTCCCTTCGGGGCCGAATAGTGGACCTAATAACTATTCGGTATTTGGCCCGAATAGTTGCGGGCTGGCCAAATACGAATAGTGGTTCCCTTACACCCCTTTTCTGGACTGGTGGAAAATGAACATGTCAAGATTTCCCACCTTTGTTCATACTGTCAAGCGTTATCTTTGTGCACCACCTATGAGCGTACGAAGTGAGCGTCTGGAAATACCTCCAGTGAGACAAGAAGCTGTCCTAATGCTGACAACATAGAATGATTTTTTTTAAAGCTAATGCCGCTTTCATGGATTAACTAAGCTGTCAGTGACAATTTACAAGTTTAGTTACTTGTTATAAAACTAAGAATACTTTCATTCCTAGGTTTTAGTTAACACAGACTGACTGACTGAAGGGTGCAAAACATGAAAAGGTTTTTAATGTTTACTATTCTATACTACATTTTGAGGAAGTAAAATTTCAGTGTACATTTGACATTATAGATGTTTTTTTTTATAGATCCATTTTATACACTATTCGAAAGTGGAAAAATGGGCCTCAGTTTGAATAGTGGGAAGACAGAAGTAATGGTGGTATCAAAGAAAATAATTATTCCTAAATGTGTAATAAAGTCAATTGTTTTATTTTGGGACATGTAGAGAAATGTAAGTATCTGGGCACATGGATAACATCAGATGGAAGATGCATTACTGAAATAAGAATCAGAAAAGGACAGGCACAAACTGCATTTTATAAAATGAAGAAGAAGAACATCTTGTGCAATATATCTTTGTCATTAAAGGTTAGAAAAAGAATTCTTGCTTGCTACATACATCCAGTTTTAACATATGACTGTGAGTCCTGGACAATCGGTAGGCAGGCCAAACAATTTCTTAAGGCCTCAGAGTTGTGATTTTACAGAACAATGCTTAAAATACCTTGGACAGCCAAAAAAAAAAAAAAAGCAACCAAGTATTTTGAAAGAGGCGGGAGCCTGAAGACAACTACTCACAGACTTCAGAAGGAGACAGTCATCATTTTTCGTCCATGTTATAAGATGAGGGAAAGTGGAACATGTGGTGACCACTGGAAAGATATGTGGAAGGAGGGATAGAGGAAGACAACAAGAGAAGATTCTTGACAGTCTTGTTGCATGGCATGGAAGTGTGTCAGCACACGAACTTAACACATGCTGCAGGAGATCGCAGATTGTGGCGAGGCATAATCGCCTATGCCAGTCGGCAAAGCACCAGATGATGATGATTCATTATTCGTATTTGTATTTGTATTCGGCCGAATAGTTAGTCCAGCTATTCGTATTTGGTGAAAATCACTATTCGGTACAGCCCTAATATTAACCTTCAGTTTTCTCATTAAAAATTGATATTTTGTCTATTGTTAGGTATTTATTTTGTATTTTGCAAAAAAAAACTGCTTTTGTTGTGATGATTTTTGTTTAAATCTCTACAAGGTGGTTTTCCATTTGATGTTAGATGGTTCCAAGATAATTGCAGTGACTCACTTGTTTAAAAGTTATTTAAAATCTGGCTTGGAAAATATTTTGAATAAACAATCCACACTTTCAAAGACAATTATTATAAATTTAATGGTTATCTTGTAGTTTTTCGTATCTTACAGTAATTAAGGTACTGAAGAATTCATAGTTTTTATAACTTCCTTCAGTTATCTCAGCAAAATGTTGATAGGAGGTGTAAGGATTATCTGTGTGCTCTTTCTAATATGTTTTATAAGCTTGAATTTACTTCTTTTAAGGTTGTTTTTGATATTGTCACTCTAAATTTAGTATGGTCTTCCTCTTGCTCTGTATTCATTATATTTTTCAATGTGACTCTCTGTGGTGGTTGGTACCAGAGTATTTTCATCTGATGACCAAACAATCTCTTCTGTTGCTCTTTATACATTTTATGACTCTCATCAAAATAATATAATTATGTACTTAAAATCCCAAAATTGTGACCAGTTAGTCTCTAAACAAACAGTATTTGGCGGGAAGTTAGTAATTGCGTATCGTTTACAGTACGTTGCAGAACCAACCCCAGCAATTTGTGTGAGTGTGGCTGTTGTGGTTTTTCAAGGCAAATGTTAACATTTATAGTTTGCTATTGCCTCTGAATGGTCAGCTCTCCTACCACTGTCGAAACTAACACAAGACAAACCATTCGCAGCTGGGATTGAACCAGGCACCCTGGCATTACAAAGCGTTTTCGCATTGCCTAAGCCAAGGGCAGTACAAATTAAAATAACATACCTCCCCTCCCCCTCTCTCTCACACACACACATACAGAAAAAACCCACACCCACACACCCACTCATAACGCACGCACACACACACACATTCATTAATAATTAACCTAAATTAGTGAAATAAAAATCATGTTCATTGCACTGAAACACACCTTTTCGAGCCTCCTCTTCTTTTCCTTTCTTAATTAGCAGAAACCTGGGACTTTCAGGACAAAATGGCATAAAAGCCAGACAGAGTATTGATGGTACAGCATTGAAAGCAAACAGGTATGGCCACAAAACTTCCGTTCCTAAACAAAAATATAAAAAATTAAACAATTATACAAAACATGAAGGTATTTTGTTTTAAGGTAATTCCTACAATTATTATACACTTCACATAATGTTCTCAGATTTCTTCTCTGCCTTTTTTCTGTCATCAAATTCCTCATTCTTATTTTCATCTTTCTTTTCGGCAGCCTTAAGTGTTTTCTTGCTGAATCTTTGTTCTTCTTCTTGTTCTCCTTCTTGTTCTTCTTCTTTTTACCTCATTGTTTCTCACAATAGCTTTAGTAAGTTCTACACACACACTGCAGTGTTTCTTGTCTCATTAATGATATTTATTAATCTTATATTTTATTTAAGTGATACTGTATTTTGTTGAGTGAAGTGAAATTATGCTGCCTAAGTATATGAACTCTTTTACTCACTTTAGCTGATAATCTGGCAACACCATTGAAAAACAGGTCAGCGATTAAGCCAGTTGCCCCAAGCTCTGAAAGTTGTGGGTTTCTTTCACAGACTGTCATTCATCAGTGCAACTGTTGCTAAATGTTCTCAGGATCATCACTAGAGCTAGAGAGTGTGTGCTGGCAGATATCCAGTCTGCAAAGACTGACTAAGCCACATGGGATAAACCCCAGTGTAGTTAAGCCAGTCTACTTGAAACTGTATTTCAGTAGTGGTAGTAGTAGTAATAGCCATTTAAACAATGATATCTTGTTTAACTTATTTGGGATGTAATTGGGTATATAGTTTTCTTCTGTTACAATAACAGATATTTATGCTTGTCAATTATTTTTGGTTATTTAATAATGCATAAATTATTTAGTAATTGTAACAGATTGCAAAAGTATAGATTGTTGTGTTTAATCTTGTTAAATAATTGTGGTAAGAATATTTAAAGTGATCTGGGATAGTACTTTGGAGCAATTTATCCACAGGAAGTTTTATTTATGAGTTAGTTGCTTCTAAGTCATCATCCTTGCACTTGTTATCTGTCTGTTGCTTCTAAGTCATCATCCTTGCACTTGTTATTTGTCTGTTGCTTCTAAGTCATCATCCTTGCACTTGTTATCTGCTGCGACCTATCGTGAGGACATATCAGTCCATGGATGTACGAGCGGCTTTTGTTGATGTGCTTGATTATTAATTGCATATTTTATCCTTGTGCTGATCATTGCCATTTGTCAATACACAAATGGAACTTTAAAGAGAGTTCTGGTTCCGCTACGTTTGGAAGCTTCAGCATTCATCATGTTGTGTTACTCTTGGCCAGTGGCCTGTTAAGTGTTGATGCCATTTGTTACATTGTGACGCCCCTAGTCACTTTGGTACGCCGCACATCACCACGCAGCCTTTACAGCACGTCACACTGTAGGCCAAGCTGTCGCTCGTCACAATGAAGTTTTGGCACGTCACAACCCCTCATAGCAGCCAAACCTCTCCTAGTCTTCGCTATCACATGGTCTATATGCCCAGTAAAAGCCAGACTGCGATAAAAAGAACTCCTAGATATTTCACTGCAGGAGCTCTTTCCACCACTACATAGCATAAATTTAGAGTTGGTGTTGGAGTATTGATGATATGGTTATTTAACGAGAACCATATCACAGCTACCTTCACCAGGTTGACCTGTTCTCCTGTCTCACCTCATTCCAGTCCTTGCCATGACGGTACACCAAAATATTATCAGAATATGATAATGTCCCTCCTTGTCCTGTGATCTGTTCTCACAGTGTTGACACTGAATAATACTGGAGATAGGAGTGAACCTCATGGCAGGCCAGGATGCATTGTTGTTGGTTCAGAGGCCCAGCTGTCACACTTAAATAGAAAGGAGTGAACCTCGTGGCAGGCAAGGATGTATTGTTGTTGGTTCAGAGGCCCAGCTGTCACACTTAAATAGAAAGGAGTGAACCTCGTGGTAGGCAAGGATGTATTGTTGTTGGTTCAGAGGCCCAGCTGCCACACTTAAATAGAAAGGAGTGAACCTCGTGGCAGGCCAGGATGCATTGTTGTTGGTTCAGAGGCCCAGCTGTCACACTTAAATAGAAAGGAGTGAACCTCGTGGCAGGCCAGGATGCATTGTTGTTGGTTCAGAGGCCCAGCTGCCACACTTAAATAGAAAGGAGTGAACCTCGTGGCAGGCAGGGATGTATTGTTGTTGGTTCAGAGGCCCAGCTGTCACACTTAAATAGAAAGGAGTGAGCCTCGTGGCAGGCAAGGATGTATTGTTGTTGGTTCATAGGCCCAGCTGCCACACTTAAATAGAAAGGAGTGAACCTCGTGGCAGGCAAGGATGCATTGTTGTTGGTTCAGAGGCCCAGCTGTCACACTTAAATAGAAAGGAGTGAACCTCCTGGCAGGCAAGGATGTACTGTTGTTGGTTCAGAGGCCCAGCTGTCACACTTAAATAGAAAGGAGTGAACCTCGTGGCAGGCAAGGATGTATTGTTGTTGGTTCAGAGGCCCAGCTGTCACACTTAAATAGAAAGGAGTGAACCTCGTGGCAGGGAAGGATGTATTGTTGTTGGTTCAGAGGCCCAGCTGCCACACTTAAATAGAAAGGAGTGAACCTCGTGGCAGGGAAGGATGTATTGTTGTTGGTTCAGAGGCCCAGCTGCCACACTTAAATAGAAAGGAGTGAACCTCGTGGCAGGCAAGGATGTATTGTTGTTGGTTCAGAGGCCCAGCTGCCACACTTAAATACTACCATTGATTGTAGAAGAGCTGCAGAGACTGATAAGTATGTAGTTCCAGTAGCTGAAACATTAACAAGTGCAGGGGTACTCGGTTGTAAACATTCTCGAGGTCAATAGGAGCTGAACAGATTTTAATGCCTGAATGGAACCCCTTAGATACATCATGGGCAAAAAAAGCAGCATTACTCCAGGTTTCTCTGTTGGAGTGGCAGGATATTTTCTTGGCAATAATCTTTTCCACCAGCTTGTCTATTGTGTTCTGTATTTTTACTACTCTGTATCCCTAGATCCTTGTGTGGTCTTTGCCAGGCTTCGGCAGCTGTATTAAGTAGCTGTGTGTCCACTCTTCTTTGATTATTCTGCTCTTAACGCTGTTGTTGTAAACAGTTGCCAGTTCCACTAGCTCCTTTTCAGAACATTTGTCAATAAAAAAGAAAATTTACAAAGAATATAAGAAAATTTTCCGCTCACCCAAAAGCTCTTTAAGGCCAAAGATCTGTGAGACTAAGATACCAATAGTAACAGCGAGCTGATGGCAAGTCCCAAGAGCCCCTCGAATCTTCTTCGGGGATATTTCAGCCAGATACAGTGGGCATAAAGTAATATTCAAACCTGAGGAGAATGTTCGGTGAAACATTAAACATGGCAACAATATTTCAGCTAAATGTTAATGCAAAATAAATTCTTCTCTTTCTCTAGTTGTCTTAATGAAGTGTTGTGGGAGATGTAGAGATCTTCTGTGTATGCTGGTCTTTATTTCTTTAAGATTTTTCTTGATGATTCTTGATTCCAAATTTTGCATTGTCTTCCCCTTGTTCTGCTCTCACATTTCTGTGATAGTTGGTCTCCAAGGCATTCTTGTCAGATTGCCAGACCTTTACATTTGTCACCCTTCAAACCTTTCACCACCCAAAAATGTTAACCAGAAAAAAAAAGAACTTTTTCCTTCAAATATTTAAGAAAAAAAAAATTTTGATTCTTTATAATTCCCTGAAACTCTGCTATAAGAAACCAGAAGAGAAGAAGCAGAAGAAACTTGGATTCTTGGTGAGTTTGTACAATTATGAAGGTGGTCAAGCCCCTAAAATACCAAGCAGACAGGCAGGCAGTCCCAGAGTCCTCTGCTTATTCAATGAGGTTATGACACACACACATGGACGCATACACACGCACACACACACACGCACATGCTTGCACACATGCACACACATGCACGCACACACACTTACACAGAAAAAGAATTAATTGCTTCTGATCACCTACGAGGTGAGGTTTTTAAGTAAGTCCGGTTTTGACCACACTGACCAACACCAAAGAAAAACGTAATTGTACATAAGCAGTATGTTTATGTGGTTTATTAGCTAGCTGTATGCTGTTTGTTCACTGTCAAAATGTTGTTTGATGCTGCGCGGACTGATTTATAATAAATACCAAAATAAAATCTCCAAATTTGTTGGTAAAAAAAAAAAAGTGCTGCAGAAATTCACTGGCAACTCATTGATGTTTATGGGCCAGATGTTATGACTGATAGTATGTTTATGAAATGGTGTTGAATGTTTAAAGAAGGGTGAACAACTATTCATGATGAAGATCGCAGCAGTAGCCGAATGTGGTGACAGACAATTAGGTCCAAGAAGTGAACCCCCCAAAAAAAACAGGAAAATTGTTGTTTGGTAATTTCTGTGCTGTCTTTCAAATTTTCGAGGTTTCACGTTCACTGATTTACTCGAGATTGTGTCAAGAAATCTTGGATACAAGAACAAAACTGTGTGCCAGATGGGTACTAAAAATGTTAACCGATGAACATAATCAGAAATGCCTGGCTTCAGCTAAAAAATTGTTGCTATCAAAATAAAGGAGATAAAGGGAATTGTTGACCACCCGCTCTACAGCCCTGATATGGCACCAAGTGATTACCATCTTTTCATGCATCTAAAGATGTGGCTGGCATTACAGCGGTTTGAAACTGATGATGAACTGCAGACAGGCGTTAATGAATGGTTCAAGACACTGGCGGCAGACTTCTAAGACATTGGCAAAAAGAACCTAGTGCCACGATATCAAAAATGTGTTGAAATCAGTGGTGGCTATGTTGAGAAATAATGTAAATGTGTAGTCCACTTTTGGCTGCAATAAATTATTTTTGTATAGGATGGTTTTTATTTTCTAATTTTATACTGGGACTTACTTAAAAAACATATCTCTTAATTTATAAATTGGGAAAGATCTTTTTCTTTTTATGGAAAGTAATCACTAAAACAAATGGAGTGAAGAATTAACTGACTGCCTTTCCTTTGATCACTAAAACAAATGGAGTGAAGAATTAACTGACTGCCTTTCCTTTGATCACTAAAACAAATGGAGTGAAGAATTAACTGACTGCCTTTCCTTTGACCATTTAGATGTGGTTTTAGTCACTTTACCATTGATCTTCTTTTTCATTCTATAAAATAAATTAAAATATTTAAAAAAAAATATTCTGAGAGTAATGTAATCATACGATGTCTAATGCAGCTAAAGCCATAACTAAAACTGTCATACAGGCATACTGGGCTCAATCCAAAAATATGTCAACCAAAAGCCTCAAAAGTTGGAAAAAAAAAAAAAAAAAGCTTTCTCAGGTAGAGAAGGTTATTAAATTATATGTATTAAATGATGTTTTTCCTAGTGTAGGTTCTAGAGTATAACTTTTGGGGTGGGGAGCAACTGTCATTAAACAAGCTGGTCATAAAAGCAGACTAATTAAGGGTTACTGGATGTGTTGGGCTGAAAATCACAGATATAACCACCCATTATAGGATGAGTGCAGAAGAAGAAGAAATGGTGTTTGAAAAGTGAGATGATTTGCCTCATTGCATTGTTATTCTATACTGATCCCGTCTCTCTCTCTCTCTCTCTCTCTCTCTCTCTCTCTCTCTCTCTCTCTCTCTCTCTCTCTCTCTCTCTCTCTCTCTCTCTCTCTCTCTCTCTCTCTCTCTCTCTCTTTCTCTCTTTATATAGCGACCAAAGACCAGTGACAGCATTACATAAAGAACAAATCATATAGCTCCAGCAAAAAGATCCCACCTCCTGTCCTCCTAGGGGTCTCAGCAACACTTGCATTTACATAGTGAGTTTGACAGACACTTAGTGAAGGAAAAGTAACTGTCACTACCTGAATGCAGCCCCACAAATACTCTGGACAGTATAAGACATTCAGGGGACTTGGCCACCAGTGTAATTCCTCCCAAAACAGCAGCTATGAACATCAGGAATGTGATCACAATCATGCCTAGCTTTCTGAAAAAAAAAAAAAAAAATAACACTTAAACAAATAATTCAGTTTTATTGTTTAGCAAGAAGAACCACTGACTTCTGCTATAGGTCATGTTTACTTCAAGACCTCACAAGCCAAAGATTTCACTTGTATGTGACCATGACTCTCCATACAAGCAGACTGATGTCAGAGACAGCAAAGGGGATTTGATCATTGCAGGGGATCATTGTTGTCAGAGACAGCATAGGGGATGTAATCATTGCAGGGGATCATTGTTGTCAGAGACAGCAAAGGGGATTTGATTATTGCAGGGGATCATTATTGCAGGGGATCATTGTTGTCAGAGACAGCAAAGGGGATTTGATTATTGCAGGGAATCATTGTTGTCAGAGACAGCAAAGGGGATGTGATCATTGTAGGAGATCATTGTTGTCAGAGACAGCAAAGGAGATTTGATTATTGCAGGGGATCATTGTTGTCAGAGACAGCAAAGGGGATTTGATTATTGCAGGGCATCATTGTTGTCAGAGACAGCAAAGGGGATTTGATTATTGCAGGGGATCATTGTTGTCAGAGACAGCAAAGGGGATTTGATTACTGCAGGGGATCATTGTTGTCAGAGACAGCAAAGGGGATTTAATCATTGTAGGAGATCATTGTTGTCAGAGACAGCAAAGGGGATTTGATCATTGTAAGAGATCATTGTTTTCAGAGACAGCAAAGGGGATTTGATCATTGCAGGGGATTATTGTTGTCAGAGACAGCAAAGGGGATTTGATCATTGCAGAGGATCATTTTACTTGATCATAGCTGTTGATCCAGGGCTGGATGGGAGGCACTGGTTACTGCATTCCATGTCAATGTAAAATATATTTAATGTTGTCAGTCCTGTACTTTTTGGTTCTCTCCTGCTCTCATATCAGATCTTCTTTAGTATGGTAACTGGTGGGAGTGGTTAGATGCTCACCTGTGGAACCAAACGCAGTGGGTTCAAATCTGAACGGAGCCGAACTTTTTTTTCAAAAACGACTTTGGCTCCCAGGTCGACCCAGCCCTAAAGGGAACCATGTAATGCCCTAGGAAGTAAAGGTGGCAGCATGATGTTGACCACATCCAAGTGCCGATTATATAAATCTAAAATTANATTGTTGTCAGAGACAGCAAAGGGGATTTGATTACTGCAGGGGATCATTTGTTGTGTCAGAGACAGCAAAGGGGATGTGATCATTGTAGGAGATCATTGTTGTCAGAGACAGCAAAGGGGATTTGATCATTGTAGGAGATCATTTGTTGTCAGAGACAGCAAAGGGGATTTGATCATTGTAGGAGATCTATGTCTGTCAGAGACCAGCAAAGGGGATTTGATCAGTGCAGGGGATTATTGTAGGTCAGAGACAGCAAAAGGGGATTTGATTACTGCTCAGGGGATCATTGTTGTCAGAGACAGCAAAGGGATTTGATTATTGCAGGGGGATCATTGTTGTCAGAGACAGCAAAGGGAGGGATTTGATCATTTGTAGGATGATCATTGTTGTCAGAGACAGCAAAAGGGGATTTGATTATTGCAGGGGATCATTATTGCAGGGGATCATTGTTGTCAGACCAAGCAAAGGGGATTGATATGCTAGCGGGATCATTGCAAATTTCAGGGATCATTGTTTAGTCAGGAGACAGCAAAGGGGGGATTTGATTATTGCAGGGAATCATTGTTGTCAGAGACAGCAAAGGGGATGTGATCATTGTAGGAGATCATTGTTGTCAGAGACAGCAAAGGAGATTTGATTATTGCAGGGGATCATTGTTGTCAGAGACAGCAAAGGGGATTTGATTACTGCAGGGGATCATTGTTGTCAGAGACAGCAAAGGGGATTTGATCATTGTAGGAGATCATTGTTGTCAGAGACAGCAAAGGGGATTTGATCATTGTAGGAGATCATTGTTGTCAGAGACAGCAAAGGGGATTTGATCATTGTAGGAGATCATTGTTGTCAGAGACAGCAAAGGGGATTTGATCATTGCAGGGGATTATTGTTGTCAGAGACAGCAAAGGGGATTTGATCATTGCAGAGGATCATTTTACTTGATCATAGCTGTTGATCCAGGGCTGGATGGGAGGCACTGGTTACTGCATTCCATGTCAATGTAAAATATATTTAATGTTGTCAGTCCTGTACTTTTTGGTTCTCTCCTGCTCTCATATCAGATCTTCTTTAGTATGGTAACTGGTGGGAGTGGTTAGATGCTCACCTGTGGAACCAAACGCAGTGGGTTCAAATCTGAACGGAGCCGAACTTTTTTTTCAAAAACGACTTTGGCTCCCAGGTCGACCCAGCCCTAAAGGGAACCATGTAATGCCCTAGGAAGTAAAGGTGGCAGCATGATGTTGACCACATCCAAGTGCCGATTAGTCTACAAAATATAAATCTAAAATTATATGCACAAAACGCCTGAAAGTGTAAAAAGGATTCCCTAAAGTAACTGGTCTTGTTGCATTCTAACCAAATGCTAAAACTATTTGATCTTCTTTTTCTGAATTATTTGGCAATCTGTCTGATAGTATCTTTTTCACTCAACCTCAGAGAGCTTTCCCAAGGTATCACAGCTTACAAGTGTTGATTTAATGTAAGTGGGTTTGTGATATGTCCAAGTCTGGCACTAGCAGCCTTAGTGTGAATATGCTATATAAAGTTTTATGAACATAATTATATTTGGGTGTATTGATAATGGTGCTAGTTCATGTGTGAGCTCATCCGACATGCATTGCTGCTGTATTAATACAATAAAACTGTGAAATGATATCAGTACTATGTCAAAGACGGCCGGCGTAATGCTGTCCACATTACCCACCTAGTGCCGATTGTCTGTAAAAATATGGGTGCTCTTCCCATATACCCGATACGTCTAAAGACATAAAAAGGGGTCTTTACTTCTATCAGAACTATGTCAGCACTACAGATGTTAGTGGAACATAGTGTTAGTATAACTATGTTTTTATGTAAGTATGTAAGTTGTACCCCACGAGTACATCACACAAGCTATGATAATGCAATTTAATATGACTGTGTCATTAGCTAAATACACCACAGTGTTACCAGCGACTAAATACAACCCAGTGTTACCAGCCACTAAATACAACACAGTGTTACCAGCGACTAAATACACCACAGTGTTACCAGCGACTAAACACAACCCAGTGTTACCAGCCACTAAATACAACACAGTGTTACCAGCGACTAAATACAACACAGTGTTACCAGCGACTAAACACAACACAGTGTTACCAGCGACTAAATACACCACAGTGTTACCAGCGACTAAACACAACCCAGTGTTAACAGCCACTAAATACAACACAGTGTTACCAGCCACTAAATACAACACAGTGTTACCAGCGACTAAATACACCACAGTGTTACCAGCGACTAAACACAACCCAGTGTTACCAGCCACTAAATACAACACAGTGTTACCAGCGACTAAATACAACACAGTGTTACCAGCGACTAAACACAACACAGTGTTACCAGCGACTAAATACACCACAGTGTTACCAGCGACTAAACACAACCCAGTGTTAACAGCCACTAAATACAACACAGTGTTACCAGCCACTAAATACAACACAGTGTTACCAGCCACTAAATACAACACAGTGTTACCAGCAACTAAATACACCACAGTGTTACCAGCCACTAAATACAACACAGTGTTACCAGCGACTAAATACACCACAGTGTTACCAGCGACTAAACACACCACAGTGTTACCAGCCACTAAATACAACACAGTGTTACCAGCGACTAAATACACCACAGTGTTACCAGCGACTAAACACAACCCAGTGTTAACAGCCACTAAATACAACACAGTGTTACCAGCCACTAAATACAACACAGTGTTACCAGCCACTAAATACAACACAGTGTTACCAGCAACTAAATACACCACAGTGTTACCAGCCACTAAATACAACACAGTGTTACCAGCGACTAAATACACCACAGTGTTACCAGCGACTAAATACAACACAGTGTTACCAGCGACTAAACACAACACAGTGTTACCAGCCACTAAACACAACACAGTGTTACCAGCCACTAAACACAACACAATGATACCAACCACTAAATACAACACAGTGTTACCAGCCACTAAACACAACCCAGTGTTACCAGCGACTAAACACAACACAGTGTTACCAGCCACTAAACACAACACAGTGTTACCAGCCACTAAACACAACACAGTGTTACCAGCCACTAAACACAACACAGTGTTACCAGCCACTAAACACAACACAGTGTTACCAGTGACTAAACACAACACAGTGTTACCAGCCACTAAACACAACACAGTGTTACCAGCCACTAAACACAACACAGTGTTACCAGCCACTAAACACAACACAGTGTTACCAGCCACTAAACACAACACAGTGTTACCAGCCACTAAACACAACACAGTGTTACCAGCCACTAAATACAGTACAGTTTTATAATCAGGTAAATACAATTATCTTTATCATTACCTAGCATGTCCTTTGCAGGACGTCGCTCTCATTGTGGTCTGCTGAAAGAAACTCCATTTCTCCCCAGCTCTCCCACCTTGTAAGTAAAGATCCCTTTTCATGCCATTAGGTGCATCAGGCATATGGGAAGTGCACCCATATTTTTCAGACCAATCGGCACTAGGTGGGTAATGTGGTCAGCATTATGCCGGCTGTCTTTACTTTCCCAGGACATACATCCTGGTACCTATCTTAGGCTGGGTCGACCTGCTACGTCCCATACCATTTTAAAAATCCATGCAGCTAGCAGTGGGTTTCAATCGCGGTATGTTGGAATTATGAGTCGGACTCACAACGCCTAAGCCACAAACGCTGCCTCCCACCTTGTGCACTTTCATATTCGAGGAGTCACTTACATCCTGTGCCCATCTTCGTGTCGGTCCTTGGTGCCATGCCTTGTGCTATTATTTTTTTTTTCCAATCCACTGTGGTGCTTAATATGACCAAAATCTTTCAGCTTCTGAGATAAGATACTCTTCATCAGCCAATCTTCCTTAATGTTCAGATCTTTTAAAAGCGTTAGTATTTATTCTCTTCATCCTCCATTCAGAGAATCTTTCTACATCACTTCAGCTCAAAAGCCCTCATTTTCTTCCTCAAGGACTGGGAGATAGTTCACAACTCACATCCATTATATTGCTACATGGAAGATGCATGCTCTCTAAATTTTATTCTGATTTCCTTGCTGGTGCTTAACCACAGAATTGTAATGCAGTTTAATGATAAGTACATTGTAGCTGTATAATTAGCTAAATACTATACCTGCCAAAAAAGTCAGCAACCTGGGCAGATATGAAAGCGCCAATCATGCCAAAGAGCACGAAGGCAGCCACTGTTGTTGACCACAAGAGTTTGATCACCCAATCTTCCAGCAGCAACTCTGGCTGTGCCCCAAACACTGAGGCATTGTGTTGTTTGGTCACATTACCTCTGTGCACCAATAAGTGATTATAGAGTTCATATATGCACAACTTAAAAACACACAGAGAATATCAGTGATAATAGTGTCAAACAATAGAAAAAAAAAAAGCTTGCAATATTGCACAGATTAACTTTGCCACTTGGTGGTGAACTAATACCTGACATGTTAGACATTGTAAGGGTCCTTTAGGAGCAGTGTGGAGGCACATTCAGATCATCACAGTCTGTTTTTGAGGTTTTTAAACAACAGATCAACATCATGGCCCACTGGTGGTAACCCATAAGTGCTCAAGTATGAGTCTGAAGAAGCTCAGCACAGTGCACAGGCTCTGTAGCACCAGCAAGGGTCCTGAAATACTTTGGGTAGATTGTGAACTCCAAATTTTGTCCAGGCTGCAATGTTAGGCTGCTCTTTTCGATTTGCAACTGCCGAGGGATTTTTTACATGTCCAACAATGCACACCCGTGTCCCATGTCACTAGCCAGAGACCAGGGAGAACTACAAAAAGTCCAAGTCCACATGAAAAAATCCCAGCCCTTACCAGGGACTGAACCTGGAACCTCTAGCACTCGAGGCAGACTCCATATCTCGTGACCACATAGCTCCCCCAAGGAGAGACCAAGGGACCTGGCTAAGGTTTAACACTCAAGGAAAATGTGAGACGGTCATAGTCAGACTGTTACTGAGGCCATGTCATACAGTCACACTGTTTTTGAGGCTATCAGAGCTGGAACTCTGCGCTAGCTGCTGAAGATGGGGATGGAATGTCCAGAGTGTTGATTCTTAATTCAACAATCAGCAAAGATTAACTGTGAGGTAAGATCTCAAGATTTAAAGGATGTAAGAAACTAACTAGGTCATAAATAAATAATAAATAAGTGCTGTACATAAAATGGACATAGGTAGAAATATAGGCTGAACTCTGAATAACGGTCCTAAATTATCAAGGCTAAGAAAATGCCTTAACAGAGCCTCAAACATATGTAAATTGCGGACTTCTTTCTGGCAAATATACTGCATACCGCATGAAACCTCCGAACAACAGTCCCAAATCATTGAGGGTGTCAACAGCTCCAACACTGAGTGCTAGGTTTAACTTCTCCTCCTGGGTCCCAGGTTTAACTTCTTCTCTGGGTCCTCGGATGAAACTTTTCCCCTGGGTCCTAGGTTTAACTTCTCCCCTGGGTCCTAGGTTTAACTTCTTCCCTGGGTCCTAGGTTTAACTTTTCCCCTGGGTCCTAGGTTTAGGGTTAAGGCATATGAATATATGTGTGTGGAAGTATTTGTTTGTGTATGCATTAATTTTGTAGGAGCGTACATGTGTTTTTTGCAACTAGTGTTTAGCTCAATTTTTAAGTTTGGGAGAAGTTTCAAATGACCACCTTTGTTTACAGTGAAGAACTTTTAAAGTCTTTAAAAAAAAAAAAAAATCAGGTTAACTTCTCACTTCAGTGATAAGATCCGCTACAGTTCCCTGTAGAAGAAGAATATGTTAAGATAGTTTATATAACTCATTTTTTGTTTTACATGACACACATATGTGCTTACTAAATTCTGAGCTTGAAAATTATAGCATACATGAGGCTGGACATAAGTCAGTATGAAAGAAATTAAATGGAGATTTTTTGGTGTGGGTAAAACTGTTATGTGCTCATTACATCCGTCACTTGAACTGTCATACTTATGCATCTCTGTTTGACCTTGAACTGAACAATTAAAAAAAAAAAAAAAAAATAGTGCAGCATGTTAGAATAACTTCTTCATCATTACTAAAATAATTTCCTATTTGTTATTGTTTAGGATTTAATAGAAAATCCAGTGAACAGAATTGGCACAGATGAATATAAATAGTAAACTTCTTGGGTTCTAGCTCCCCAAGATATGAACCCAATTGTCATCTGCTGAAACTATAGTGATCAAAATTTTTTCTGACTGGTATTTTTTTAGTAATTGTCAACAGCAGCCTACTCTCATTGTCTTCTGTTGGCAACCTACTCTCATTGTCTTCTGTTGGCAGCCTAAGCTCATTGTCTTCTGTTGGCAGCCTACCTTCATTGTCTTCTGTTGGCAGCTTACCTGCATTGTCTTCTGTAGGCAGCTTACCCTCATTGTCTTCTGTTGGCAACCTACTCTCATTGTCTTCTGTTGGCAGCCTAAGCTCATTGTCTTCTGTTGGCAGCCTACCTTCATTGTCTTCTGTTGGCAGCTTACCTGCATTGTCTTCTGTAGGCAGCTTACCCTCATTGTCTTCTGTTGGCAACCTACTCTCATTGTCTTCTGTTGGCAGCCTAAGCTCATTGTCTTCTGTTGGCAGCCTACCTTCATTGTCTTCTGTTGGCAGCTTACCTGCATTGTCTTCTGTAGGCAGCTTACCCTCATTGTCTTCTGTTGGCAACCTACTCTCATTGTCTTCTGTTGGCAGCCTAAGCTCATTGTCTTCTGTTGGCAGCCTACCTTCATTGTCTTCTGTTGGCAGCTTACCCTCATTGTCTTCTGTAGGCAGCTTTCCCTCATTGTCTTCTGTAGGCAGCTTACCCTCATTGTCTTCTGTTGGCAGCCTACCCTCATTGTCCTCTGTTGGCAGCCTACCCTCATTGTTTTATGTTGGCAGCCTACCCTTATTGTCCTCTGTTGGCAGCCTACCCTCATTGTTTTCTGTTGGCAGCCTACCCTTATTGTCCTCTGTTGGCAGCCCACCTTCATTGTCCTCAGTTGGCAGCCTACCCTCATTGTTTTCTGTTGGCAGCCTCCCCTCATTGTCTTCTGTTGGCATGTTAACAGAAGAAACTAAGGGTAGGCTGCTGCTAAATGTCAACAGGTCAGGAATCCAGTGGGCACAAAAGTTTCTCAAGTTTTCTCTGTATCAAGTATTATTTGTGTAGGATTTTGTTTACTTCTTTCGCTCATATTTACAGCACAAATAATCTACAATTATTATTATTCAGTTCTAGTCAATGGTTTTCTTCCTTGTTTTTATATTACTACTGTTGCACTCTGAGGAGGGTCTGCCAGATTTGGTAAGATCAGCAACATTTGAGCCTCCATGCTTCAACTATCTATTACTGCTGTTTCTATGGAAGCATACACAGGGTAGAAATCATGAAACATTGCTTCCATCCTTCTGTACATTTCTGTAAGTGTTTTTTTCCAGAAAAATCCTCTGCCTCATGCACTGTTATTCTTTTATATTAAGGATAAATCTTGTTGTTCTTTCTATACATAATATGCAAGCTAATGACTTCTGAAAGACGCTGCCTGGACAGGAACATATGATCCCTTTTGATGCCCCTCTAATGGGTCCTCATACTGGTGTAGTAGAGGAGCTTGTGAATTCTAGTGATCTCTAGAGTGGCTTAGTTACTCCAATGGTCTCCAGTGTTGGATGGGTCTCCAGTGTTGGATGGGTCTCCAGTGTTGGATGGGTCTCCAGTGTTGGATGGGTCTCCAGTGTTGGATAGGTCTCCAGCGTTGGTTCCAGGGATAGGAACCAAAGAGAGACACAACCTTGCTGCCCTATGAGTAAACAGGTGATGGTCAAAGACTAGGAAAAGCAAACCTGAAATAATAAATGCTTTTGGATGATCAGATGCACTGAACCACAGACTTGTTACAACATGTCAATGTAATTGTTTCGTGATAATGTCAAGAATTTTAAAAATCTTACTCGATGAGGACTGGATTAGTAGAGATGTTGAGACTGGTGCTGCCATTGTATTTGATGATAGCTTCTGCATCTGTGACATTATTGTCATGAAGATAATTGTGGTATCTCATTAAAGCATCCCATGATCCTCCTTGACGTTCATAGTACGTTCTATTGTAGAATTCCTGGATAATCTAAAATGAAACATAACATAAGGATTACGAAGGCTTCATGGCTTTTTTAGTATATGTGGACAGAAACAAAGCATTTTATTTTGTAGACTGGAAAAACAAATGTTAGGGTAAAAAACAAGTATAAGCATTGTATGTTAGACATCTTGAAAACAATAGATCACACGGAAACCAAGTACAACAGGCTCCACTTGTGTATGCATAAAAATTTGTATAAAATACAAATGTGTGTGCATGTGTGCATGTGTGTGTGTGTGTGAAAGTAGCATAACCATAGTAAGTATAAAGTATTAGGAAATTAATCCACTGAACTGTGACTTAGAAGCTTAATGAAGGTGAAAGGGGGAAAAAACACAAACAGAAATAAATGGATGTTTTGGCAGCAGCCTTTATGAATACAAATTTCAACAACCTTTTTGTGGATAAAGGCTGCTTGCATAACATTCATTGGCTGCTGTCTGTGTGTTAACAATCATGAGAGGTGTACAATGTGAGTGTGTGTTAACAATCATGAGAGGTGTACAATGTGAGTGTGTGTGTTAACAATCGTGAGAGGTGTACAATGTGAGTGTGTGTGTTAACAATCATGAGAGGTGTACAGTGTGAGTCTGTGTGTTAACAGTCATGAGAGGTGTACAGTGTGAGTCTGTGTGTTAACAGTCATGAAAGGTGTACAATGTGAGTCTGTGTGTTAACAGTCATGAGAGGTGTACAATGTGAGTCTGTGTGTTAACAATCAAGAGAGGTGTACAATGTGAGTGTGTGTGTTAACAATCATGAGAGGTGTACAGTGTGAGTCTGTGTGTTAACAGTCATGAGAGGTGTACAGTGTGAGTCTGTGTGTTATCAGTCATGAAAGGTGTACAATGTGAGTCTGTGTGTTAACAGTCATGAGAGGTGTACAATGTGAGTCTGTGTGTTAACAATCATGAGAGGTGTACAATGTGAGTCTGTGTGTTAACAGTCATGAGAGGTGTACAGTGTGAGTCTGTGTGTTAACAATCATGAGAGGTGTACAGTGTGAGTGTGTGTGTTAACAATCATGAGAGGTGTACAATGTGAGTGTGTGTGTTAACAATCATGAGAGGTGTACAGTGTGACTGTGTGTGTTAACAATAATTAGAGGTGTACAATGTGAGTGTGTGTATTAACAATCATGAGAGGTGTACAATGTGAGTGTGTGTGTTAACAATCATGAGAGGTGTACAATGTGAGTCTGTGTGTTAACAATCGTGAGAGGTGTACAATGTGAGTGTGTGTGTTAACAATCATGAGAGGTGTACAGTGTGAGTGTGTGTGTTAACAATCATGAGAGGTGTACAGTGTGACTGTGTGTGTTAACAGTCATGAGAGATGTACAGTGTGAGTCTGTGTGTTAACAGTCATGAGAGGTGTACAGTGTGAGTCTGTGTGTTAACAATCATGAGAGGTGTACAATGTGAGTGTGTGTGTTAACAATCATGAGAGGTGTACAATGTGAGTGTGTGTGTTAACAATCATGAGAGGTGTACAGTGTGACTGTGTGTGTTAACAATCATGAGAGGTGTACAATGTGAGAGTGTGTGTTAACAATCATGAGAGGTGTACAATGTGAGTGTGTGTGTTAACAATCATGAGAGGTGTACAATGTGAGTGTGTGTGTTAACAATCATGAGAGGTGTACAGTGTGAGTGTGTGTGTTAACAGCCATGAGAGGTGTACAGTGTGAATGTGTGTGTTAACAGTCATGAGAGGTATACAGTGTGAGTGTGTGTGTTAACAATCATGAGAGGTGTACAGTGTGACTGTGTGTGTTAACAATCATGAGAGGTGTACAGTGTGACTGTGTGTGTTAACAGTCATGAGAGGTGTACAGTGTGAGCCTGTGTGTTAACAATCATGAGAGGTGTACAATGTGAGTGTGTATGTTAACAATCATGAGAGGTGTACAGTGTGAGTGTGTGTGTTAACAATCATGAGAGGTGTACAGTGTGACTGTGTGTGTTAACAATCATGAAAGGTGTACAATGTGAGTGTGTAATGTTTACAGAGCTTGTTTGTATGCAAAAGTGAAAATATTGATGAATTTAAAAAGGTCGTGAGTAGATATATTATCAAGAATATGAAATATGTAGATGACACAGTAATGACTGCAGAAAGGGACAAGATCTGCAATGTTTAATGGATGTTATTCCTGTCAATTTAAGCAACTATGGTTTAATAGTAAAGTGTAGGAAAACAAATCATTGTAATTTCCAAGATTATATTTTTAAACAGGCGAATTAATAGAACCATAATGAAACATTCTAACATTTTAAGGAGGATGGTTAGTAAAAGAACAAGTAAGGACAAAATCCAAGTTTGCATGGTCATAAGCTGGTGCCTAACTTCTGTGCCACTCTGTTTACATTAGGCAGCAAAGAACCTGGGGCTTGAATTAACTAGAGGCTGGCCCACCTACAACATACATTTTTTTCAGGGGTGAGGCTGAGTTCATATATTTGTATGTTTGCTAAGCTCTTCTCCGACCATGTACATATGTTCTCTTTTAATTTTAATTTTAATTTTTATATTATTTTAAATAAATTAATTTGGTCATTTGCCAGGCTGCATTGTTCTTTCATTGAGCATTAGGAAAACAAAGGTTAGAACCCTAAGGCCTGTCCTAGAGAATCTATAACGGGACTAATCCACCCCCCCCCACCCCTCCCACCCCCATATTTTCTAGATAGCTAGATAGCTTTCTACGGACAGGCTGCTGGAACAAAAGTCTTAAATATTGTGACAGTTTCTGTGTGCTACCCACCTGGCCTGTGCCTCAGCACTTTACAGAGGTGACTGCATTTTGTGCCAGGCTCACAGTGTTATAACAAACTGTTGCTTAACTCAGACTTTGACTCAAACCACCAGTCGTCATCACTGCTCCTCATACGATTGTCGCTACCTTTAAAGAATTCATTTCTTTGTCAGAGCCCCTAAGGACTACTGTACCTTTTCCCTCTGAAGTTGAGTTTTGAGATTTTTTTAAGTACAATGGTATTTAAACATTTGTGTTTCTTAATCTATAATTTCATCCTTCAATTCTTTGTTCACCTGCTATAAACTCTGACAGAAGTACTGGATGTTCATCCATGTGGATTTTGGCTTTGTGCCTAGGCTGGGTTTTGCTTATTTGAGTGCAGTTGGTTATCTGTTATCACTCGACAGTAGGAAGCCTTCAGTTAGTCGACTCAAAGGACATGCTTGTTGGAGAGGCGATACGTGGCACGGTGATTTCTGTCACAGGCGTGAGGTAAGGCTACGTCCAACGTAATGTGTATAAGGAGATACACCAAACGCCACTTGGGGGCCAGTCCTTCACTGTTCTGGTTTTATGGAGCCTCATGCAAGACTCCTGCTACACGTCCCCGCCATGCCCCACAGATAATGTCTCAAATGAGTATTAACAGAGCTGTCAGGGGATCTCAGAGTTGGTGGCCCCCAGAGGTGTAGAGTTCTTGTGGCTCTAATCAGCTCACCCCCAAACGCATTGGTGAAAAAGTTGATCAAAACTCATTTGGAACATGAGTTAAGTCTGCTTACTAAAGGCACAACTAAATGACAACCCTCGGTTAAAAGTTTGTTGAGTAAAGGGAACACTGTGCTGCTAAGGCTCAAACCTTGACCAAGAGATTTACCCGCAGCTCAGACGAGTAACATCTCCTGTGGGCTTTTTCTCGCAGCAAGATCCTACCTATGTATATCCACTATCAACCCTTAGCGACGTCGTCACCGCTCATTAGGTACACCAAGACAGCTACTGTCCATTGGCTGGCTAAGCTCTAATGACCAACAAAGAAAGAAGAAAGATCCTACGGCACACGAGCAAGCTCAAAATCCGACCATCATAAATTGTACTGATTGACACAAGTCAAAATGTCCACATCCCAAGGACCCACTCGCCCGAGTATAGGACCAAACAGATGAAGACATGACTGATGCAGGATTCTTCATTCTGTCGTGCTAACGACAAGTAAAAGATGTCTAACGTGCAATGAAAAAGAATGTACCTATTCAGGTGGTCACAAAAGTCCCTAACCTGCAGGCTGCTCCCCTCTGATCTCTGGAGGGCCCAGACAGTGTCAAGCGGGAGGCCTAATACCACTGTGAGGTTAAGTAGTCATGTGCAGGACATGACAATTCCATGGGTGAGCCCAGAACCAGAGCATCATGTGTCGGCTCTGCATTCATGGAAGCCTCCTTGGATGGTAAGGAATGCCCATGATCTGCCCCTGCCTTTGCTAGAGGGCTAACTGTTCTACATAGGGCTGCCCCAAAGGGTGTCTCTGGGGGCAACACCTGTAGATAAAGGCACAAAGAGGACACCACACAAATAAGGCAACATCTCGACCCACACAAATGGCCACAGTCATCCTAGAGATAGGCCTGATGTCTTTCCTTGAAGTCAGAGTACATCTGCCTGTGAGGCAGAAAAGGGCAAAAGCCAGTAAAACGTTTGTACACGCAAAACTCAGGTCTAGGTAAAAGCCAGATGTCCAAGCGAACGATCAACCGGGACCTTCCGCCGCAATTTACAGCCGGTGAACAAAGAAGAAGAAGAAGGGTAGGTGGTACGAGGCGGTGGTCTATTTGTGTTATCCCCATAATGGGACCCCAGAACTCCCCCGGGGATAATTTCATAAAATATTTATTTATTTTGCTGGAGCCCCAACAGAGTCTCTGGGACATGCACATGTTGCCTTAGGGGCCAGACTGACTGAGAACCTCTGTGCTAGACTAATATTTGTATAGACAAAGTTCTGTAGTGTGGTCCCTGTTGACTTGCCATTATTACATACTGGTCACAGTTGCAGACCCATGATCATCACTTGATTCTTTCAGTGTCCATAAACCTTATATAGTTCATGATAATATGGTTCTCTCTGACACAGGTGGACAACCAGCTGAAAGAAAGCAAAGGTAAAAGGAAACAAAATGCGGATAAACATAAACAAATTAAAGACACTGACAATGACTCACAGCTGCTGGTTGATTGACCACACCAATCTGGTATCCATAGAGAAAAGAGTTGCCAGCACAAGCAATAGTCACACTGAGTACCAATATGCCAGTTAGTCTACTTTCATCTTCCTGAAAGAACATCAAGAGGAAACAATGATCACTACTGTTTTATTAGAAATTATTCATTTGCTGATATTCTCTCCTGAGAATACTTGTCTATCGACTCTATCAAATGCCTGCTCTTGGTCTACGAATACCACAGATACATGCTTATATTGTATTCTATGTTATTTTCTATTAACTGTTTAAGTGTGAAGATTGCATATGTGCAGTCTCTATTTCTCTGCAATTCTACCTGTTTTTCTGCCAGCTGTAGTCCTATCCCTTAACTTAGGAGAGGTCCAGTGACCTAAGAAGGCATGAATGGCAAGGGAAGTTACTCTAATCCTGTGCTGGAAACATAAACAGCACTGATAAAACATAGACCCCACACAATTACACTTCCCCAGAAGATAAAACATATACCCCACACAATTACACTTCCCTAGAAGACAAAACATATACCCCACACAATTACACTTCCCTAGAAGACAAAACATTTACTCCACACAATTATACTTTCCCAGAATGTAAAAAATTACCCCATAGTTTACACTTCACTAGAAGATAAAACATATACCACACAGTTGACACTTCCCTAGAAGACAAAACATATACCCCACACAATTACACTTCCCTAGAAGATAAAAAATTTACCCCACACAATTAAACTTCCCCAGAAGAAAAAACATATACTCCACACAATTATACTTCCCCAGAAGAAAAAAAATATATCCCTTAGTTTACACTTCACTTGAAGATAAAACATATACCCCACAGTTTACACTTCACCAGAAGATAAAACTTATACCCAATAGTTTACACTTTCCCCAGAAGATAAAACATTTACCCCTCACAATTACACTTCACCAGAAGATAAAACTTATACCCCATAGTTTACACTTCAACAAAAAGATAAAACATATACTCAATAGTTTACACTTTAACAGAAGATAAAACATATACCCCATAGTTTATACTTCACCAGAAGATAAAACATATACCCCATAGTTTACACTTCAACAGAAGATAAAACATATACCCCATAGTTTACACTTCACCAGAAGATAAAACATATACCCCATAGTTTACACTTCAACAAAAAGATAAAACATATACTCAATAGTTTACACTTCAACAGAAGATAAAACATATACCCCATAGTTTGCACTTCAACAGAAGATAAAACATATACCCCAAAATTTAAACTTCAACATAAGATAAAACTTATACCCCATAGTTACACTTTAACAGAAGATAAAACTTATACCCCATAGTTTATACTTCAACAGAAGATAAAACATATACCCCATAGTTTACACTTCAACAGAAGATAAAACATATACCCCACACAGATACACTTCCCCAGAAGATAAAACAAGCCACTATCACATACTTTATGTATAGAGCAAAGTTAAAATGTGAGCTCATAAATTATTTTCTCAGCCTCAGATCAACAAAGTCAAGACATGTACAAAAGTAGAGCTCACAGTGCACCCCTGCCAGCTTGGAACTCGGTTAATTTACTACAGACATCCCGTGTTTTGCATTCTTTCGCCAGCAAGTACAAGGGAAATTATACAGTGCAAGCGACAGAAATATGCTAGCAACATAAGTCACAGTGCAACAGCTTCAAAGAGAAACGGAATCACGATGATAACAAAATATCTAGACACCCGCACACTTTTCGTAAAGCTTAAAATCCGGGTAAACATAAAGATCTTACAAATAAATGTTTCCATATGTCATATATTTCAGCCCTAAAATGATCTTTTAGAACCTGGAAATTGTTCCTAACATCAGTGGCGCTGAGACAAATTACAGCTGGAGATAAGGAATGGGAAGGGAGGGGGGGGAGGGGAGGGAGGGGGGGGGGGGGAGGGGGGAGGGGGAGGGGGGAGGGGGGGGAGGGGAGGGGGGGGGGGGAGGGGGGAGGGGTTGGCGTTGAGAAAGGGTAGGTACTCAGCCCACTTGCAAATCGTTTGGGGTGGGAGTGGTCTATGACTTTTCCAAGTGATTAATAAGAACACTTTGCTGAATGGCATATATATATATATATATATATATATATATATATATATATATATATATATATATATATATATATATATATATATATATATTTGTTGTGTGTATGTGTGTGTGTCTGAAATAGTTTGATGTGTATAGACAGATTAAAAACTGCAAAACATGGTTAAGGGGGAAAAGGGGCCAGTGCAGTGTGCAGATAAGTCCTTACACTTTTAGAGGCAGCGGTGTATAACAAATCCATCCATCCATCCAACCGTCTGTCCGTCCGTCTGTCTGTCTGCCTACCTGCATGTCTGCCTGCCTGTATGTCTATATAGCCTGAATGCCCTATTCTTAACCCTTTGAAAATAAAGTTCGTTCATTCGTTGTCTATTGTACACATATATTTCTTAAAGAAAAAGATTATATATAGGGAGAGAAGGAGAGAGGTGAGGGAGGAAAGGGAAGAGAAAGAGTGAGAGAGAGAAAGAAAGAAAGAAATATATATATATATATATATATATATATATATATATATATATATATATATATATATATATATATATATATAGAGAGAGAGAGAGAGAGAGAGAGAGCTATAGCAGTAGGATTATATGACAGTTAGCCTAACATCACTAGACAATTTACAAACTGGATGAGGCGGAAATGTTCAACACCCAGCAACCTGGAATACATTTGTTGGAAACACTTATTCTGCGATTCTTTGTTTCAAATGTCACATTTATTATTACAACATCAAAATATTTGAGGAAGGCGCAGGTTGGGTCGGACTATGAGGAGTTAATGAAGTGAAAAACACACTAAACATAATTTAACAGAATAGCAGGCAATCTCAGAAATATTCAGTGACTAGGAATTAAAAACTGAAGAGTGACCCTCGCGTGACCTGTAATCGCACAATCAGTCACGATAACCTATTTTCATGATTCTGACATGAGGTATTTAGGTCAAGTGACCAGAACGGGAGCAGGCTTAAGAGGCTCTCCGCGGGTCATCAGGTTCTATGTGGCTGTTCTTTTACAGTCATACCATTACTTACATACTAGAGTACACAGAAGTACCTACACATTCAGACACATGGATAGAAACATGGATAGAACACACACACACACACACACACACACACACATACATACAGACACAAAACAGATACACATATAAAAACACACACAGAACTGCACACACAAGCACACTTACACATGCATAAAAAATGTCACATACATATAAAAGTGATTTACACATATAAAATCAAACACTCATACACACACAAAAGGTTGCAGGTTGGGTCTTACACATGCATAAAAAATGTCACATACATATAAAAGTGATTTACACATATAAAATCAAACACTCATACACACACAAAAGACAAAAATAAATTTACAAAAATATACACATTTAAACAAACAAAATTAGACAGACACATATACAATGACACATACAACATGACACACATATAAAAGGATGCAGACACCTACTTAAAAAAAAAAAAAACACACACACAACACAAAGACAAGTACATATGTAAAGGCAGATAAACAAGTTCCCAGACAGACCTAAAAGCTCCCACAGCCACCACCAGGTCTCCACAGTCAGCCGATGCTTCCAACACTGCGCACATAAAACATGCCCAGCTGTGGACAAGTAATTCAGTTGCCACGACAACGGCTGTGTTATTCTGTGTTCTAGCTGGAGAACTAGAAGATTGTTTATTATAAAACTTGTCGCTTGTTCTGAGTCCACACTGATATTTGTGGCAATCCACTGGCGACTTGCGCCCAAAGATGATCCGTCCACAATTACATTTGTGACAATGAGATGGCAATTTACAGTCTACCAGAGATCAGTTCACATTGAAATTTGCGGCAATCTGCCCTCGATTTTTAGTCCAGAGATCTCTCTTTGAGTCAGTGAGTGTCCCAGGTGGACTCTTTAAGTCAGTGAGTGTTCCAGGTTGCAATCCCAGAAGGGGGTAGGGGGGGGGGGGGCACATTGAATTTTGGCATTCAGGAGGCGATTTATAGTCAATGGATCAGTTCACATAGATATTTGTAGCAATCATTTGTCAGTCCGTGGCAGTGTAGCGCAAAATTCCGATTCAGCTGGTTCCAATAGCGATACGATTGTATGTTAATTTTTAAAAAAATGTCTGTCTGTTGTATGTCTCTACTGAACCAGTCTAAAGCCAAATGTCTGTCCGGATGTTTGTCTCTACTAAACCAGTCTAAAGTCAAATGTCTGTGCGAGCAACATATGGAGCAGCGTTCTTCAACCTTGTTGTACCCGTAGAATGGGAGACATTTTTTGCAGACCTGTCTCACGGCTAAGGCACAAACAAAAACAAAAGTAGACTTTGTCCAATGTACTTTCTCTAGAAGGAAGGTTGTCTGTAGTACATCCGCTACTGGCTTTGAGAATAGGACGTGGTGAGGACCTAGAATCTTTAACAGTTAAACTTCCGTATCACTGTCTAAAAACCAGTAGAAGAGACTTTTCTTTAAACAGCAGGCGGCAGAAATACTTGTACAACCCTGGTACGTTGAAGATCAGATTTGGAAACGTTTTAACCGATTTCTAGTGAGTAAGTAAAATTTACCCCACAAAGATATCACACAGAGCGATAAACACCCGGTGACACAAACTGCCACCATGCGGATGAGGTCCCAGAAATCACGTTCAACCGTTAGCCTTTATTGCGGCAAAAGCCGGAGTGGGGCTGCAAAATAAGGAAAAATTGCGTCCCATATGGGGCTATCTTCGTTGGACAAACTAATTTCTAATCACAGAGTCGCACTAAATGAAGATACCATTTTATGAATTAAATCCAATTATAAAACTACAATATAAAGCTAATAAGACATCTGATGCTTTTTTTTTAGGTTAAAATATCTGAATGACTTGGCTAGAGACGAACAGTTGCAACAACACTCATTCGATTCCTCTTTTTTGTTTTTTTTTTTAATTGTTGACATAGCCTAAACCTCCGGGCCACATTGTCCAGTCCGGCGCCACCGTAGCCCAGCTGCAATGACCTGAATAATGTAGTCGTTGCATGACTGGCGGACCATCCTGAAATTTCCTTGAACCGACCCAGGTTCGCGGACCACCTGTTGAAGAACGCTATATAGAGAACCATAATCATGGGGGAATAATTCGGTTATCATTGTAGGCCAGAGGTTCCTAGACTTGTTTGAACAGACCGCCATCATCGCTGAAATACGCCTTCTTCAGGTAGACAGACAGACGCAGTGCAAATCTGTGCTGACTCTCTCAGTTTCAAACAGTTCAGGTCCGTCTGTTCTATTTAGCTGAGCCTAACTGTAGATCTCAACACAAACTACCAACCAACTTTTGAGACCGAACGCAGAAAAAGAAGCAACAAATATAAGAAGCGTAAAAGAAATCATTGTAGACACTAAAAACAGCAGATACAATGAGCTAATATAACCTTTGTCACTGGCAGATGACATAAATAACAACCTAAATGGTGAGTCATTTGGTATCGAAAGAGTTCATTCCCAAGTGTACCATCATTTCATTTGTTATTCGATCAGGTCCCGGTGCCTTCCTTTTCTTAAGTTCTTGGGGACTGAAGAGTTTATTCATTATATCTTGGTTATCTTCCTGCTTTTTATTTATTGTCCTCAGTTCTCTCGTCACTTCTTCTTCTCTCGCTTTTATTATTGTTGTGTCCTCAGTTCTCTC
>CAJHNH020001947.1:10000-73867 GCA_905116865.2 Candidula unifasciata | reverse complement strand
GGCACTCGCCACTTTTACTTTCCACCAGAGTTTTGCTGGTAATCACATTATAGGGGTCGATCCAGGAGCCCGGGTTGATTCTGTTGGAAAATCCTCCTCGACGTGAGTTGGATCAACGACCTCTAGGTCGGTAGACAAGCATCAAGCTACTGATCTACCTCGCCCAGAATGTGAGGATTTCTTCAAGAAATGATATAATTATGTGTTCTCTTCAATTGTGTTTATGTAAAACACAGCAATTTCAATCGCTGGGTCTCCAAAGAGTTCGTTTCAGCATTTGAATGCACAGCAGCTAACCACTCCTCCCCTGCCCCACCTTACCACCTCTCTATACATATACCGTTTTCCAACTCTTATGTTATCTCAAATGTCAACCATCCATGTTTCTTTCTTTCTGTGTAAGAAACCTTTTAGAAATATTCATGAAGTCAGCAGTGTTTACAATACATTACAAACACATAAAAAAGAGTTATTTCTTACACATGTCTTTGTTTGTTTGCTTGCTTATTTGTTCACAAAGGTAAGGGAAACAAACAAGTTATATTATTTTGTTTTGTTTTGCAGTCAGATTTTAAGTGATGGGCTGTGGCAGAATGGATAGGATTTATGGTGTGTGCCTCCATGTGTGTGAGTGTGTGTATGTGTGTGTGTGTGAATGTGCGCGCGCGCGGGGGCAACTAGGTACACCAACCTGCCTGAGATGAAATCGTTCTGTCATTCAGACACATACACAATTAGACACACACACACACACGCCGGCACTGGAACAAACGCCCGTACACTGACCTCTAAGTAACCTCGCTAGGCTCTTTATGTCGCTAAGAATGAGATCAAAAGTAGACCGGTTTAAAATGTGGTAGAAAACGTAAGAGAGGCGTGGTGTTGTTATAGCCATACATGTTTGTTACCTCCGCGACACCCTCATAGGCCCTCTACCGCCGTCTCCCAAGAAAAAGATGAGTGATCTTAGAGGACAGAGAAAGGATTTTCGATTCTTTACATTAAAAAAAGAGGCATATATACTTTTGCTACAGAACAAAACAAAATAATGGTCTCTCTACAGAAAAATAAAACAAGACTTGCGAGTTCTTTATGAGAGGGGAAAGGCAGGCGATGGCTGATTAGTACGAAGGCATGCTGGTAAAATGTTAGGTACAGAAGTACAAAAAAGGCTTAGATTTAGGTTTAAACAACAGATCAACATCCTAACACAAGGGTTAAGACATAAGGGCTTCGTTCGGCTAACTAAAGCCTGAGTCCGAAGAATCTCAGCGCAGTGCACGGTCTCCGTAGTACCGGCGAGGATCCTGAAATACTTTTAGTAGATTTTAAAATCCTAATTTTGCGCGGGGAGCGCCGTTAGGCTACCGGGGGGGGGGGGGGGTGGTTGGGTTGGGAAGGGAGCTGCGTGGTCTGGAGGCATAGCATCCGCCTCGAGTGCTAGAGGTCCCGGTTTTCACCTGGACTTCTAGTAATTTCCCCTAGTATCTGGATCGGACGCCTGTGTGTATTGCTGCGCACCTAAACAAATCCCTTAGCAAAAGCAAAAAATAAGGCATGTGGATGGAATATCCATTTGGGAACACAAATGTAGAAGTCATATCGATATGCAATCATTACGGAAGAAAATAACAGTGCAAGCAATGTGATGAAAAGCTCAATATAGAACACATAGAAGATAAATGTGGGAACAGCACCTAGCACCACATTCACAGAGATGCAGAACAAATATTTTGGTCATCTTGCGGCCATAACAACAGCCAGTGCAACTGACAAAACGTTGGCTACACACTGTTATTAAAAAAGTGGAAGTTGACAATGATGTTAATGATGATGATAGCAGTGCAGGAAAGCAACGCGATTGTTAAAGTGCAAGATTATAACAGGATGACAGTTCATCTACAAATATACAAATATATTTTCAGGTATAAAAATATATTTAATGTTTAATTATAAATGGACATCACAGTCCTCGGGATATTTCTAAAAATGCTCCGTCCCTCTCTTCAGCAGAAAGCTCAGAGTTTCAGTTCCAATGAAACCAGAACCGGGGGGGGGGGGGGGGGGGGGGGAGTGTACTTTCAAAAACAAAAGTATATTTTCAAGTATAAATATATTTTCAAATTCAGAAAGAGAATTTTTAAGTATCAAAAATATATGTTCAAATATCAAAGTATATTTTCAATGAATACAATGGAAATATTGCAGGCTCCTCGCCGGTGTAACGAAGTTTATGCATTGCGTTGCGACCCTTCAGACTCAGGCTTGAGATAGAAGTAGAGTGGAGCACTTATGGGTTACACCCGTGGGCCATGATGTTGAACCGTTGTATAAACATAAACAATAAATACCATTTTCAATGTATGGTCGGGGGCGGAGGAGGAAGCTCAGTCACATCGAAACCATATCCATATAATTTTTACGGGGCTGAATAATCACTTCCCCCCCCCCCCCCCCTTTTTTTTTCCCCTCCCCCATTTTTAGGAGTGGACGGCTACCCCTTTTGAAAACAAGAAAAAAGAAAGGGGGGCTGGGGGAAGGTTGTAGGGTGGGGAAAGGGTATTTTAAAAAAAGAGGGTAGTGCCGGAAACTGAAGCAACACAAAATAGGTAAAAGGTATAAGGATAGACTCGAAAACATGTGACCCACATCTGGTGACTTCCCATAAGTGTGCTGGGGGCCATCTATTATGTGTTGTTGATAACTGTTACATCTTGAAGGATATACTGGAAAAATGCATGCCATGTACTTTTCTCCCTCCCACCCGCACGTAGTCCATAAGGCATATTGGTGTGAACTTAATGATTGTAAAGAGCTGAGAAGTGAGGCGAGTTTAAAAGAGAGAGCAAATCGCTGTACAAACAGATGACCATCGGCTGGACCATCATCTCATCATTATCAGCATCATCATGTAAGTAAATAACAGGTCTCTTCTTCACACCTTTAGACGAATAGGGCATTTAGGGCTATAGCTATATTTTATAGACCAATCGGCACAAGATGGATGATGTGGTCAGCATCACGCCGGCCGCCTTTGCTTCCCGGGACTGCATCCGCTACCCATTCAAGGCTGGGTCGACCTGGGCGCCAAGGTCATTTTTGACCGATCCGATCCGCGGTGAGCATCTAGTCGCTCCGATACCGTGACTCCAGCATCATCATGTGCCGTGCTGGTAAGCATAGGCTGTCATGTTTCGCTATCTCACACGATCAGCATAATCAGGAATCAGTTAATGTTTGTGTCATGCCCAATCCATGTGGTCACACCAGACAGGTATTTATCAATTTCCCTTCCTCTTTTTCTCTTTCCTTGAATCTTGCCGGTTGCTACCAAGTTCTAGAGTCTGTTCTTTCTCATTATATGTCCACACACACACATACGTATACACACACATACACACACAATTGTTTACGTCTAATTGTTCTAATATGTTTATGCTTAATTGTTCTTATATGTTTCGCCTAATTGTTCTTATATGTTTACGCTTAATTAATATATGTTTACTAAAGGCCATATTTGCTAAGGCGATTCTTGTTCTAATTTCTGCAAGGCAACTCGCATCAGATGTTATGACTGTTCCTAAATAGTTGCAACTGTTAACTTGTTTACGAATTTTGCCGTTTGCGTTAATTTTCCACGTTTGTATTTTCTTCCCCTTGGCGATAACCATAATTTCCGTTTGCTTACAAATGAGCTCCAAGCCTTGTTTCTCACTGTGGACTATTACTCATCATCATCCCTATCATCACGTGCCCTGCCAACTTGCCTAGGCGCTCATGCGTCTCCACAGATCACGATCCCTGGTTGACTGGAACAGCTCTCTTGATGATATCCCTCCATGCTATCCTTTTAGCCCATCCAGCATCATCATTCTTGGTCTGTCTCTACCTCTTTTCCCACTGATCTTTCCAGTTGTCACGATGTTCTCCAATGTCTCTCTTCTCATTATGTGGCCAAAGAACAGTGTTAGTCTCTTTCTTACTGTTACTGTTGTATCTACTTTCAATAGCCCCTTTAAAGCAATCGTTGTTAGTTACTCTGGCCGTCCAAGGGACTATTACTGCATCTATCAAACACTCAGATCTTTTTCATTGCCCGCCGCTGACACTGTATCATTAGCATGTCGTTTATTATTGATGTTATGCGTTGGTCTCGTGTATCTGGTGCCAAAGACGAGTACACTGGAACTCCAGTACTGGTCATTAATCCGTTCCGGACAGAAAGAGGAATATATTAACAAGGGCGAATATCATTCACATTTTTCCTACAAGAATTAATTAAAATTGGTTTAATCGAATTTCGACCACCAATTCTTAATGAAAAAAAAATCCTTCAGTAGAAAATCTATCTCAGAAGTCATTGCAAGTGCAATTTCTTACATATTAGTCATTGTACTTATTACTGTGTTATCATTTTGACAGAGATTTAATCGTTTTGATGACGTAACTATTCTGTAGGCTTAAATATACAGAAATAATATATTAAACAGTAATTTACCTTTAAAACACACACACACACACACACACACACACACACCCACACTAGCTATTGTTTAGAAGGGGAGCTATCTTCCTTTATGTTATCAGATAATGTCACTTCTGGTGATTAATGTCCTGATGTTATTTCAGCATTTCTAGATGATACACTAGCATTTTTTTTTGAAGGAAAAAAAAGAAGCTATTCAATGTTGTTTTGTTTTGTTTGGAACGTATTTAAACACATCGCCATTAAATGAATAGATATTCTGATTAAAAGCCATTCCTCGATGAAAACCTGCATTTTTGCCCATCATCTTTTTCCTCGCCTGATGACTTTCCGGCCACGTCGGAGGAGGGAAGAATATTACATTTTCAACCAAACAGGAGGACAATTAATATAGACCTGAACGAATATTGAAGTTTCGGCGTTCTCACTTTCCTGGTCACACTAACACAGCGTGTAACATACACCAGTTCAAGGTCGTAGTCGATTCCCTACTTTCTCCTTCGCAAGCTAGACAGCCTGTGTCTGACCTTTGAATTGTATCAGTTTCACATTGTATTTCTCACCAGGAGAAAAGAGCAGGCGCTAGAGATTGAAGTCAGACATGAACGTGCGGGCGAAGGATTTATGTCTGTAACAGATTTTCTGTGGGGGGGGGGGGGGGGGGGGGGGGGGGGGGGGGGGGGGGGGAGGAGCGAGGCGACCGTAAAAGACAATGTTTGTAGACAGACAGGCATGCAGGCAGGCCGAAAGACAAATAAAAACAAAACATTTATGCAGAGAGACAGACGAGCGGATGAGTATATATACTTTTTCCCTTCTCCATTCCCGTCTTTCTCAGTTGTCCCCCCCCCCCCTCCTCCTCTGTCTCCCTCTCTGTCACTTTTTTATTGGCTTTTCCCCTTTCCATCTCAGGTGATATGGCTGGGAAAAACACTTGACAAGATAACAGACTTTGACAAGAGCTGGTATCACATGAGTGTTTTCTCAAGCTCAGAGGCTGAGATGGCTGGTCATACGTGAAAGACAGAGGACGGTAGAGTCCTAAGGACATCCTTTATGACGAATTACAAATGGGTAAAAGATGCCGAGGTCACAACAACACCAACTACTACTACTACGGCTGCTGCTGCTGCTGCTGCTACTACTACTACTACTACTACTACTACTACTACTACTACTACTACTACTACTACTACTACTACTACTACTACTACTACGTCCGGGCACTTAATAAGTCACCTCCGGACTCATAAACATTCAACTGCAGTTTCATGAAAGAAAGAATGTTCCTCATCACTAGTGATAGACGAACGTACTATACTATTACTACTACTACTACTACTACTACTACTACTACTACTACTACTACTACTACTACTACTACTACTACTACTACTACTACTACAACAACTACTACTCTTACTACTGCTGCTGCTATTACTACTACCACCACGACTACAGGGTTTAGGGCACCTCGTACTGAATATCTTCTTTGCGTCAGCGTCTCTAGTGACAGCAAGTCATATACATGTCATATACAACAGCAGAATGTACGGTGGATTCACAGTAAATCTCTAACATTAGCGAAATAATGCCCGTCTACCACAGTACCATCACAAACACACACTGGCGGTTATACGGCAAAGGGTGCCCTCGGTGATCAGCATGTAGTATCAGGGCAGAGACGTAAGTTAAACTGTCACTATACGCGTATGAGGATGACATAATCTAGACTGGTAACACAGAGCAAAGACGAGAAACATTCTGTTATTGATGTTTTAAAAGCAGCGAAATGCTGTGGAAGGATATAGTTGAATGGAACAATGAAGGATCCGTGTCACAATACATGCTTATATAGATCACAAAAAAGATAAACAGACAGAAAGGAAGACGGACGGACGGATGACCGGACAGACAGACAGACAGACAGACAGACAGACAGACAGACAGACAGACAGACAGACAGACAGACAGACAGACAGACAGACAGACAGACAGACAGACAGACAGACAGACAGACAGACAGACAGACAGACAGACAGACAGACAGACGGTAACTGTAATTTTGTGTAAAACAATATGTGACTATGAATTCCCTCAATCAATTCTACCCGAAGCAACACACCAGGTGATCAATGATAAGCAAACTTTGCTTTTTTTTTTTACCTTAGCTGTGAATTTAATATGCAACCTACCAATATCAATGATAAGAACCCGACAGAGGAGCATGTACAGCAGGGTACAACCAACCATCAGCAGAAAGATCCCTCGTCGACGACTGTTTCGGCCCCTAGCCCCTAACCATTCCTATATAATCATGGAAGGTCGGCGGCCGACCTGGGTCATGACTGCCAGGCCTCGATCTTCCCCTGCAGCACTGCTGAACCGGATGTTCTCGGACATGGACAGGACGATATGGTAATTTGTAGCATGTGTTACCATGATTAAACCGCCCGGCTCTCGACCGTAGTTAGCTAAACCGGATTGCGTGGTGACCGGGTGACGAACTCCTTGTGGTCCGGGTTCACTTCTGGGGGTATGCAGAAAAGCCACATTTCTCCCAGATTTACGGTATTTACAATGATGGCCGAAAGGTTGCGATATCCATAATACCGAGCCTAAGGGTTAACAACTCATGGCTTTTGGATACTAAAACAAACAAACATGATTAAATCAATCAAGACTAAGCCAGACTGGAAGATAAAATACTTTAAAAGCGAGAGAAGAGCGCAAATTAGAGGGCCAAAGAAGAAATTTAAATCAACGCATAACTTATTTCCTCAAACCCTTTACGCTGAGAAAATCTATTTAGAAAATCAGAAAGCAGGCAAGGACAGAATATTTAGATTCACAGTGAGGATGATCTGATTTTTTTCCTTCTAATTTTACTTTACCTCATTCAGTCTCAAGTCTTCTAGACAAATTTGTAGCTGTTATGGAACATTTCATTTCTGTATGTAATGATTCAATGAATTTATGAACATGAGCCTATGATTTTTATGCCTAGCAGAGTATTGGTAGACATATGCTATTTAACTTTCTTTAACACGTTTTATTGTTTTCATCTTGTACTTACTCATCGAGTAACGATTATAGACTAGAGCTACACTGAAAGAACTAGGCTTTTGGCGAACTTGGGGGGGGGGGGGGGTAATTTCGAGACTCTGATACTAATCTCATTACATGGCATGAGAGTAAGGCTTGTCGAAGCACGCCCATCCTGCGTTCGATATGAAAATAAGAGACACAAATAACAGCTTAATTTGGGAACAGGCAGCAGGCAGAGGTACCTTGTGGTAGCTGCTGATCGAAGGTCTGATCACGTATGGGAATAGCCAGTGTTCAGCCATGTCGACCGTGAACACATAACCTAACGCAGTAAAACAATAATTATAATTTATTGGCAACATGTCTTCGTTTGTGTGAAGTCGACAATCTTCTGTGAAACTGATGCTGGTTACATGCACCATGGCAACTTCTGTGTGATTGGTGTGGGTGTGTGTGTGTGTGTGTGTGTGTGCGTGCCCCGCGTGCAACTGTTCGTGATCTAGCGATCTGGTGCGCGTGTAAATAGATGTGTGTGTGTATGAGAGAGAGAGAGAGAGAGAGAGAGAGAGAGAGAGAGAGAGAGAGAGAGACAGAGCGATAGATAGAGAGATGAAGAGAAAGTGCGTGTAAAGAAAGATATGTATATGCGATGTGATAGAGAGAGAGAAAAAGAGAAAGTGCGCGTAAATGTAAATATGTATTTGATAGAAAAGAGAGAGCGAGAGAGAGCGGATGTATATATTATATATATATATATATATATATATATATATATAATATATATATATATATATATATATATATATATATATATATTTATAATGTGTGTGTGTGTGAGAGAAGATCGTGTATATATCAGTGTGTGCTTGTAAGAAAGTGATAGAGCGTATATGTATAGATGTGTAAGTGTATGTGTGTGTGTGTGAGTGTGCTTGCATATGTAGGTATGTGGACTGAGATAGCAATAGAGAACGATCATTTGTCCTTGGCGCCATGCAACAATGTTGCACGAGGGAATTTCTTTAGTAGGTCAGAAACGAAGCCGGCCTGGCAAGTGAAGGAAGTATAACAACATGTAGGGCAAGTAATGCGAACATTGCGCACGCGTACTGGACAAACTATGTAGTCCCTAGGGAACTTGTTCCGTTGAGATGGGCGAAGACGCAGACAGTCTCACATGTCTGAATGCAGCTAGTCACTAGTACAGGCGTGTAAAACCTGTCTAAAGTCATCTACGATAATGCTGACCTCCCAGTGTCAGCCATGACAGATGGCTTGTGGTAAAACTTGAAGAGAAAACACTGGCCATGTTAGGCACAAGTACAGCTGAGAGTTCAAGGACATATCTGGCAACAGTTACAGTTGCGAACTTTTGCGTTCTTCTTCTTCTTCTTGACTTCCTCTTTTACCGCTATGGGTGTCGAGGAATATATAAGGTTCTGTTTCTAGCTCTTCTGGCCGCCTCGACCACAGGCACATCGTGCTGTTGTAGAGTTTCTCTGCTGTTATCCTTCCATATTGTTCTGGTTTACCTCTTGCTCTACGTCCTTTTGCGTTAACAGAGGTTAAAAAGGGATCATAAACAATACATGTAGTACTTGAAACAATAAGGTTAAACCATCTGTGAGAAATAATTATTAAACAGCATTAACAGTCTTTGGTTAAGCATCAGCAAGGAAATCAAAATTAAAACTTTGAGAGAATGCATCTTTCCTGAACAACATACGGATATGAGTTGGGGGTTATCTCACACTCCTTAAAAAACAAAATTGGGGCTTTTGATCTGAAATGCTGTAAAAAAAAAAAAAAAAGATTCTCAGAATACCATCGACAAAGAAGAGAAGGAATACTGACATTATGAAAGATCTGAACACAAAGGAGACTGGTTAATATGCAATATCTTGACTCGAAAGCCGAAATACTTTAGTCATATCAAGCGGCATGGCTGATTGGAAAAAAAAATATAACAGAAGGCATGGTACCAGGAAAGAGGGGCAGGGGCTTACCAACACGATAATTAGCACAGGATATAAGTGACACTTTGAGTATGTAGGTACACGAGGCTGGAGAGCAAAGGACCTGTTACATGACGATAACAGAATTATTGGCTAAGATTTAACCGGAAACACGCTAGCATACAGGTAGAATGGACTTTAACCTTTGACCTCCTTATTATTTACCGACCAGAAAAGGAGTGCAACCCTCGACATTTGACCTCGTTCACACCCGGAATCTGTTAGCTGGTTAGTTGTCGCATGTCTTCATCGTTATCTTCCCTTTACAACTTTTGTGGCACTGTTTTGTTAAAAGGAAGTTAGTATTTAAACGACAGTTTATACTACTGTAAGAATAAGAAGAAACTCCACAGGGGAGCATGTGCAGCAGGGGCCTACCAGTCATAAGTAGAAGTACCCTATCGTCGACAAATGTTTCGGCCCACGAGCTCCTTTACATTTTCAGAGACTGGGCCCACCTGAGTTCATGAAGCTCATGGTTGGTTTCCCCTGCTGTACGAATTACTGGATGTTATTCGGACAGGGACAAGACGAATTGGTGATTTTGCAGAAGGTACTGTGAGATAAGAAGTCGTCGCGGTAGCATAATTAAAGCTGTCTGCATACCTGGACGACAGAGCGACAAGCTTACGATTGGTTTACCGGTCACATGTTGGACTTTGTTAGCAGGTGGCAGAGGGACACTGGAAGACAATTCGGACACGATAGACTTTAAGGGATGAGAAATTCTTTCCCGCTAGACACCTGGACCAGCTCCCCGAGGCCCGTTCCCTACGTTGTTTCGTTGTGTCCAAAGCCAGCTCGAGGCCCTCTCAGCAACCTCGCCCAGCTGTTTAAGTGTCCGTTTGCGTTCATTACCGCGCAAGCCTAGTTCTTTAATCACATTGTAGAGTGAAGTGGCAACGAGACCTCTTGCGCCGACTTCGACGGCGAAGACTCTTACTGTGTACGCTTCGTCTCTCCTCAGACCGGCTGCTAAGTCACTGTACTTCTCGAGCTTGTACATATGGCTTTCGTCCATTCGCGATTCATACGGGACGGTCAGCTCAGTCAGGATGAGCTGCCGTTTCTCCGCAAAGTGGAGAACTATGTCAGGTCGCAGGCCGGTCTTCCGGATTGACTCAGGGTACCCTTGATGGCCAAGCAGGTCAACTGCCAGTAACCAGTCCCTCGCAGAGTCTAGCATAGATGGAGCGTATGCGACATTGTTGAGTCTACCTTTGTGAATCTGCCCAGCCTTGAGGAAGCGTATGGGGACAACGGTAGGACTGGCCCTCGCGTTGGCTCCCATGTGTTTATAAACTCATCACCAATTGATGAGTGATGTAGTCAAAGACAGCCTTTTCTTCCTAGTGACATTTTCCTTAAATAAAATCTAGACTGGATCTTCATCTTCATCTTCTTTTTCTTCCTCTTTTTTCCCTCTTCTTCTTCTTCTTCTTCTTCTTCTTTTTTTCTTCTTCTTCTTCTTCTTTTTCTTCTTCTTCTTCGTCTTCTTCGTCTTCTTCTTCTTCTTTTTCTTCTCTTCTTCTCCTTCTTTCATTTTTGTACATCTCTTGTTTTTTGTGACTTTTTTCTTGTTTTTCCCAAAAAAATTAAAATGATGGAAACGAGTAATTACCCAAAACAAAAACAGACAAAGCTTTCTCAAAAAGTGCAAACTGAAATGTGTCATGACAAAATAAAATGTAATAATGCAGAAATAACACCCCCCAAACCCACTCCCTTAAAAAAAGAAGATATTAAACAATTTATGTAAACAGACATGACTGAAATATGTGAAGTGTCTTTGACAGTAGCGTCGAGAACATGTTCTAGTCTAGGCACAGATAGTGATCACGGTCCTAGGGCATGGACGCTGAACAGAAGTCCTACGTGCTAAACTTGAGGCGTGAATGTGTGTGTGTGTGTGTGTGTGTGTGTGTGTGTGTGTGTATGTGTGTGTGTGTGATGTGTTTACACGTGCTTTCTGACCATAAATGTAATGCATATGTAAGCACGTTACTTCAGTGCCAAAGCGTGCTATCGCTAGCACCTTTCTGTATGCAGGATAGAATACAACTAAATTCTAAATACATAGTTGCATGTTTCTTATCGGGATCAATGCCCTTGTATTTTTAGTGGGCGACTGCACATTTGTGGGGATAGACAGTGGGCAGTTTGTGAGGATGATAATTGTATCTCATACTTCCTGTTAATTCAAGGCTCAAACCGTTGTTACACAATTAAGTAAGGTAAAGGACCTTGTCCACGCCTTCAGGTTACTGGGCGTATAGGGCTAGACCTGTATTTTATACACCAGTCCGCACTTAATGGGTCATGTGTTTAACACCACGCCATTATGCAATATTACTTCATGATAACAATCAGTGGGCAGTAAATCATACTAGATACTGTAAGCAGAAAGTGGAAAATCCCTGTCTGACAAACAAAATAGTGGCTAAGGCTGGTTGCTGAGACAGGGCAAGACTAACGCTTTCATTGTATGGGCCAAGTAGGCAACAACGTTTAAACTACACATCCTAGCACACTGTTTAGACACCCAAATGTCTTCCTTCCAGCAAAACAGCAAATGAATAATAGTATCTTTATCCCTACTTTATTATATCAGTGCCAAACAATGAATTGGGCACTAGAACAGAACATAACCACATGGGGAATGCGCTGTCTCCGCAAGGTCACTGACAACACTAACAGGGTTAGGATAACCAGCATTAGAGAGAAAGTTTAAATAAGACCATGTCTTGATTATATTGACAGACAAGGAATGAATTGGTTCGACCATCTATTGAGAATGCAGCCAGACCAGACTGCATATGAGACTTTTTACAGTAGAACATCTGGGAGGAAGGCGGCAGGATGACAAAGAAACAGATAGATAAATGGTGTAGATGACATCTGCAAAAGTTCAACAAATCTATCACCCAAGCAACCTAGAGAAGCCAAAGACGAATACAGAAAACCACGACACTGGGTTACAACCTGGTAACAGTGAGATGACAAAAGAAGAATAAGAAAAGCCTAGCACACGGTATAATCCAGCCACAAAAATGCTTAAAATGGCCGGGATTAGCTTGATTTTGTACTGTTTTATCTCGTATGTACCAATGTCGCTTCACAGAGCGACACGACACCGGAAAGAGTGTTGCACAAAGTACGAACTTTCAAAGCTCCACTAGATAATAACGAAGAACACAAACACAAGGACGCACGCACACGCACAAACATGCACGCACACCCACACGCGCACACACACACACATGCGCGCACACACACACTCACGCGCGCGCGCGCAAACACACAAACACACATGGGATTCATAAATTGAACATTAAGTCCATGTCGACTAGACGCTTGTCATTGTTGACTGTCCCGGAGGTATTTCGAACCTGCATCCAGCCTGACTTCTGTCACTGATCTCGGATTTCACGTAGACCAGCCTTAAATGGGTACTAAGCAATGGTATGGATTGTAAAGGGGCTAGCGACAAGACTATAAGTCTATAAAAATAGAAAGCATTCTTCATATTATCACCTTGTCACATTTATTGTTAGATGTTACTGAAAAGCCTAGATATTGGACATTGTTGTGGAACACTGGGGTCACTTATTAATAGAAATCGATCTGGTCTTGTTAATATTCTACCTCATCCGATTGGTTGAAGCTAGAAGGGAAAAACACCCCAGCGTCACAAGAAGAAACAGATGTCTGCAGCCGCTGACGAAAAAAAAATTCTATTGTTTCGAACATGGAAACATTTAAGTTTATAGTTCTAGAGTCTGCAGTTTGTGCACAGTCTCTGTAACATGTAGGCATGTAAAGGTACAATTCTCTACTTACCGATTTGGACATTTTCTCCCAGGTTCAGTCAGAGTCAGGAATTACTCGTGCAGAAAAGGTCCAGGCTCTAGTCTAATGTCTTGTCTCCGTTACACTGAATTCACCACCGGGCCAGATTATCCGACTTATCAGTGGGGGCTGATACAGCTGGCTCCAGAATGTAGGTCGCTGGGAGAATCTATATATAGGTAGGCAAGGAGGGTAGAAACAAGATAGTTTCGGAATGTTTGCAATTTCATTATCTGATGCATAAACAGAAGACATATTTTAGGGAATCAACTTTTCGTATGTACTGCAACATGTGGGCTTTTGTATGCATGTGTGCACGTGTTTCTCTGCAGTAAAAAACAATATATACTATCGACAGTAAGAAACAATATAAACATCTACATTTAGGAAACTATACCCTCTGAACACAAAAATGACTAACATCTAAAAAAAGTAAACAATAAAAATTATCTCTGCAGTAAGACACAACAAACACTCCCTGCTGTTATAAACAATGTACACTCTCTGTAGTAATAAACAATGTACACTCTCTGTAGTTATAAACAATGTACACTCTCTGTAGTTATAAACAGTGTACACTCTCTGTAGTTATAAACAATGTACACTCTCTGTAGTTATAAACAATGTACACTCTCTGTAGTTATAAACAGTGTACACTCTCTGTAGTTATAAACAATGTACACTCTCTGTAGTTATAAACAGTGTACACTCTCTGTAGTTATAAACAATGTACACTCTCTGTAGTTATAAACAGTGTACACTCTCTGTAGTTATAAACAATGTACACTCTCTGTAGTTATAAACAATGTACACTCTCTGTAGTTATAAACAATGTACACTCTCTGTAGTTACAAACAATGTACACTCTCTGTAGTTATAAACAGTGTACACTCTCTGTAGTTATAAACAATGTACACTCTCTGTAGTTATAAACAGTGTACACTCTCTGTGGTTATAAACAATGTACACTCTCTGTGGTTATAAACAATGTTCACTCTCTGTGGTTATAAACAATGTTCACTCTCTGCTGTTATAAACAATGTACACTCCCTGCTGTTATAAACAATGTTCACTCTCTGCTGTTATAAACAATGTACACTCTCTGCTGTTATAAACAATGTACACTCTCTGCAGTTATAAACAATGTACACTCTCTGTAGTTATAAACAATGTACACTCTCTGTAGTTATAAACAGTGTACACTCTCTGCAGTTATAAACAATGTACACTCTCTGTAGTTATAAACAATGTACACTCTCTTATAACAATGTAGTTATAAACAATGTACACTCTCTGCAGTTATAAACAATGTACACTCTCTGTAGTTATAAACAATGTACACTCTCTGTGGTTATAAACAATGTACACTCTCTGTAGTTATAAACAATGTACACTCTCTGCAGTTATAAACAATGTACACTCTCTGTAGTTATAAACAATGTACACTCTCTGTGGTTATAAACAATGTACACTCTCTGCAGTTATAAACAATGTACACTCTCTGTAGTTATAAACAATGTACACTCTCTGTAGTCATATACAATGTACACTCTCTGTAGATATAAACAATGTACACTCTCTGCAGTTATAAACAATGTACACTCTCTGCACTTATAAACAATGTACACTCAATGTATACACTCTCTGTAGTTATAAACAATGTACACTCTCTGCAGTTATAAACAATGTACACTCTCTTTAGTTATAAACAATGTACACTCTCTGCAGTTATAAACAATGTACACTCTCTTTAGTTATAAACAATGTACACTCTCTGTAGTTATAAACAATGTACACTCTCTGTAGTTATAAACAATGTACACTCTCTGTAGTTATAAACAATGTACACTCTCTGCAGTTATAAACAATGTACACTCTCTGTAGTTATAAACAATATACACCCTCTGTAGTTATAAACAATGTACACTCTCTGTAGTTATAAACAATGTACACTCTCTGTAGTTATAAACAATGTACACTCTCTGTAGTTATAAACAATATACACTCTCTGTAGTTATAAACAATGTACACTCTCTGTAGTTATAAACAATATACACTCTCTGTAGTTATAAACATTGTCCACACTCTGCAGTTATAAACAATGTACACTCTCTGTAGTTATAAACAATGTACACTCTCTGTAGTTATAAACAATGTACACTCTCTGTAGGTATAAACAATGTACACTCTCTGTAGTTATAAACAATGTACACTCTCTGTAGGTATAAACAAAGTACACTCTCTATAGTTATAAACAAAACACACTCTCTACAGTAATAAAGACTATATGCTCTCTAGAGTAAGAAACAAAATAGATAATTGATACACAAAACTTGAAGATACCAGGTAGAAACTAATGGGAGAGATTAAACATTAACAATAATATATTCTATCCGTTTATTTGCAAAAGCTCGTCTGTGTAATGTGAAAAAGTAAAGCACGCCTACAGTTGGTGACGATGAGCCGTATCTGAAATAACGTTAGTATATGTCTTGCCACGGTTGTTGGAGACACTGGGGACATGGTAATTTTGTCAACACTGAAAAATGATCTGTTGAACAATTCACTATATATACTATGTAGACACGAAGTGTACCTGAATGATGGGCTGATTGTTGAAACATTCATTCACATCTGATGTCTGCTGTTGTGTGTGATCTGCTAACAACATCATGTCTGTCTGTCAGTCCATCTGTCTGTTTGCCTGTCTAACATCTATTTTTGAAAACATTATTATGGGAGATTTAAATTTGATCTCATCTCCTGATTTATACAAGTAAGTATACTCAAGAAGTACATATGCACCAGTAATAATATTTTTTAAACTAAAATCATTGAAACTTGTGTGTGGGAAAAAAAAAGGAATGGATTCGGCTAATCAAATAATCACTACTTAGATCGTCACCCCCTTGTGGGATGCAATTTTTAGTTATTTTGAAGCCCCACCCTGGCGTTTACCGGGGACTCTAAATATAGCCAGGCCTTATATATGGCCTAACGGCTGAACGGAGTTTCCGAGACCTCTCCACGGGTGATCCTCAACCGCATGGTGACACTTTGTGTCACCTGGTGTTTACCGCTTGTGTGATGTCCTGGTGGGGTACAACTTGCATACCTACCTACCTAATTAAAGTGACGAACACAGTGAGTTTACTAAGACAATATTGAAGCCAGATTGATGCAGATGAACTGCTGCGATATTATTAGCAGGAGGAAAAAAACTAAACTGAGGTATATGACAGTCGAGATTTAGTGTGAAACATGGACCCTCAGTACAGCCAGTGAGAGAAAAAAATTAAACAACATCAGAGATGAGGTGTTTTACTCGAGCTGTCAGAGTAACAGGGAGATATACAGTAAACAAGTTCAGAAGAATATAAGAAGAAGACTAGAAACAGTCACACGGATCATTGAAGAACAATAAGTGAAATGGTTTGGCCTTCCCAAAAGAATGCTCTGGTACTAGCTACCACGCAAAGAAATGCAGAAAAATTATAATCAGCAATGAGCTAGGGGAGATTACTCACAAAATAAAATCACTACATCAAGAACCACATTAGGGAAATGATGATTAACTATAACATTAGATTAAGTACATAGAACATTCGGCTATCTTCCAATTAACGGTCCCAAATTATCGGGACACAAAAATATACCCTAACAGAGCCTCAGTCACATGTCAATTGCGCACTTCCGGGGACTAGACCGCCACCGCCTAATTGCGTACTTTCGGTGGACTATGCCGCCGAGAGTGGATTGGGGCTAAACTAGATGGCTGTGACTAACGAGCGAATAAAATGAAGGCAGCTGCAGGAAATGCGGTAGCTGCTGCTCGTGAGTCCCAGCCATCTAGATTAGCCCCAATCCACGCTGCGTGAGCGGCGTGCGGGATACTCTCGGCGGTGGCGCAAGTCGCCGGAAGTGCGCAATTTGTTGCCGGAAGTGCGCAATTGACACGTGACTGAGGTTCTGTTAGCGTATATTTTCTGCCTCGATAATTTGGGACCGTTATTCGGAAGAAAGCCGAACATTCCAACAGCCCTACACCTACAACACTCCTTGAGCTGACGAAAAAAAAAAAAAAAAAACACAGCAGAATAAGGCAGAGTTAGCATATCTGATAGGTTGAGAAAGACACAATAATCGTCTCAACTTAATAATATTCAAAACTTGGTCTACTTATGCGTTTGTCACAAGTCATCTCTGTCATCCACCTTGTTGGATGCAATTTTTCGTTATTTCAAAGCCCCACGGGCCGCAATGTCTTATTGTTGAATGCAGTTTCTGGGACTTCTCCACGGGTGATCCTCATCCGCAAGGTGGCACTTTGTGTCCCCTGGTGTTTATTGCTCTGTGTGATGTCCTGGTGGGGTTAAATTTATTTACTTACTTACTGCGTTTGTCATAACAAAAGCGGTTTGAACGTTGTGTTGTGATTTACATCTAGGCTGCGATATTTGCGCCTTTCGACCAAACACATCGATTTCAGCAAACTTATAAATAGTCGACTTTTACGAAATTATGGGGTCTTGTTAATGTGCCGTGTGGGTCTTGTTAATGTGCCGTGGGTCTTGTTAATGTGCCGTGGGTTTTGTTAATGTGCCGTGGGTCTTGTTAATTGACCGTGGGTCTTGTTAATGTGCCGTGGGTCTTGTTAATGTGCCGTGGGTCTTGGTAATGTGCCGTGGGTCTTGTTAATGTGCCGTGGGTCTTGTTAATGTGCCGTGGGTCTTGTTAATGTGCCGTGGGTCTTGTTAATGTGCCGTGGGTCTTGTTAAATGTGCCGTGGGTCTTGTTAATGTGCCGTGGGTCTTGGTAATGTGCCGTGGGTCTTGTTAATGTGCCGTGGGTCTGGGTAATGTGCCGTGGGTCTTGTTAATGTGCCGTGGGTCTTGGTAATGTGCCGTGGGTCTTGGTAATGTGCCGTGGGTCTTCTTAGTTATCTTCCAAAATGGAATCCTTGACTCTTAGCATTGACGTCATTCAAAAATTGTTCTTTTAAATCAACATTCGTGACCTTGATGTATCTCAAATCCATTTATTCAAGAAGTGCTTTTTTACAACATTAACTGTGGTCATCATCATCATTATTAGTATTATTATGAGTATTTTCATCAGTTATTATTAATACAGCTGTTGTTATCACTATTATTATGTACGTGCTAGATTAGTGTCAACAAGGATTTCTAATTCGTTGGGTAGATTTTGAAAAACCACCAGTAATGTGATTATGTTCGTGATCTACAGACGCCTTCTTAATCTCCATGATTGTCATTGTGGTCACGTGCCATACGAAAACAACGCAACCTACAGAACAAGAAACCCAAGAGGTCTGTACTTCTGCTTGTTGGTTGTGACAGCTAAAGCCCAGCGTGTGTGAACATAGTTATCGCCCTTGATTTTTTTGTGGTGTTAAAATATTAATTCATGCAAGATGACGACAATACTTTATAATAGGATATGTGTTTTGTTAAATTCTTGCAGTATTACACAACGCTTTAAATGAGGAAAAACAAGTGCAGTTGGTCTTCTACTTCAACATCTCGGATAATCATTAATTGCAGTCTTTCCGCCCTAATATGGTTTTGGAAAGTTTCTGAGCGACATTTTCGTTTACTCTTGCAATCTTACACATTTATTATTTTAACCTGTTGCGACTTTCCTAGATACCTGAAACTGCAACTTATTGTAAATTCTCCGCAGATAGTTATTCATTATCATCATCATTTAGCATGTTGTTTACAGAGCCCTATATGCTTTCATAGCCAATGCATCTTCAATGTCTTTTATCCACGTCCGCGGGTGTCAGCCTCTGCCTCGTTTTCCGGAAACTGCACCCGCCATCGCCGTTCTCTCTAAACCACCACGACGTTTAACAGGGACAAAACACCCACACAGTCGGAAAGGGATGCTTTCGACGAGCCAGTTTTCCTCGATGTTCGAACTATTTAGGACGTCAATGTTTTTCTTTAAATTTATTACTTTAATCTAATATGACTCACCCAGACAGAAAATACTTTACCTTAATGTGACTCCCCCACAAAAGTTTTTACTGAAACTTGATGCAAGTCTCCTGAACGTTTTTTCACATTATCCTTATGTGACTCTCCTACAAAGTTATTACTCAGTTAAGCTTAATGTGATTCTCTCAGATAGTTACGACTTTATCTTAAGTTGACTATCCTTGAAGCTATTACTTTATCTTAATGTGACTTCCCCCAGACAATTATTATTTTATCTTAATGTGACAACTCTAGATATTTATTACTTAAGCTTAATGTGACTTTCTTTGACTGTTACTAATTTAACTTACCAGGACTTTCATTCAAGATAGTTATTACTTTAACCCATTATGATTCGTCCAGATAGTTGTGAGTACCTCAGACTCCAGGATGGCTGTTACCTTATCTTTTCGTTATTCCCACACCTTATAATTACAACTTTGGCTCATCGTGAATACCCAGTACATAAATTATACAGTATAATTTAATGTAAAGTAGTCTTTTGACTCACGGTGACACCCTTACCCTGCCCTGATCAGACGATTATTACATTATCTCATTGTGAATCATTCCAGATTACTATTACATTAACTGGTCGCGAGTCCATCCATATAATTATAGCTTTAACTTATTATGGTTTACTGGATGGTTATTTCTATTGCTTCTTTGCAACCAGTGTATTGTAACTGCAGGGGGGAAATAATGGTTGTTTTGTGACAGAAATCCTTCGTTTCAAACAGTCGTCATTATGGTTATTTATTATTACTGCCATTACAACTATAATAACGATATGAGGATTTGCCCCCACCCCCTACAGTATTTCCTGCACTTTCATCTTTTAATTTTAGCAAATATTTGTCTGTCAGACACGCCGCGATCAGTACAATGAGCTTACCGACAGAACAACTTGTGACTTCACACACTTCATGACGTGACTGCCTGCCGATCATCTCAACACGGTTCAAGGATTCCCTGTCTATGGCTACCGGCTATGTTTCAGTTGTACACAGCAGCAGTTCTGTCTTTGAGACACACAATTCTAGCTCTCAGGCCTATTAACCACAGGAGATCGTGAAATTGACAATGGAATACATTCATGAACAGAAACACTGACGGTATTGTAAGCGCTTATCCTAGAGCAAATGTTGCTGGTACTCACGAAACAACACAAGCACTAAATCACATTTCGCAATGCACCAATTTTGGCCAGCGCAGATCAATCAATACCAGCAGGCACGTGAGTCATATCACAGACATTTTGTTATGTAGATTCCTTATCCACGTCAAAGAAGCGATGTTTTCAACAGATAACAGTTAAATATTAACACTCGGTAATACAGCGCAGTGGTCGGCAAGAAAATAAATCAGTCGCATTCCAAATGCCAGATAAACATTTCACATTCCAAGGCCACATTTGTGGATTTCCACCACATTTGCTGTTAAATCCTTGCTGTATTGATCTTCCGCCGCTTGTCCAAGCTGGCCTGTTTAAACCCATATCATGGTTGACAAACAATCGTCTCGCATTTGCCACAATGCGGAAGGGTTGTCGAGGCTGGCAGTATCTGATCAAGCCTTGCACTTTACCCCCGGAGTCTATAAATACCCACTGGCTCTCTGGCACTGGTAGAAAACCTACACAGAGCGTGTTGGAAACCCCACCTTCACTGCTTGCTATAAATATGTTGAAGCACCTGCTCGTCACCCGTGTGTTATGCTGCATCAGTTTTTCTACATAAATCGCTCACGCAGAAAAAAAGCTTCCTGGTGAAAAATTCATCATCAGGTAAAATGTACTACTAGTATCAGAACTCAACAGGTGGAAATAGATTTTAATAGCAACGTTGACACCGCCAAAATACACACAGGGGTGACCATCTGCCTAGATAACACATCTATGTTGAGAAAGACCCAAATACAGCTAATAGCACAGTAAAACAAAGATCACAATCACAATAAAGTGTTTGGTGAGAGCAAAGTATAAATATCGCAGCCTAACACCTGCAAGCGTGTAATAATGTGGACATGAAAATCAAGAGAAGACATTGTGTACAGTACCACTGGGTTCAGAAACCAGTATGCAAGTAACAAATGCAATCTTACCAGTTAAAGCAACCAAAAAAAAAAAAAAAAATAACAAAAACTGATGAATGGCTGATGAAATAGTCAACAAAAGTATACACCTCAAAAGACATAAAAAAAAAAAAAAAAGCGAGAAGTAACAGTAATTAGCAATTATAGAACCATCTTACGCGACTTACCGCCGGAATTCAGAGCCGGTAAACAAGAAGAAGAAGAAAAACACGCTAAACGGATAAATAAATGTAAGTCTTGATATAAAGTACAGAAACATAAATTTTAGAATTAAAAGAGAAGACAGAAGAATATAAATGAAAATATAGATTTAATAACAAGGAAGAAAACCATACAACATAAAATGTTTGCATCCGATGTAAATATATGTTTATAAAACTGATATTAAGTTTTTTTTTTTTATTTTTTTAATAACGATAGCGACCTTTTCTGGTTTAAAAAGGTCAATGTACCTAAACTCGATAGATAACACTCATGACGGACCTGTCTTTTAAAACGCTGAAATAGAGAAGATTACTAAAAGATGATGCAGGGATATGTTTGATGTTGTAACAAGATAGGAGAGAAAATGTACTTAAAATACAGCTGACAAGTAGCAAGCTGGCTATGTTACTCTGCCAACCCAAACATTTTAATCATACGATAATTTGACAAGGAAGAGTACTGAACAACTCACTGTGTATGTCATGATATAACACTCTACATCATCCCAACAGTAACTACTATAGGACAACACTTTCTTCTTCTTCTCCCCCCCCCCCCCCCCCCCGCACCCTTTCTGTCTCTTATCGTCGTGTGTATCAGACGCCCTTAACTATCTCAACCCAAGTCGTCTAGTCGTTACCTTCACAGAAAGCTCAAACCATGCCCTTCCACATTATTTGGATCAATTTCTAAATGTTCCCATCTCTTCCTTTTCTATTGTATGTGTGTGTGCGCGCGCGCACGCACGCTAGCGCGTGTATTTGTGGGTAGAGTTGTGGGGTGGGGTGGGGGTGTTCCTTTATTTCTCTGACCATGCATGTTCCAGTGCAAGGACACTCTTTATTGCAAGTTAGTTAGCTAATTTGTCACATTTTTAAATTCATGACAAACGAGTCACCTTATAACCAACCGCATTATATGCACAAGGCAATTGTCATAAGTGCTAAAATAAACAGTACGCCACTAGAACTGCACTTTGTTGTCGATTTTTTTTTTTTTAGTTTTTAGAAGCCATGAGTTGTTAACCTTTAAGCTCGGTATTAGGTATTATGGATATCGCAACCCTTCGGCCTTGATTCCATAATAAATACCGTAAATCTGGGAGAAATGTGGCTTTTCTGCCTACCCCCGGGCGTGAACCCGGACCGCAAGGAGTTCGTCACCCGATCACCGCGCAATCCGGTTTAGCCAACTACGCTAGCGAGCAGGGCTTTGTCGTCGATAAAAGCAGCAAAATTTAAAAAACAGCATTTCTCAACGCAACGTTCCACAAGGTCCATTTCCTCGTTATAGTGTACCCGTTTTTTGCTGCCCGTCCTTGCCTAGGTGATAAATACGCCAGTACCTGTCCGTGACATCCTTTTGAAGGAAGTTTTTCGCCAGGGTCACAGATGAGTATCATTTATTTTGTACATTAGTCCCATGTAGTCACTTCATAGTTAGAGCATATTTGTATATGTGTACTGTATTGTTCTTTATGTGCTGATGAAGGCTAATCGCCGCAAAGTCCTTTGTTTGTTTATTGTGATCGATTTTGTAAAGCTTACATAAACTGTTTGTTTTTTCTTACCAACGTTTTCTCTTCCCTATAATTTCCTAACCCTTTAAAAACGTTCCACAAGGCACCGTCAGTTCTGTGGCAACAGGCTACTCGCCAATTTCTGAATTTGCATCTCAAAACAGAAACCACATAGGATCAAAAAGCATTATAAATTAAATCCACAGCTTACAGTGTCGCACCACACAGTCAACTCTGTAGCTGGGCTATGGAACTGTATACTCTCGGTCCAAATGAGTAGTGTTACATATCCCGCTGGCGGCGTTGAGTGGTGCTGCGTGGTGCAACCCCGTGCAGTGACCTAGTCCTGTCTGCAATGGCCTAGTGTTGCCTGAAATGCCTGGTTCTGCCTGCTGTGCTGTGATATTTTGTTAAAGAGGGAGTGGACATATGATGCTAAACCTTTTTTTTTTTCTATACAAAAAAAAAAAAAAAACAGGAACTCGTGGGGTCATGTTGGGCTGGTGTGGGTAGAAGGGTGTGACGTGAGTTATGCAACGTTGTGCAGGTGCCTCCTGGTGGTTCAGCTGGCAGCGCGGTGTGGTTTGCGTAGAGCGGAGTGGTTCAGTGGGTGGCTAGGTGTGAGTTCCTTGGTGCGGTTTAGCAGGTAGCGCGTCGTGTGGGTAGCGTGGTGTTGGGTATGGGAGACGCGGGTGCACGGTGTTGAGGTGTGAGTTCCAAAGGTAGGACTGGTAGAGCAGGTCTTGTGATGCCACGGGTATCGTGAGTGCTGTGGGTGGTGTGGGTCTCGCGAGGTAGTGTGGGTGGTGCTGGTGCTGCCGGTGGCCTTCTCTGGTGCTATGACTGTCTATCGCAGCCTAGCTACCACTATAAAAATGAGCCACCGGCACCTAATCCCGATACAACACACTCTTCGCCATTGCCATAATTATCTTATTGTATCATGTGTCGTGACTCCTTGATGTCCCATAAATCCCCTCAGCAGACACACCAGTACGACTACCTGACACCACGACTTCCTGTATCTTTCTCTTTAAAATGTTTAGCATCATATTTCAACTCCCCTTTTAGAAAACACAACCGGCATGGCAGGCCATTGTAAGTAGTAAATAGCATTGTACATAGCACCAGGCTATTGCAGGCGATAGCACCACATAACACTAGTCAGCGCCGGGTTTGATTTAAAACATACATATAACACTATTCACATGGGAAATGATGCCATCGATAACCATGAGTCAGAAGCAAAAAATGTGCCGACTGATATCGTCGGCCGCCTATCCGACATATTGGAACGACTCATTACCCTACTGAGGATACAAATCCCAATCTACCTCAAGAAAACCCAGCCTGTTAGCCATTGACCGGTCGTTTATTAATAAAGAGGTTCATTAGCGAATGTCTTATCCAGCGTTATATGTAGAAAAGAAGAAAAATCCAACGTTAACTTAGGTATAATCCAATTTTTCTGGTAAATTAATCCATCGTCACAAAGAGACGTAAATATCCGTTTCAAAAGAAAACGATCACTGTTTTGAATGATTTGTTTTGTTTTCTTTTGGATGTTTAGTGTTTAATTTCTAAAGTATTTGGTTTTTTCAGTTTTTTATTTTTAAATCATAGTGTTTGGTGGACACAAGGTTTCGGGGTACACTGGGGAGTGACAAATTATCGAAGCATGTATGTTTGACGGGTCACCGAGTAGTTTCTGGCGACGTTCTGCCAAGGGTTTGCTCCATGGTGCTGATAATATTAAACAATAGTCGGTACATACAGAGAAACTATTCAGTGAACAACTACAAAAACAATTTTTAATTTTCTCTACAAAATGCCTACAATTTACAACAACAAATTAAATAAATTATGTGTGATTGTGTGTGTGTGTGCGACCATCGAACGTGACGCGCTGGCCAATTGCTGTGTAGAGAAAATAAATTATATCATATCAGTCCCCATTAGATTAATTTCTTCCGGGTTGGACAGAACGTGTAGTACTTCGAGGCAAACATTTGAGAAGCTGAATCATGTTTTCACCGGCTAGGTGAATGTTATCATGTTATCACCGGCTAGGCGAATGCTATCATGATAACCGCTGCCACGCATATTGAATTATTCATAAACTGTAGCATCCTTCAAACAAACAGCTTTTTTGTCAACCCTAATGCTATAATGCTCATTAAACTCCGCTCTTTGATGTGGTCATGCACCTATTTAGGCAGTAATTTAAATACGGATGAAAGTAATGTTAGAGATACTGAAATACAAATACAAAAGGCAAAAGGAGTGTTAATTAAATATATTTGGAAATCTGTTCCAATCTACACAAATTAAAGCAACTGCCAAATTAAGAATATTTATGTCTAATGTACAGTTAGCACTGATGTGTGGATCTAAAAACAATGAGTACAAAAGATGCAGTTATTAATAAATTACAAACGTTCATTAACTCGTGCCAGTGCAGAACTTAATGTAACAGGCTGGTGACAGAAGGTAGATTTCTGGCCTGTTTATTTTAGTTTAACAACCTATAGCTGCTGGCACTGGCCAGGTGATTCGGTGGAACTCTTCAGTATTGTCCAGCAGGTCACGTGAGTCGTGGAAGGTGATAAAAGGCCTGATTCTGTTAACAGTTCCCCTTTCCAGCTATAGCGGTACCAGACGCTAGAAGCCCTTCCGATTTGTCGCCCAAACCGTACACGGTTAAAGTGCGAATTTGGTTCAGACTGCATAACGGTACTACCTGGTTGTTGGTCTGCTAGTAGTAGTCAGTATTTTGTTATTCATTGATTTACTAGTTGCTTGGTCAGTTCTACTGGTCTGCTTATATACGTTCAGTTAGTTCTTTAGTATATTTAGTTTTTGGAGTGTTGTTAAGAATTATTGTTATGTCATCAACAAATAAAGTTTCTGTATTCGTCGACTTACATTCTCGTTATTTTAGTTAGTATGCCTAGGTTATACTGTTAAACTATATTAGACCCCACACAGAAGATTTCCTGCCAGGATGAGATACTTTGATTTTACCCCCGCCTAAACGAACTTTTTCTCTTTTTTTTTTCCCTTGCTACTGAGGCAGCTTATGGTTGGGTTTAGCTCGCCACGCGACATTGTTGAGAGCTCTTGTAGGTTCGGAGTCGAGATTTCAAGGAGTAGATTTCCATATTATCCTTAGTTATCTCTTCTCTTTTCCCTTCATCACAAGTTAACCCCTCCTCTGCATTTGCTCCTAGTACATTAAGAATCAGATAGCACGATAGAAGCATTAGTATGGAGCCTTTAGAGATAATCAAAAATCAAAAAGCTCATAGGAATGGCTAAAACTATCTTCAGTAAGATGCTAAAATTATTGACAGCTAGAGAAATAAACAAAAGTTAAACATGAGAATCGCCAAGACTCGACCTTATTGTAGAGTGTAGAAACTTGGATAATGAACAAGTAACAGACGCATTAGTTAGTTAGTTGCGTATCCTTTACAAGACGTCGCAGAACCAACCCCAACAGTCAGGGGCTGTTGTGTGGTTGTTCTAGGCAAATTTACGTCCAGTAGTTTGCCTTTGCCTCTGGACGGTCGACTTTCTTGATACCACTGTCGAAACCAACGCAAGGCGCATAGCCCGCAACTGGGATCGAACCCGGCATCCCGGCATTACGAAGCGTTCGCATAGACTTAGCCACAGAGCCGACAACAGACGCATACTCGACCTTATTGTAGCGTGTAGAAACTTGGATAATGAAGAAGTAACAGAAGTATACTTGACCTTATTGTAGGGGTGAAAACTTGGATAATGAAGAAGTAACAGACGCATACTCGACCTTAGTGTAGGGTGTAGAAACTTGGATAGTGAACAAGTAACAGAGGCGTACTTGACCTTATTATAGGGTGTAAAAACGTGTATAATGAAAAGTAACAGACGTACACTTGACCTTATTGTAGGATGTAAAAGTTGGATATTGAACAAGTAACAGACACATACTTGACTTTAGTGTAGGGTGTAAAAATGTGGATAATGAACAAGTAACAGACGTATAAAAAAAAAGGTTGTTGCGTATCCTTTACAGGACGTTGCAGAACCAACCCTAACAGCCCCTGGCTGTTGTGTGGTTTCTCTAGGCAAATTACGTCCAGTAGTTTGCCATTGCTTTCTGGACGGTCGGCTTTCTTGATACCACTGTCGAAACCAACGCAAGGCGCATTGCCCGCAGCTGGGATCGAACCCGGCATCCCGGCATTACGAAGCGAAGTGTTCGCATCGACTTAGCCACAGAGCCGACCAACAGACGTATACTTGACCTTATTGTAGGGTGTAAAAACGTGAATAATGAACAAGTAACAGACGTATACTTCACTTTTTTGTAGGGTTTGAAAACGTGGATAATGAACCAGTAACAGACGTATACTTAACCTTATTGTAGGGTGTAAAAACGTGAATAATGAACAAGTAACAGATGTATACTTAACCTTTGTGTAGGGTTTAAAAACGTGGATAATGAACAAGTATCAGACGCATCCTTAACCTTATTGTATGGTGTAAAAACGTGAATAATGAACGAATAACAAACGCATACTTGGCCCTCTTGTAGGGTGTAGAAACTTGGATAATGAACTACAAAATCAAATTTAGACTATGAACATGTCGATATAAAGAAGAGTAGATAGTATTTCTGGGAAAAAAGAACACTGGAATACAAAGGTTCTACGAATGAAAGGAGAGCTACTGAGCGAAATGCAAAAGTACCAGTTAAATATTTTGTCTATATTAAAAAAACATAATACTCTCTTTTATTGACCATACTGAAGGGAAAGGTATAAGGCTAAAAAGCAAGATGTAGACAACTATACAAATGGGAGAAACAAGACAACAGACAGAGCGTGTTTGAGATCAAATACAGCCAACCTTCATTGTGGAGACGGTACCTGAATGATTAATTAATGTCGCCGTATAGGTTCCAGAGCCACACTGCGGAAGAAAACAGAGTAGACCCACTGCTCCCAAGCATGCCGTAACAGTTGATGAATGGGTATATTTTCTTTGAAGTTGGAGTGCATCTGCATGATAGGCGAGGAAAAAATAGTCTACATAAAAAATAAGCCAGATGTGTAAAACGGATACGCATGCAAAACTCAGGTTCTGGAACAAGACTAAAGTTTGAAAGTGGCTGAGCAACCAGAACTTTCCACCGGAGTTTACAGCCGGTGAACGTGAGGACAAAGAAGAAGAAAATTCATTAACTGAGAGATAATTAAAAGCATTCAAGTGAATCAAAAGGTGAGGACATACTGGAAAAAAACCACCAGCTGCGCGGCGACCAGGTGTCAAACTCCTTGTGGTCGGGGGTAGGCAGAAAAGCCACATATTTCCTAGATTTACTGTGTCTGTCATGGAATCAAGGCCGTATAGTTGTGATACCCATAGTACCGAGCCGAAGGGTATACAACTCATGGTTTCTGGATAAAAAAACACAATATAACAAGAATGAATCTGTACTGGAACCCACAGGATCAAAGATTGAAGCAGACAAATAAAATACGCGGAGAAAGGAACAAGAGAGTGAAGTTTAAAAATGGGAACGACATGGCGTGGGCAAAATGCGTCGTGAAGAACGACGTAGCGTCAGTTGGATGATTGTCTATGCTCCATTAAAGTACACAGGACATATGAAGAAAGGCATGGCGATCTACGTTAGGAAAACATTGTCATCAACAATTATTGGAATGTACACAGAGCTGAATTTTTGCTTTGCAGAAATAGAAAATAAATCCTATCAATGAACAGGCAGTAGGAGAAATATTACTACATGTTTAACCGGAGCATTTTAGTTCACATAACAGCATTGCTGCTGTGACAAGGAGCAACGGAAATCTAATAATCCAGCTTCATAACAGGTCACAATAGTACCACAATGCCGGGTCACTTATTTGCCTCAAATTTGTTTATTATTTCATGCAAAACCAAATTTCCTTCACCCCTTTTCCCCCTCCACCTCTTCCCCTTTATCTCTCTCTCTCTCTCTCTCTCTCTCTCTCTCTCTTCTCTCTCTCTCTCTCTCTCTCTTGCCCGCTTCTCATCTTTTACTTGTGACACACCAATGTGTGACAACATTAGGCATATCCACTGTTTAACTATTTCATATCCACTTCCTTCAGACGACAGAACCAACTGTCTATTCACGAAAGTATTTGTCGCACATTGTATGCCATTGTCATTACCTAAAAAAAAATGTGTTTGGACTTCTGTCAGACTGAAATAATGGGGACGTGTCTACTAGGATTATTTTAATGCGAAATCTGTTGGCAAAGCGAGATATTTAATTAAACCTGTATGAATGGTAGACTATATATATATATATATATATATATATATATATATATATATATATATATATATATGTATAGCCCACGCTCACATACAAAGGATTAATATACAGTAAAGAATGAACTGATATGTGTTGAATGACACTTGTTGCTTCAAAGAAGTAAGTAGAGGCATACACTTTTCATTTTTCATGTAGACATATCAATGTATTAATTTCAGTGTTTTATATATACTGGGAGTTTCCCTCCAATATATTTGTGGAACCTTGTGTTTGGGCTTCTCTCGATATGGCAGAAGACTAGAATAGCTATACAGATAAATGTGCGCAAATGAGCTTTCCGGGTGTGGACAAAGCCACACTAGCCGCAGCTTCGAGTTCTGAGTTTATACAAATGGTGGGCGTACAGTTTACATTCAACTCGACCAGAAGTGAGGTGCCCCAATAAACAGTCTAAAGGCTTTTCAAGCTACTTGTTTTAATGCTTCCAAGCTTTAACGCTTCTCTGCGCGTAGACATTTGTTGTGGTACAAAGCAATTCACATACTGGATGATTATAAGCATACTCGTCTCGCTTGTTGACACTAAATTGACAGACACGTTTCAATTATTCCCATACTGGCAGCAGTGTGTCATGTTAAATTATCATGGGTTCCCAGTAAACACTATAATGTGCCAACATTCATCCAGATTCTCGCTTGTCCTCGTCCAGTTACACACATGTCTAATTGTGTCTTCAGCTTGTGACATCCAAGACCTTCCTTTTTTTCAGTCTGTGACCCTCAGCCCTACCTATGACATTGTATTGATTCTCAGAACCTCCAGTATCCTGGTTGTGTGTGAGACCTCCATGGCTGCCACCAGTAGGCAGTTGTCAGGACTGATGTGTGCCCTGCTGTGCTCATGTTGTGAATACCTAAACTCAAATGGAAACGTAGTCCCCTGAACTTCGTTGACGACACGTTTAAGCATGATCCATGGCCTACATTTGGAATGTGTACTGATGTTGGATTCTAATACTGACCAGCATTTAGCGTAGTTTTCTTTAACTATTTTCTTCAAATACACCTGCAGAAAACTATAAAGGGAAACTATTTCACAGACAGGCTTACGGCCAAGGCACAACATATAAAGATTTTATTTATTTAATATAATGTTATAAACTATGATTATGCTCTGATGTAAAATCCGCTTCTACTCAGAGGTTTACAAATTCTGACAGTCGTGACACGAGGGCTGCTTTTTATAAGCCGTAAATAAATGCCTGTACAATGTTTTTGGACCAACCTACATTTCCACAGTGGACCACACGTTTAAGAACATGCGTCTGACTACTTCCTATAATCTCTAGAGGTACCAGAAGCAACAGTTAATATAGCAAATTAGTTATGTAAAGCATTCAGTTTCCACAGACGGCGTCAGCAGTAAGGAGATAACAAGACTGTCATGTACAGGTATATTGTTAGTGTAGAAAGGATTTATAAGATAATGGTATGATTGCATTGTTATATATTATAAGTCACTGTGCTCTAGAAAATACTAGTGTATTTCGTCTGAACAACAGTTACTGAAAAAGTGTGTGTATGTATGGGGGGGGGGGGAGGAGGGGACTGAAAAAGGCAGATAGGCATATAGTGGTAGAGAGCAGGTAAATATGTAGGTCTCAACGGCAGGTATGTAAGTGCAGAAGGACAGGTAGAAATGGCGTATTAGAAAGGGGTATTACATGTATGAATAGAAGGGTTCATAGATATGGAAAGTGGAAAGAAGGTTAGGTGTGGGTTAGAAGGGTGGTAGGTATAGTAGGAGTGCAAAGACGTGTAGGGGTGTTAATGTTGGTAGATATGTTGTGGTGGAAATAGGTAAGAGTAAGGAGGAGTGGATTGTTATGCAGGGCTACATATTGTTATATACATCTAGAAATGTTAGTGTTTTGGTGAGCGTTGTTTTAAAAAAAAAAAAATGCATAAATTGATTTATAAATGTATGCCACCATGAGAGGAGAAACATTTTGGAGCGTTTAGATGTGCAGGATTGCACATTCCAAACAATTGAAATCTCAGTTAAAAAAACACACACACTGAAATTGACATTTGTCTAAAAGAACAGAAATATACCTATATGTGTTTCTAAACCACTAGCGATGTTACCTGCGAGTTATTGCTGTAGACAGGCGGTACTTGCTAGTTCATTATTCCTGCCAGAAAACTGATAACTGCAGTCAGAGTGGTTAAGTTTGCACAGCTGGTCAACTAAAGCAAATGTGATAACTTTGGTACAGTTTTCTCGACGCACGTCTGATATGGACTCGAGGATTGTTATCAGTAGAAACAGGCGTGAACTTGTACGGTAGGAATTATCCACGCCAAATTATTTTAGTGACGACTAAAATGGTGTAGGCTGCACAAATGGTTACTACTTGCCTTTTTTATCGACTATTTAATGTTTTAAATATTATGGTTAGCACTCCACTCCACTAATGAAAGTAGCTCTCTATATACAACAATAAGAAAGAGACAAACACTGTTCTTTGGCCACATAATAAGAAGAGAGACATTAGAGAACATCGTGACAACTGGAAAGATCTGTGGAAAAGGGGGTAGAGACAGACCAAGAGATATGATGCTGGATGAGCAGAAATGACGGCATGGAGATATATCATCAAGAGTACTGTTCTAAGCACCCAGGGATCGTGATCTGTGGAGACGTATGAGCGCCTACGCCAGTGGAACGTGACGCATCACTTAAGCTAAGTTCTCTCAAAACATACATTGGCATTAGCACTGCACAAATATACAACAGAGACCAGATATGAGGGGAGCAGTATCAGTTCAACCAGGTGAACAAAGGAAAATACATCAGGCTGAACTTTAGAAACTGTCAACACGAAATCGGCTGATAAACCCGGACATTAAAACAATTTCACAAAACCATGAATACAAATGATTGTAAAAAAAAGCATCTGGCAGCGTAAGCATAAAAAAAAAAAAGTTGACATTGAAGCAATGAAAGTTAAATGGAACAAAATAAATCACTTGGATGAAAAAATACGTTGTATAGACGTCTACATCTCGGGCATCTCTCACTGTAAGACTTTGCCAGAAACTGCGTAGACACGATGACAAGAAGCTAGTGACACGGTGGATAATGTATCAAACAAACTGATATGTGTGGCTAATTTCTCCATGCAAAGTATGGTTTTTATGTTTCTGTGGTAAAGGGCGAAGTGGGGTGGAGGGAGATTCATTAAATGTTTTTGTTGTGTCACTCTATATTTGTGTATGTGTGTTTCCGCTTTCATGAGCTATAAGTCAGTTTGCCCATATCTGTAATTGAAGGATGAAATAATAACCTATTGAATGACTGAAGCTAATGCTGGATTCTTGAGATATGCGTATCGAGATATGTTGATGAGTAATTAGCCGCTTTTATGATATGATCATGTTGTAGCCAGTGAATTTGTGTTGCCACTCGTGCAGTTTTCTTTAACCCTTCACGTGTGAATGCTTAACTGGTATCTTTAAAAACTACATTGTCGAAATTGTTATAATTATAAATTTACATTATACGGGATGCTACATTTTTTGTCTGTAGTAAGCTCTCAATTTGTTTTCTTTCTTCCACTTTAAAAAAATTAAAAACATACTTCTTGTTCGGTCGTAAATGGAAAATGCGCACTAGGCAAAGATCTTAATTTCATATTCATTGTAGTTTGTAGTCTTTCATTGGATGAATAGGATTATGAGCGCTTATAGCAGGATTAGTGACTGACGTTACACATGGTGGTATGTTTAGAGTACTGATGGTTACTTCATTACGAATAGCGATGATATCACTAGCGAGATGGGGTGATATCAACTGATCAGCTTGACTTCTGGTTTCTTAATTCAACCAACTATATGCAAATAGCAAGGGTGAAATATGGCAAAGTTTACATTTAGGTATAAAAGAAAGAAGCAACGTAATCACTACTATTAATACAAATATAACAGACAACCCCCCCCCCCCCCTTTTTTTACCCCACGATTCTTCTATGTACTACGGTCTGAAACAGAAACAGTTACTAATTAATTACAAACATTCATTAATTGGCGCTTGTGTAGAATATAGGGACAAAAAATCTCGGGGGGGGGGAGAATAACTAACATTGAAATGAAATTTCGTAGATATATGAACTTCTTGTTCTTCTCTTCCGTCATTTACCTCAGCGAGGTGTGTGGCCCGGAGGTGGGGAAAAGGGGGGGGGGGGGGGGGGATCGTTTGTGCTCTTTTTTCAAAGCATTGTTCAACTTGGTGTTCATTTCTATTACGTTGCTCCTGATGAAGTTGCCCCACCCCTTGCGTGGTTTTTCCATTGCTCTTTGTTGTTTATATTTCTTGAGCGTGGCTCTCTGTGGCAGTTGGTACCAGGGCATTCTCGTCAGGTGGCCAAACCATATCATTTGTTTTTCTTTAATAAATAGTATCACTTAGATATGAACACATTCCGATAAATCATGACTGGAGACAAAACAATTCTTACAGTGAACCCACTGGGAAATAAAACAAACAGAGAGCGAAAATACACGGACCAGAGAATCAGTGACAGACGGGTAATTAGATGGCTGCGACATAGACCAGTAGCACTGGATGATAAAGAGTTCGTGGTTGAGGGTCTCAACTCCATGGGCGGATAGAGGACGGCAGCAATCAAACAAGTCTAATGTTTACAGTTGTTTAAAGATGTGCACATTTCTAATTAGCTGTCGTGAGCCTAAAGTGGGAAGGAAGATGTAGAATTAACAAGGAGAAATAAAGGTCAGTATTTCGTCATCGACCATAGGACATTATCATCATATTTTATTGATGTAAAAGCTATCATACTATCTGGTTTTGTACAAAACAGCAACCATCACTGCAGAAATCAGTTTAAAAAACTAAATACTGACATTTGTGACTTCTGTGTAAGAATGTACACAGTTGAAATCAATTAATACAGCCCACTTCTTCTACAACAAAAGATGTAGTGTTAGAGATAGATGGATCTAAGAGGAGGTAGTGTTAGAGATAGATGGATTCTAAAGAGGTAGTGTTAGAGATAGATGAATCTAAAGAGGAGGTAGTGTTAGAGATAGATGAATCTAAAGAGGAGGTAGTGTTATAGATAGATGGATTCTAAAGAGGTAGTGTTAGAGATAGATAAATCTAAAGAGATAGTGTTAGAGATAGATGAATCTAAAGATGTAGTTTTAGAGATAGTTGGATCTAAAGATATAGCCAGAGTGAAAGGTAGGCCCCAATTATTAACTTAGAGCAGAGAGCTGAAGAAGAAGAAATTCAAATTGATAAAATCTAGAATTATCAACTTGAGTGTGTGTGTGGGTGTGTGTGGGTGTGTCTGTGTGTGTGTGTGTGTGTGAGAGAGAGAGCGAGAGAGAGAGAGAGAGAGAGAGAGAGAGAGAGAGAGGGGGAGAGAGAGAGAGAGAGAGAGAGAGAGAGAGAGAGAGAGAGAGAGAGAGAGAGAGAGAGGGAGAGAGAGATTGCATCATGTTTCTAAGATGTAATAGTGCAATAATGCATCAAACAAATACGTTTCTCAGAAAAAGAAACACTCCTAGTGTATGCTGTATGGGATGTTCTTGTTCACTGAAGACAGCCACTCGCCGGACAATGCAGCACTGGCAGCCAGAAACAGGACTGCCACGTGGAGTATACACCGTGATCACACAACAGCAACCATAAATAGGACTCTGGTATCGGTAACCTAACAGAACAATCTGCGCCCCGTACACACGCACGCTCATACACACACCCTGATAGTTCACTGACTTATTTCAACAATTGTGAAAATATGGGGGTGACTGCAGTCAAGCTAATACAAGGAATTTCAGAGCATAGTGGAAGCTAGTTCTATAGCAGATACCATCGTTGGGATGGAAAGTATTAGATCTTAACACATTCTCAGTCAGGACCATGAGGCGATGGGTCAGTTCTCCTTGTCGCCGTTCTCTTCCAGGACAATTCTGAAATGTCGAATTTCCACGTTTGAGCCTGGACCGAGCCCAGAACTCAGCAGGTTGGAAACAATCCTGCCTCTTGTGACGTGTTAACCAAGAGCAATGTTTCGGCATGAAAGTGCTCTTCCCAATTGCCCACGTGTCTTTGCGGTCGTGTCCGTCTCAACATAAAGCAAACAATTTTCCACCCACCCAACGAACAGCTGGTAGGGATACGGGGACATGAACAGCTGGTAGGGATACGGGGACATGAACAGCTGGTAGGGATACGGGGACATGAACAGCTGCTAGGGATACGGGGACATGAACAGCTGGTAGGGATACGGGGACATGAACAGCTGGTTTGGATACGGGGACATGAACAGCTAGTAGGGATACGGGGACATGAACAGCTGGTAGGGATACGGGGACATGAACAGCTGATAGGGATACGGGGACAAGAACAGCTAGTAGGGATACGGAAACATGAACAGCTGGTAGGGATACGGGGACATGAACAGCTGGTAGGGATGCGGGGACATGAACAGCTGGTAGGGATGCGGGGACATGAACAGCTGGTAGGTATACGGGGACATGAAGAGCTGGTAGGGATGCGGGGACATGAACAGCTGGTAGGGATACGGGGACAAGAACAGCTAGTAGGGATACGGAAACATGAACAGCTGGTAGGGATACGGGGACATGAACAGCTGGTAGGGATACGGGGACATGTACAGCTGGTAGGGATACGGGGACATGAACAGTTGGTAGGGATACGAGGAAATGCGCGAGGAAAACCTTAATATAGAGGGAGCCGTGGATGGTCTGAGATGTATTTCTGAAATCTCTTGCACAGGATAGGAGCCGCCGTGGTACAGCGGCTAGAGGCTCGCCTGCGGATCGAAGGTCGTGGATTCGGGTCCTGTTGGAGCCAGAATCTTTACTTTGTCAAAAATGACTTCGGCTCCCATGTCGACTCAGCTTTGAGTAGGTACTAGGTACAGTCCTTGGAAGTAAAGGCTGCCGGTGTGATGTTAGCCACATCTCCCAGCAAAATGCTGATTAGATAATTAAAAGTCTAGCCCTATATGCCCGATACTCTTGAAGACATCAAATGGTTCCATTACTTTACTTTTCTCGCACATCTCAAGTACCTTCTCAGACACAGCTGTAAACATGATTCTCACCTGAAACATTCCTAGGTGCACTAATTAGAATCGACTTCATCGCATCTGCGACATATTCATCGCTCGTGTACAAAACGTGACTGATATTCACTGCATGACGTGAACAAGACATGACTCATATCTCTAGTCTGGTACTCCCTGTCATTGCTTGTGACAAGCTACAACCTATCACAGCCAGTTCTCTTATCTAACCTTTGACAGAGTTCATCCCCACAAGACAAGTTTGTCAGGTCTGGCAAAGCCAATGTTTTCCCAAACATTCTGGTAATAGTGTCCTTGAGACGACAATCTCCAAAAGCCGATAAGACGACACTGAGTTGGTGATAAAAACACAAAAGCCAGTTTGGCATGTGTCGCAACATCAAGTTTCTGCAGGCTTGGCTCGATGTCGGATTACCTCAATCTTCCTAATTTCTTCACTTTGCAAACACCTCGCTAGAGGCCATCACTTTTTCTTCTATATAATTTAATTGCTTTCCTCAATGTTACAGTGCCTGTGTAAAAAAAAATATTTCAAACAGTAACTAGTTTCTTGTGTGTTTTTCAGTGATGTTCCTTCCAGTTCATTGTGACTATTAATCTTATATATATATATATATATATATATATATATATATATATATATATATATATATATATATATATATATATATTATCAGGTGCCTTGCCGATTGGCGTGGACGATCATGCCTCTCCACAATCTGCGATCTCCTGCTTCATGTATCACTTAGTGTGCTGACACACCTCCATGCTTCTCTCGTTGTCTTCCTCTATCCCTCCTTCCAGAGATCTTTCTAGTGGTCACAACATGTTCCATTTTACCTCTTCTCATAAAAATGATGTCTGTCTCCTTCTGATGTCTGTGATATGTTGTCTTTGGGCTCCCGCCTCTTTCAAAATCTCTTAATTGCTCTTTTTGTCTGTCCAAGGTATTTTCAGCATTCCTTCTTAAAACCACATCAGTGAGGCCTCAAGAAATTGTTTGTCCTGCCTACCGATTGTCCAGGACTCAAGCCATATGTTAAAACTGGATGTATATAGCAAGCAAGAATTTTTTTTCTAACCTTAAATGACAGAGATATATTGCATAAGATGTACTTCATTTTATTAAAGGCAGTTTTTGCCAGTCCTATTCTGTTTCTTATCTCGGTGATGCATATTCCATCTGATGTTATCCAGATATTTAAATGTATGTACTTGCCCTAAAATAAAGTCATTGACATTTATTACACATTTTGAGAAAATTCGTTTCTGTGATACCACTATTACTTTTGTCTTCCCATTATTTAAACTGAGGCCCATTCTTCCACTTTCTAACACCACAATGTCTATCATTTCCTGTAGTTCTTTCTGACTTGTTGCTAACAAGACTGTGTCATCAGCATAACGTAAATCGTTTATATTATGCCCACCAATCATGATTCCAGACATATCAATTAAAGATCTCATTATATGTTCACTATATATTGAAAACAAATCAGGTCGTACGTCCCTCTTTATGAACTGAAATGTACATAAACAGTTGTTAATAATTCTTTCTGCTGTTTGCTGCCACTACATATTCTTCATTTTTCGTAGATCTTTTCCATCAATGTTTAATGCTTCTAATAGTTTGATTACTTCTTAATGTTTCACATAGTCACTGCTGTTGTATAGTCTATGAAGTATAAGTACAAGTCAGTCTATACTTCTATAGCTCTTTCGCACAATGTCCTTAGCATGTATATGGCATTGTTTGTACCTTTTCCTTCTACAAATCCAGACTGTTAATTGCTGATTTCTGGTTCAAGTTTGTTTCTTATTCTCCTCATAATTATTATCAGTAAAATCTGACTCATAAGACTTACTGTGCGATTTTACATGGTTTCTTTGGCAGAGCTATAAATATGGATTTTAAAAGGTCATTTGGAATATACCCACTATTATAAATATCATTAAAAAGTTTAGTTATTATTTCAATTCCCAAATCTCCCAGTGCTTCGATTTCTTCCAGTGAGATGTTGTCTGGCCCGGGAGCTTTTCCCTTTGTCGTGTAATGTAATGCATCTTCAACTTCTACAGCCAGACTTGGTGAACCTTATATGTATATAAATAGTAATACTGTCTTTCAAAATCCAACTGAGTTTAAAATAAACTGAGAAATTAGAAAATCTAGTGGATCTAAAGAAACGGTCAAGGAAACATAAACAGAAGATAATAAAAAAATATTCTACGCAGAGAAGCAGGGATGAGAGAAATTATTTAGCAGACGTAGCAACAAGGACATGGAAACTCAAGAGACGGCTACAGCAGCACAAGAAAACCAAATATCAGGTAAATGTATTCAGTCTAGTTGAATGATTAGAACAGTAAGTGATAAATTATCACCGGCGTTATAGATTAATACATAAGATAAGCAGAAAACTTTAAAGATTTTCTAAATAGATCAGTAAAAACCTTTCCTCTACCCAGTCCCAGCTTGTTGCATAAGTACAACTGGATAGAAATGTAAAATCCATCTTTCAAGGACTTTAAAAAGATAATTAAGTTACAATAAAATTTAAATGACCCTCTAAAGCAGTGTTTCCCAAAATAGTCGCTACCGCCCCTGGGGGCGCAGGCACAGTTCGGGGAAGGGGTCGTAGCGCCCTAGATCAGATGGGGGGGGGGGGGGGACCTACGTTGCAAAGAGCAAAGGGTAGAGAGACCTTGCTTTTCTGTTGCTCCGGGCCTTTTATAACCTTCACGAACCACAGTGACTCGCTGGCTACTCTCGGAGTTTCCAACTCCAAACTGCCAGTTTTAGTTCGCAATTGTAACCTAACCAAAATTTTTAACACCCTAAAACGTATCCCATCAGACTTACCGAAAGGAACACTAACAGTTAAATGGGTGAATATACATTAAACATCCTAATTGCAGCACAGAAACATACTCGGTATCGTCATGGAAAGCCGGCACCAAATTCTGAGCAGATGCAGAAACCATCTTTTTAAAACACCCCCTCCCCCCACCTTTATTTCCCCAGTAGTCCAGTTTAACTCAGTAAAAAGCTGTCACATTTATGTGCTCAAAAATTAGTCCTCCAGGCCTCCCCATGCTCCAGGTGGGACAGCATAGCCTATCAAATGTAAACACACACACACACACACACACACACACACACACACACACACACACACACACATCAGCAGAATTTCATCCACAGAACTAGTTCAGCAGTAAATTCCAGCCCTATATGGTATCCTAAAAATTAAAGGCAGGTGAGTTAAGTAAGGCTTTATGAAACCTCATGCTCCCATTTGTCTCAGAGCTTTAAAACGTCAAAGATATTGAAAACTGTCGATGAAGTTGAACTTGGGGGTAGATAAAATCAATATTTATGATTTTGTTGATTGTGCAGCATGGCGAATGATGATCGCCACATGTTTTTCGGCATGGCACACGTTGATGCTATTTTCAGAGAGGTTGGTCCTGTAAAAAACTTTTCTACTGAAAAAAAAAAGGACAGGGGGGGGGGGGGGGCAAGGAAATTAGAGAAACACTGCAGCCTGAAGTCTCTGGTTTATGGAAGATGTCGCTGGACTCACGCTTGTGAGGACCAGCTGGCTCTTAATCGGTAATGTGGTCAACATCACACCGGCTGCCTTTACTTTCCAGGACGTGGCTGAGTTGATGTGGTCAATTATAACAATCTGCTTTAGTGTCGATTCAAATCCAACATCTTCAGGCCAATAGTTAGACAATAAGCTACTGTGGTCCCGTGGTCGTCATTTGTCGTCACTGAAGTTGTTGTTGAATGTCTGCTGAGTTAGGACAAATCAGACCAAGTCAGGACTTGACCCAGTTAGTAGAGCGCTGGTGGTTCAGATCACGCCACGACCTGTACGCCGCTGGTTTATTCCGTCCACACAGACAAGTGGTGACAGCTTGTATCTACAACGTGTCTACATGCACTCTCGCCTGTCGTGTGGTTTCTTTTCGCCGTCTTTTCCTCGGTTTATATCTCGTCGTGTTGCTCTTATTCTGTATTTTAAACTCTTCATGCAATTGTTGTTTTTATTATTGTTCTCCCCTTCCTCATTGTAGTCTCCCGCTTTATTTCCCTACTCGTTTTTCTTCTTCTTCTTCTTCTTCTTCTTCTTCTTCTTCTTCTTCTTCTTCTTCTTCTTCTTCTTCTTCTTCTCATTTTTAGACTGCTTGCAGTGTAACAATGGCAATGCGTCCACTGATATGTCAGGGCAGTTTAGCAAACTGACAGAGAGAACAGAAGGAAACGAAAGAAAGAGAGAAGAGGGAGACAGGGAGAGCTACAGATAAAAAGAAAGGAATGAAAGGAGACAGAAGACACAAATAAAGAATGAGAGATAAACGATGACATCAAGAAACAGAGAAATAATGAGAGAGGGAGAGAAAGCGATGATAGAGGGGGAAGAAAAGAAGAGAAAGAGAAAAAGCAATGAAAGGTATCAACTACCGAAAAAAAAGAGTAAAAGTGCTACACGGAGCTTGTACTGTTTTTTGTTTATGAAACATGGACAGTAGGATTGAGCCGAAATGTGGTTTCTGAAAAAAAAAAAAACACACACACACACACACACACACACACAAAGAATGTAATGTAATGATAGAAACATAGAAGAGACGATCCTCCAAATGACAGATAAAAGTCACCAAAATCAGTGAAGTAAATTAGACGTAGAAAGTCTGGCGAAAAATGTGTGACATGTTTTTTAACATAAGGTGAAGACAACAAAGACAAACAAATATCAATGCTTGAATAGTGTTGCCACATGGTATGAACAGGACAAGAACATAGGCCTCGTCTGTGATCCTTGCGTTTATGAAATAGGGGACCACGACTGTCCCCGCGTATCTGCAGCGCAGATGAAAACGAAGGAAAGTATGCACGCAGACACAAGACTGGCATGTCCTGTCTTCAGCCCAAAGGAATGGCATTTCCTCAGAGAGGCGTGTTCCAGCTTTTTCAGTTGTCCAGGGCCGTCTTAATGAGTGGGCTTGCCGGGCACAGCCCCGAGAGTCCTACGAGCATAAGGGCCCCATGCTCACCTGTTTAGGTAATGTGGCTTGCCATAAATAAAAATATATTTGACATTTATATTACCTTTATGTAATACAAAACTGAAATTATATCCTACCCCACGCCCCACTGACGTTTTCCTCTCCTCCACCCCCGTTTCCCCCTCCTCCTGCCAGAATCCAGTTTTGTTTCGAAGTGCCAAAAATTAAAAAAAAATAAATAGTGTTTAATGTTAACGACCATTTACATTTCATTCCTTTGCGTAGTTGTCGTAGGGACACCAGCACACTGGTTGGCACAGGGTCCATAATGCTAGTTAAGTGGGCCCAATGATAATAATAATGGGTTCGTGTGAGCAGTCCCAGGCTATATACTCAACATCGAAGTGAACACTTTGCTGGCACAGTATCAGTAACAGTTTTTATTCTTTATCTCTCACCGCCATTAATTGTAAACCACCAAGTTGATAGCCGTTTAGTCTCTTGTCGATGTTTGACACCAGACCTGCTTTTTTGTTGTTGCTGGAAATGGTTAGGGCCTTCGGCGAAAGGATACGTGCAATTGACTGACTGTGTTTTTTCTCTTGATTTATAGTACTGTTCGGGGCCACATTGCTAACATGTTTAATGTTCAATGAACAAACACCACAACAGTGACATTGTATCATGGCTTACGAAAGAATCTGTCACTGGGCACAACTCGTTCACAATAAGGTTAAAGTCGACAGGATCAACTTCATTGCACCAGGTTTTTATCGGTCTCTTTCCCCGAACGGCTAGCTGCCTCCATTCACAAGAGCAGCAAAATAAACAGTATGTATTATTCACATGAGACTGCATGAGCACGCTCTGAATGGGCAGACAGCATTCAAACATTGCACTTCACTTCCCTCACCTGGATCTACACATCTAGGCAGTCCGAAGTAAAAAAAAAAAAAAATTACAAGAGCACCAACCGGCAAGTCGAAGCATGGGCAGAGAAGATATCAACTCTGTATGGGCTGAGCGTTTAGATGACGTCAAGTCAGCCGCCAATTACTGCCATAACTAATACCGCTTTTACGGTGTAGACTGGGAAGGGGAAGGGGCGTCTTGGAGCCTCCGGATTTAGGGCCGCATGTCTAGTGGTGTCGCCACAGACTATGAAGGTGAACATTTTGCCTTGACAGAAACAACTGCCTAACCTTACTGAGGATTCGAATCCGGGTATCTCTCATGAGAGCCCAGCGTTCTAACCGTCCGACCATCCGCTCCTCAATGACGCTTAATAACTCAACTAACTCGACTACGTGACCTGAAAGTAAAGCCTGGCAAAGAACGTCTATGCTAGACATTTTAATCAACAGTGACTAGTAGTACTTCGGTGACTGCTGCATTGGAGGACTGAGCACGAACTGGAATGCCTAATGTACACAGACGTCAATTATCATATAACATCTATTTTCAGTAGACTGCTTCCTTGTGTAAACAATGATATCCTAAACAAACACCAACATTTGTGTCTGTTGCCTCTATGGCCACTTGTCTACTGGTGTGTGCAGTAAAAAGTACCGGCGGAATGGCAGATCCCTGTAGCAATGACAAGTAGTAATGCAAGGTTGAGAGCCCACAAGAGTCATTGTGATCAGAAATCTGCCATAGACATATTAAGTTAACTTTTAGTCCTGACTGCCGTGCTTTATATTCTTCATACACAGCAGAAACCATGGAATGTGAACAGAACAGTAATTATATATTACCATGGTATAGCAACATTAAAAATCTGGAACTATTTCAATAAAGTAGCATCTATAACACACATCCCCCCCCCCCCCACCGGCATATACATACACACAAAATAACAACCCCTCCTCCCACCCAACCCAACCCCACCCGGAAAAAAAAATCACATTTTTTTCCTTTAGATCAGTGCTCTTCAACAAGTGGACCCTGCCCACTTCTGGGAGTGGACAGATTGTGCGTGTCCACCAGAAAAAAAAAAAAATGACTTTCTCTCAGGCAGATCAATTGTAAAAACCAATCAGAGAAATAGGATAGATGTTAATGTAGCGCTTCGTCTTTTAGAAACAAGGGACCAGTCAAGTATATTAGACGTTTCACATTTCACATAAAGCAGCAGCAGATGTCACTTTAGCTTCAAACTGTCATTTTGTGACATCGAATGTAACAAATACACTGCTGCCTACATTTGTTTTTGTTTCCTATTTGGTTAGCGGTTTTTTTAAACAGAAAAAGGAGGTTGGGGGGAGGGGGAGGCGAATCAAACCAGTTCCTTCGCTTTATTGTGGACCGCAGGTATGACAAGATTGATGAACACTGCTATAGATGATTACAATGACCCAGTGGTTTGTGCTCAGGCGATCAGAACTGTTTAATCGGGCCTCAGACCCAATCAAAATAAAGTAAGCTAACATATCGAGCTGATTAAAGATGTTCTGCAAATAGATCACCTGTGCTTCTTAATATTATTGTTGTGTTAAACTTACGAGTGTTTAATGCTGTAATTACTGTTGTAGAGGAGAAAGTGGCACAAAGAAACAGATTTCAGTTTTTTTTTTTTTTCACGTTGTAAATTTGAAGACAAGAGACCCATGCAAAAGACTGCACAACTTATGGCTTGGCATATTTCATTGTAGCTGGTCAGGTGCATAATACAGCAACGATAGACAGTAACTTGAACCATATACACCTATACACCTATACGGAGGCACCACAAAATAGTTAGAAAGTAACGTATAGTCTAATGTGGGTTGGTTGTGGGTTGTGTGTCTATACTACGTTTGCAATTACTGTTTCTTTATGTGATTATGTAAAAACTTGGTGTCACCAACTGGAAAGAGAGGACCAACCAGAGAGGTGAGCTGAGGTGGGTGATATTTGCAGCAATGAACCTCAAGGGCTCGTTGTTAAACTACAAATGTTTTTGGAAAGGCAGAGCTCCTGCCAAAAAGTGTGGGTAATTACCGGCCACGGAAAGATACAGCTATTTTTGCTTTCGATGTTTATGAGGGCTTCAATAACACACAGGAGACAGTTGTGGCAGCACTAGATCTTGAGGAAGCCTACAAAAGAGTGAGGCTGGATATTTTGCTAACTGCACTCATGGAGAAAGGGCGCTGTCCTTGGCTTGTGAACTGGATATCAGCTGTCCTGCAGTCACGGTTGGCTGCCCTTCACCTGGGTACATGGACCTCAGAACCATGTCATATCGCCCTGGGACTACGCAATGGTTTTGCTATTTCACCAGTGCTCTTTGGTGTGTATACAAGCAAGATGGCAGAACTTGAAGCACCAGGTGTTGGAAGGATATTGACATTTGCTGATGATGTTCTTGCATACAGGCAGGGGGAGTAATAGGCAACGGAAAGCCCAAGAGCTACAGGCAACTGTAGACAAGGTGACTGACTGGTGTGCAGAAATGGGTGCAGTCATAAACTCAGAAAAGGCGGCTGTTTTGTGGTGCTCTCTGAAAAATAGAATTGTAGGAGCTAATGTTCCAAGCCTCTCAATTAATAAAACGAAAAGAGAATTCAAACTGATGTACCTGGGTATCACTTTCGATAGAAGCCTGTCATATGGGGATCACATGGAGGCAGTTGTGATTAAATACCAAGGAGGCCTCAATGCTCTACAAATTATGGCAGCCATGGACATGAAACAAAGAATGTTGCTCACAATGTTCCAGGATGTGATCCTGTCGGTGATAGATTATGGACTTGGAATGCTTACCATATTAAACAGTCAGCTGATGAAACTTGAACACAAACAGAATAAAGCCATGCGGGTAATTCTGGGATGTACAAGAGATACACCGGTAGTATGCATACGGTATATACTTGCACTGCCTACTATTGCAGATAGGCTCAAATTTCTGCAAGCAAAGTCATATCTCAGAGTAGCTGCAGACAAGAAGCACCTCTTGCATGAAGCCCTAGATAGAGCTAAGGGTCATAGACTGAAAAGAAACAGGTATTGGATAGCGCAAAATGAAGAGACAGACATCTGTGCAGGCTTGATAATTTTGTGCGAGGTGAGGAGTGGGTCAAAGTGCCCGAGCAAGTTTCAGACTAGCGTAGTGTTCTAATCACTTTAAGAGCCTGAGTGCAGGGACTGTCCAGCTGGCGCAGCAGAATCAGAAGTTCAGCGAATGATTCATGACAATTCTCGCCTAAGTGATGTGATTATCTACACAGATGGCTCTATGTTAAGGGGCAGACGAAGTGCATGAGGGTTTATAGCAAAGGCAAATGGATGTCGCCTAATGCAACAAAGCCTGGCATATGATATCACAATGTCTACTTTGATAATGGAAGAGGAAGCAGTCACTGCTGCCTTCCACTGGCTTGAGAATCAGCTGTACACATATGACGTGATTCTCGCTGTCTCACAGACTATGTTGAAAAATGATGGGGACAGGTATGCTCCGTGCAGAGTGGCAACATCACTTCAGAGGTCCAGGGTAGCAATTGGATTTTCTCTCCAGGTCAGGCCAGTAAGTTGGGAAATGAACAGGCAAATAGACTGGCCGGTTCTGCACCACTTGGTGGTGAACTGATGTCTGACAAGCTAGACGTTCTGAGTGCCCTCTTGGAGCGAGTGAACAGTCTGAGGAGAATGTTGCGAGGAGTTACCAGGGGATCTGGCCGACGCTCAACAATCAAGGAAAGGGCAAGATGGATATACCATCAGACAGTTTCTGGTGCCATCGGAATTGGAACATTTGCTGCTGAAGATGGGGACGTGGGGTGTCCCGAGTTCTATGTTGTCGATTCTTGATTAAACAATGCTTCGATTCTTGATTCACCATTTAACATTTAACGTTCAAGGACTCGGAATGCCAAAGAAGAATAAGGAATTCTGTTCGTTTCTTTAAATTCTGATCCACAAATAAAAACCTATTCACAAAGCAAATGTTTCAGCAACCCAAATATGGGACGCAACTGTGGTTGTTTTAAAGCCCCACTTCAGCCCTTGTCGACGGCCAAGAATATAACGTCACGTGTTAACGAAGTCTTTGGGACTAGCGCCCCTGCGATTCTCATCCGAATGGTGGCATTTTGTGTCACCGGGTGTTTATAGCTCGTCATGCGGTCAAGTTGGGGTTGAAAGTCAATCAGTCTGGACATAAAACCAGATTGTGACTGTTACCATCAGTACTGGAACTCTGCGCTGGCTGCTGCATATGAGGACAGAGCACGCACGGATATGCCCTGAGAGCTGTGATATCAGTTCTTGAATAAACTCATCTCAACTCATCTAATCTCATCTCGACAATATTTTGGAAACATTAGCTGTTACATATTTGCAGAATCTCAGTCTCGCTGACCGGTTTAGTAATTTTTGATGATAATGATCCTTCACAGTCAGCACTTTCTCCGTTCTGATGTGAGTTTTTTTTTTCCAACTGCATTTTGCATCCAGATAAAAACTAGCCAAAGCAAGGGGGACTACTATTTTTGTCACAGACTAATACACTTTTAATAATTATGTCCCGTTGAATCGCACTTTCACTGTTTGTACAAAGTTGCCTAGGGTAGCTGGCGTTAAACATTTGTTTTTAAACTCGAATCACAATTTTCAGCACCGATTGCTCAAAATGTAAAAACTATTTGGTTTGCTTAAATTGTGTTCCCAGATGATAGTCATGACTCTGTTGGTGTACAGGAGATAGTCATGACTCTGTTGGTGTACAGGAGATAGTCATGACTCTGTCGGTGTACAGGAGAACAATATCGTGTTTGACACATAGATACTTTATCACACTGGGTAGGAAAGTGCACAAGGCGGGTAGAGCTTGCACGGGAAATTGTTGTTTTCATCAAAGATGTCTACAGACATTTTGTTAACGTTCACTTCTGGACTTTGGTCTTGTTCTAGAACTTAAGTTTGGTGTGTACATTTGTTTACAGATCTGGCCTTTATGTCTGCCGACTGCTGGTTGCTGGCCTCTCACGCAGATGTTTTCCGACTCCGAAGGAAGCAACATTCTTTATTCGACTTTTACGACATTTTGGTTAAGAAATAGTGTGTCCTGGACCTTTCACAATTCTGCCTGAAAATCAGACGATATTATTCGTCTGGTAAATCTATTTTTTCAATTTTACTTTATAGCTGCAATTAGTGCCTTTCCCTAGATGCTCATGCTTGAAATTATAAATAAAATTCATCATTTTGTTGTTCCACGACCTGTGCCTTTAACCCCTGCTAGATTTGTTCACCACGTTGTACAAAGAAAATCAGACGATATTATTCGTCTGGTAAATCAATTTTTTAATTTTACTTTATAGCTGCAATTAGTGCCTTTCCCTGGATCATCATGCCTGAAATTGTAGATAAAATTCATCATTTTGTTGTTCCACGACCTGTGCCTTTAACTCCTGCTAGATTTGTTCACCACGTTGTACAAAGCCATTAGTGTAAGTGGATAGTAAAACAAAACAAAAACAAAAAACAAATAACTCAGTTATATATAATTATCAATACATGAGTACATAATTGAAAATACAAATATAATATTTATATTTAGATGATAATTCAACTAAACAGTCGAGATATACATTGAGAATCTGAGAAATGCCAATTACTGCCTGGATTTTACCACTTTTGCAGTGTAGGCAGGGATGTCTTAGAGACTGAGGATTTACGGCAGCATGGTTAGAGCTGTCGCCACCACTGTGCAGGTGAGGCTTTTATTTTGGGCCCCCGAAAGAAAAAAAAAACCCAGCCTTACCGAGGGTTTGAACCCGGGACTCCCGCTTGAGAGCCTAAATATCTAACAGTTCAGCCAGCCGCTCATCACATTCAGAAACAATATTACAAAATCACAGTACAGGCTGACACGTAAATCTGTTTACATGGCAGTTCAGTTCGGGGCAGGCAGGAGGAAAGGGGAGGGGAGGGGGCAAATTGTCTGAAAGGACAATGTGGGGATAATACTAGCTAGATATGCAAAGCAGTAGTCCTATGTAGGGCTGTACCGAATAGTGATTTTCACTATTCGGCCGAATACGAATAGCTGGACCAACTATTCGGCCGAATACGAATACGAATAGTGAATAATCATCATCATGTGCTTTGTCGGCTGGCATGGGCGATTATGCCTCGCCACAATTTACGATCTCCTGCAGCACGTATTAGTTCGTGTGCTGACACACCTCCATGAAAAACCTTCGTTCCATGTTGTCAGCATTAGGGCAGCATTTTTGTCTCACTGAAGATATTTCCAGCTGTACTAAACAGGAAAATACGACAAATACAGAGAGTCAAAATGAAAACCCGCAGGGCGAAACATCAAAAACAAAAATAACGCCGACGAAGAAAATAATGCTGTCCTCACTAGTCGCCCAGCCCTCTCTCTCTCCCCCCCCCCCCCCACCTCGAACTCAAGGATTCAACGGATACAAGATAGCGACAACAAAGACCACCGCGGACAACGCCGAGCAGCCAACACCTGAAGATCAAATAACGAAAAAATCATTGCAGACGAAAAATCCAGACGCCGAGCGGCCAAGGCCAGAAGATCAAACAAAAAAGACAACGAAGAAACCGAACGTCGATCAAAACATACAGCCGCTGCCGTTTCCACCAGACGACGAAAGAACAGTTACGACACCCATAAATGATGACGAACTCCCGTTACTTCAAACAATTAACGAAGAGGACTCTCCACTCAAAGAAATCAAGCCGACAACACTAGAACACTTGCTTTTCTGCCCTTCTTACATCTTTAAGTGTTGCATTTTGTTTTTACAGCAACACACCTAAAAACACTATACTCGCAACACATACAAGATGGAAATAAAGGGGCACTTGGTACGCTCGTAGGTGGTGCACAAAGATAACGCTTGACAGTATAAACCTTCCTCCGAAGTCGGAGTACATCTGCCGGAGAGGCGGGGGAACGAGAACTGCAAACAAATAAGCCAGTAAAACGGATTCACCCTTGCACGTCTTCCGTAATGTCGGCTGCATTACCCGGACCACCAGGCCTTGGGGTATGTCCTTACAGGCAAGAGTGGCTGTCTATCCGTCTGATTTATGGCGATGGAATCACGGTGACATTATGGTTAACTTGACAAGGATGAAGCAAAGAGTTCACAGCGATCTCCTTGCACGACTGATCTTTCAGACAGGCACAGATCACATCTGTACATGACCTAGTGAGTAGATATAAAGTCACAAAAGTATTAATAATACAATACACTCAGGCTCCAATTGTCGGTACCAGTAAATGTACATGAAACAGTTTGTGAGGCAGTATGTAGCTCTTCAGTGTCTCTGTCCATTAAATTATTAGATCCCACAACATACAATACAAGAAAGACACAAACTAAATATCTCAGTAATAGTCCAAAATGGTTGAGTAAGACATCATTAGTTAAATTGCTGCTACTGCTGCTCTCACTGTCATTGTTTTCACATGCTTTTTTTAAATCCTGATCTGACAGTGATCCTAAGTCCCCTCTTATTTTTGAGTTTGCCACGAAAACCTACATTTTTAATAGTTATATTAAAAGAAAGATCAGCTCTCCTCCGTGCTTCAACCCCATATTATGGCGGCCAAACAAATACCCTAACAGGGCCTCAGTCGTGTGTAAAATGCGGACTTCCTGCGACGAACACATCGCGGCAAAACTAGGATTACTTGACAATTTGAAGACACGCAACACTGCAGACGTTAATAACAGACGATACTAGCGACCATTGACAATTTCGAGACACGCAACATTACAGACGATAATAGCGACACAGCGGAAAGACCATGCGCTCCGACGCTGACTAGCGTCGTTGTTGTCCTCACAGTTTTCGGCATGCGCAAAACGTGATTAAACTCACCGCCGACAGTATCCCCTACACCGGTACGCGCGGCGCGGATGGGGATCTAAACTAGATGCCTGGGACTCACCAGTAAATAAATTAAAGGCAGTTGCAGGAGTTGCGGTAGCTGCTGTTCAAGAATCCCAGCCATCTACTTTAGCACCCCATCCGCGCCGCGCGTAGCGGAGGTGCAGCATAGTCGCAGAAACAGGTCCGTACTTAACATATCTCTGAGACCCTGTTAGAGCATTTGTTTCGTTATTCGAAGGCGATCCTAGCGATTTGTTCCTCGACAGGAAGTCCGTATTTTGCATGGGACTGAGGCCCTGTTAGGGTATTTGTTTAGGCGCCATAATATGGGGTAGAAGTTCGGAGGAGAGCCGAAAAATCTATATTAGAATAGGGGAAAAAAAATGGTTATTGGTTTTGAAAAGGGGTTTTAATATTTTCTTTTGTGCAAATGTTATCATGGAGCGCTTAAATTTATTCCGCCCGTTGGGTACCACCGGTAAAACAGGTTCGTTTTAATGATAATTCGTTGAACTAGGCTTCATCTCCACTCCAGATTTCAGAGCCATATAAAAGAACTAGCCTTGGCAGCGTTTTATGTATTTTGATCTTGGTGTTATGATACAAGAGGAGCTGTTGGCAGAACGGTTAGAACGCTGGGCCTTCACACTGGAGACCCGGGTTCAAATCATGGGTAAAGTTGGGCATTTTTTTCTGTCGGAAGCAAAATAAAATTCTCACTTGCACAATCCGTGGCGACAGCACTAGCCATGCGGTCGTAAATCCTCAGGCTCAAAGATCCCTCTGTCTACATCGTAAAAGTTATATGAAAAAGGCAGTAACTGGCAGTGTTGGCAGTTACGAGACAAAGACTTTGATTTTTGAAGATGTTGTAGGGCATGGTTAACTTTGTTTCCAGATTGAATCTGTTTCTCTTAGTATCAGTCGAAGTTTGCACCAGGTACTTTGAATTTGTTTCTTTTAGTATCAGTCGAAGTTCGTATCGGGTACTTTTATGTTTCCGTTTGTTAGATTTTTCATATTATCAATTTGCAGTGGCCGGAGTTATCCTTTCCATGCCTTCTTATTACCATGCATTCTGTCTTATCTTGATTGAGAACTTGTCCCAGTTTCGAGCTGCTTCTTTTAAAAGAGTCGATGTTTTTTTAACCGCCTATAGATCATTTTCTGCTCTGCTAAGTCGATGCGAACCCTTCATAATGCCTGAGTGCCGGGTTCGATCCCAGCTGCGGAATAGTATCAGCTGCTGGCCATGCGCCTTGCATTGGTTTCGACAGTGGTATCATAGTATCTTATTATAGACAATAGTGATATTCCTCTATGATTTTACACATTTATACTTGTCTCCTTTCGCAAAATTGGTATATTCTTCTTCGCCTCTTTGTTCGTCCAAGTGATGTACTTATGACGTATTTATGTTGTGGGTGTTTACAGCCAATGCCTCAATATTTGCGCTCCCGTCGGCCGACACTTCTGACTTCACCTAGCGTTTGTTGACTGTGTCAACGTCCCTGATAAATGGATATCAATAATGACTCCTTCGACAAATAATATCACACACCTACAACCTGTCCTATTTTGCTGTATCGCTTCAGGTTCGTGTGTGAATGAATTAAATACTGATGTAAACTCAATAGTATCGCACCTGTCGGGATACGGAAAATCACAACAGATTTCTGTTTTTATTTTCTTTCTGTGTTTAACAAATGTTCATACCTGCATGTCTTAATTCGAAAAAAACAAAACGCAGACTGTTTATTTCAGCTGCATCCCGTAAGGACTAGTTTAACCGACTCGTTTCTTTCCCAACAGATTTCCCTTTTACATGTTCATACCTGCATGTCTTTACGTCTGTAACCCAGTGCCATGTTTGTTGACGCAAAGTTGTTCTTCCACGCGTGATCATTTCCGGTCTTCCCAAACAACTGTGACGTTTGTTGCATCAACATGTTCGTTTCTGAAATAGGGGACTTTTTATACACCCGTCCTGAATCCATTTTCTAATCTTGTGGAATGTCAGTATTATTTTGTTCTTCCTCACTCGTGTTCAAAACAATATTTCTTTACAGACCTAAAGTTAAAATTAAAAATTTTTTTTTTTTTTTCGTTATGTAAAATGATGCATTATTGATGTTGCAGAATGGCGAATAATTCATTTCGCAAGTTTCTACAGGTGAGACAAATGTTTCCAATCACAATCATCCTCACCACATACATCATCATCATCATCATCATTATCGAGTAGCAGGTCATATTTTTAGTCATTAGCTCTTATCACTACACGTCAGAAAGCCGTTCGAGCTGTTGTCAAAATTCCCCAAACCATGGTGCCGTTGACATTCTGTATCCACGGAGGTTCCGATCGAACACCTGTTTTTTTCCAGGAGCCATACCTTTCGTTACTGTTCTCTCCAACCATTGGGGCTGTTCACATGGACAAAATTTCTCAGAAACGACAATGTCTATGAATATCGCATTGAAAAGCTTCGTGGGATATCTAATGTTTCGGTAGAGTCCAAATAATGCTAGCGTGTTTCTTTTCTTTATGTTTGCCCTGATATGTTTTAATCCTGTTAAATCTTTTCTTTGTAATAGTCAGAATGGTTGATGCCATATTTAAACTGTGTCCAGTATTTTTAATGAAGTCTGTGACATTTTTAAAAGAACCTGCCCAGAAAACCCCCCTACCGCCAACCCACAAATAAGCAAATGAATGCTGAAGGCGGATAAACGCGCCTGGGACCTACAAAGGGTGATATCAGTAAAAGAGTAGTGATGAAAATATCTCAGGAGAGATATAAATGATTTTGTCTCAAAGACATTAGACGATGGGAAGTAAGTCACAAAAGGTTATGGGATGGCAGGTAAATGTAGCTGGTGGGTTCTTAAGGTGTTATTAGTTGACAGCAACATTGCACTATTATGTCTTTGTTTGTTAGGTGACGCTAGGTGTTGTATGAGCACCCGCAAAATAGAATTAAAATGGCGACTGTACTTAGGGAGTGTACACTCAAAGAATAACGTGCTGTTGTGCGTTTTGTTTTTTTGGACAAAAAAGGATTGCCAAAGAGTGCTTTTAAACGGTTAAAAAAAGGTGACAATGTGAATACTGATCCGTACTGTAAAGTTCTACTGATGTTTCATGATGCAGTTCGAAAAAACCGTCTTATCCTGCTGACTAGAGAAGTACTGCTTCTCCATGACAATGCCAGAACACATAACTCGTAAGGAAACCACTGGTCCGCCGAAAACCCACATTGACGGGAGACATTTCGCCAATGACGCAGAAGTTGAATTTGAAGTGAAAATTTGGTTTAAAAAACTAGGCATGCTGTTCTATGCAGCAGGTTTGGGAGGACTGATGAAACGATGGGGCAAGTGAATCAATGTTCTTTAAAATTACGTTGAAACATAACAATGGACAATGTGTGTGTAAAAATAAACGGTTTTCAAGTTCTTATGGTTTTGTTGTTGTTGTCTTCTCCTTGTACCCAGCTCAAAGAAATTTAAATACTGCCAGTTAGTCACAGACCTCAGATTTTATATCCTGAGTAGCATTACAGAGTACATGCAATCATGACTTACCTTATAAAGTCGGCATTGTGGAAGCCACTGCTACAATTGTTCAGCTGCAAGCTACTGATCCTGTGGCATTTATCGCGTGCTTTCATCCACTCTAAGGAATTAATGTAACATGCTGTTGGATAAAGTGTTGTTTTATCTTCAGCGCTCGTGTTGTACTCTGCCGCAACCGTTCGTTCTGTAATATTGTTTTCAATATCGCTTTCAATATCCACAGAAAAATGTGTTTCTCCGTTGTCCATGTTGACCTCTGAAAAGTTGGATATGGCAGGTGGACTACTGTCTTCCAGTGCGGATGAATCATTCAGGGATGAAGTGTAATTCAAACTTGTATCATTGGTGTTGTTAAGGTTGTTGTTAAGTCTGCCTCCTTCAAATTGTCGGGAGGTTTTGCTGGGTCCTGCTTGTGAAAAGCCCAACAAATCAATCTGCTTCTGATGTCCAAACTTGACAGCGAGTCTACTTTTGTGATAGGGATAGCGGATTGAGAAATGTTTTTTTCCAACGGAAGAACCCCGATCAGTCTCCGGTAAGTGCTGCTTGCACAGCTTCCCTCGCACCCAAGTGAAAGCCATCAGGCTGGCATCTTCCACCATATGACCTTTCTTATTCACAAGATCGTTGCTCTCGTCGCCGTCGAAGTCCCCGCACAAACCACACAAGCTTCCGGTCTGGAAGTAACTTCCGCTGATCTTGATGCTTAAACGATCGTTTAAATTCCAGTTGACATGTATTCCGGCCTTTACTTTCACAATAATCTGAGATGGTTGAATCTTGAGAGAAAAATTGTTTGAATTAAAGTGATTCGAAAACAGATTTGTTCTGTTTATTCGAATTTCTGAACTTTTGTACAACTTGATGCTGGTGGAGCCGAATCGTATAGTGACAATATCGATGTGTTTTTGAACTCCACTTTTTGTTTTGTATTTGACCTTGACCGTCAAATGGCCATGAGCGCAGTCTCTAATTAGGTCGTGAGTACAGAAGCCGTCTATGTTGTAAGTTTTCCCATCAAACGTGCCGATCACATCCGATCTTTGTCCATGAAGTGTGCAGATACCGTCATCTGGGGAGAAGTGGCATCATCATAAAAAATATATAACAAATATTCGAGTACACGTAAATCTAGGTTCATTTATTTATCCTCAGCTCAGCACACACAATATGTAACCGTTGATAGCGTTAGCGAGGTAACTAGCATTACATTTCAAAATATTGTTTTCTGCTTCCACCTGCTGCAAAAGCATTGGTCCTTGTCTAGTGGATATGGAACACTATGTTTTATAAGGCGTCCAGTAAATAGGGATCAGAAGACTTGCCTTGAAGCCAGAGAAATCAATTGGCGGAATTTTCCGACGGCTGTTGAACTTTGTTGAGCCCAGTCACCTGCAGGTAAGGACGTCAAAATATGCTAGTCTTCGAGTTTGTCCGTTCGTTGGTAAAAAAAAAAAAAAAAACAATAAATAAAATTACCACATTTGGTCACTGCGATCGATGGATCGGTTTGTCTTCTCCTCCTGTCCGGGCTGCTACCTCAGATTTACCGTATCATTCTGTGATTGGAGAATCTCAGTCTGGATGACACACTAACAAGGCAGATCCCAGGTATCCCTTTCAACCCCCAAAGAAGTTATAATCAAGGCACCAGTGACGGCTAGACCAGCCAGCACTCTCTGACAGTGAGTGACGTTCAACCCCACCAGGACCACACAACCAGGAGAAACAAAGTGATACACCAAAGAGATGAGAGTCCTCGGGCACAAGTTCCAGAATCTCTGTTTCGCCTTTAGGTTATATTATGCCCCCCTTCCCCTCTCCTCCCCTCCCCAACACAGCCGGGGTAGGGTTAACAAATAAAATTAAAAAACTTCGCCCCTTGACCTGGCCCGGCAGTTTTTTAAAGTTGGAAACTGTAAGTAACATACAGGTTATCTTTTGGAAATATTGTTACAATATTAACACATAATGTTTTTGAGAAAACAATTATCAGACTAATTGTTTTTTTCCCCAGTGTTTTTTTTTTTTTTTGCAATTTGCATTGTCACCCGCGAAACCTGTTTGTGCTCAAATTCAGCCTGACAGTTTATCAAAAGAAAGGGAAGACATCCAAGGTAAGGTTATTATGGTGAAATCAGTTGTGTGTGTGTGTGTGTGTGTGTGTGTGTGTGTGTGTGTGCACACAAAATGCATGATTTCATTTGAAAGTCATTAAAAAACAAAACGTTACTCTATGATCACTTAATTGTTTTGACACCTTAAATGGTAAGTAAAATAATTGTTCCTAACACACACACACATACACACACACACATACACACATAAATGGGAGGCTCTAGACGAAAGCCTCAAAGGTGTGATAGCATTTACAAAAACTACGCCGTTGTCTTTTAATCAGTCGATATTGTTGTTAAGCGGGTGATATCACAGTGCAAAAGAATACAGTGAGGTCATAATTGTCGTTTAAAGATGGCTGCCAACAATTTGACACACACAAAAGAAGTGAACGCTATTTTATCCATTGGAAAAAGGGGGGGGGGGGGGGGGTGAGGATCAGTGAAGCGGTAACACTTATAAGTACTGACTGGCGAATACAAGTCTCATACACATATAACAACCATGATTTATGAACTTACTTCTTGTACACGCTGGACAACAGTGACATATACACTTCTTTTACGTACAAGACAACACGGATACTCGCACCTAATTTTTGTACACACAAGGCAACACTGATACAGGAACGTCTACACACAAGACAACACTAATATATAAACTTTTACACACAAGAAAACACTGATACACGAACATGTACACAGAAGACAACACTGATAAAGAAACTTTTACATACAAGAAAACACTGATACACAGAGTTGTACACACAAGACAAGACTGATACAAGAACCTGTACACACAGGACAACACACATACAAGAACTTGTACACACAAGACAACACTGATACACTAACGTGTAAAAACAAGAGAACACTGAATAAGAATTTATACACACAACAAAACACTGATGTACGAACTTGTACACACAAGACAACACTGATATTAAATTCACACACAAGACAACAGTGACATATGAACTAATTCGAACACATAAGACAACATTGATACACGAACTTGTACGCACAAGACAACAAAGATACACGAACTTGCACACACAGGACAACACCGATATACGAACTTGTACATACAGGACAACACTAATATACAAACTTGTACACACAGGACAACACTGATACACGAACTTGTACACACAGGATAACACTGATACACGAACTTGTACACACATGAATCATATTGATACATGTACTTGTACATACAAGACAACACTGATATGACCTCACATACAAGACAACAGTGATATAAGAACTTACTTGAACATATAAGACAATACTAATACACGAACTTGTACACACAAGAATAATATTGATACATGTACATGTACATACAAGACAACACTGATATGACTCCACATACAAGACAACAGTGATATAAGAACTTACTTAAACATATAAGACAATACTAATACACGAACTTGTACACACAAGACAACATTGATACCTGAACTTACTTGTACACACAAGACAACAGTGATATAAGAACTTACTTGAACATATTAGACAATACTAATACACGAACTGTACACACAGGACAATAGTGATATGTGAACTTACTTGTACACACAAGACAACAGTGATCTGTGAACCTACTTCTCGTACACACAGGACAACAGTGATCTGTGAACTTACTTCTCGTACACACAGGACAACAGTGATCTGTGAACTTACTTCTCGTACACACAGGACAGCAGTGGTGTTCTCTATAGCGTAGCCTGTAATCCTGTGATAAAGTTAAATGTCCATCCAGTGTTTTTTCTCATTCATTTTATAATATAGAAATTCATATTGATACTGTAACTACTGTCTGCTTGTACTACCTTTTAAGGCGGTGTAGATAGGGGTCTTGAGTCGGAGGATTTAGGGCCGCACGGCTGGTGCTGTCGCCACGGACTGTGCAGGTTAGTATGTTAAATTCTGCCCCCCGACAGAAAAACTGCACCATCTTACCGTGGGTCTAACACAGGTCTTTCGCATGAGAGTCCTGCTATCGTAACCACTCGACCAGCCGCTCCTCTAATAATCTCACCATCATATTGAATGTTATGTCCGGCTATATGAGTATTTGTATGTGTGTCTATTTGTTCATATGTCTCACTGTCTGTATATCTACCTTTACCATGGGCTGATAAAACGTGTAACAAAGATGTATTGAAAGAGACTAACTCACAAAGCGAACTGGGTAAACACGCTGCAGTAAAACAGTCCACATTTTGTAAACATTTCGTGTCGACCAAGAATACACTGCTATTAGAGTGTGAAGTATAGTAGAACCTCGCTTAACGAGCACCTCTCATAACGAGTAATTCGCTTAACGAGCAAAGCAAATTTTAAAAGAATGACTTGCTTAACGAGCGAAGTTTCGCATAAAGAGGGGCGAGGAGAGGGGAAGTCCCGGATTGTGCGCATCAGTCTGTGTTTAGCACTCGTTCCAGTAGCATCGTAGTGTCGCTTGTGATCACACATTTTCTCGAACTCGTGTTATATTGTGTTATATGCACATGAATCCTCCAGGCCTACATGATGACCTCCCTGAAGAATTTAAGTTCATCAAGATCCAGTTTCTGCCTCCCAACACCACTTCGTTTCTCCAGCCCATGGACCAGTAAGCTTTTGCTAACTTTAAGAAGCTCTACATTAAAGCACTCTTCGAGCATTGTTTTCAGATGACTGAAGGGACCAACCTCACTCTCAAAGAGTTTTTGAAAAATCACTTCCACATCGTTGCCTGCCTCAAGATGACCGACAAGGCGGGGAAAGGGGTTACCAAGAAAGCCCTAACTTCTGCTTGGAAGAAGCTGTGACCGGAGAACGTTGTCGATTCGTGACTTTAAGGGATTCGAGACAGCAAATGTGGAGCCTGAAGTCAACGAGATTGTGTCTTTGGCCACTATCATAGGATTGTAAGTGGGTAATAGTGATATCGAAAAGCTTGTGGAAGAGCACAGCAAAGAGCTGCGCGGAGAGCTTATGGAGTTGCATTGTGTTTCACAACAAGAAGTTTTGGAGGAAAGCTTGTCAGACAAAGGAGGAGGAGGTAACAGAAAAGCAACAATCTTCTGGCGTAATAAGAGAAATGCTGAAATCATGGGAAACTGTTGCATCTTACATTGAGAAGCATCACCCTAATAAGGAAGTCGTTATTTAATAATAATGCTGTGTCGAATTTTCGCCAAATTTTGGGAAAAAAAATAGCTATGTATCATAATTATTTGGACTTTTTGTTTTGTTTTCTACAAATCGAATTCGCATTCCATGTGGGTTTGTTCCACGTTTGAAGAAAAGATGAGGATGATTTACTATCCTTAACAAAATGCGTATAATTTTCTTTGAATAAACGTTATACGGAGCATTTTGTGAGAAATACATAGCATTTTGTGAGAATTTTTTTCGACATGGAAGGCATTATCATATTTTACATTGATTTATATGAGAGAAATTGTTTCGCATGACGAGTGTTTCGCTTAACGAGTATGATTCTGGAACGAATTATGCTCATTAAGCGAGGTTCCACTGTATTGTTCTTTCATATACTGATAAACTCACACACACGCACACACCTAATATATATATATATATATATATATATATATATATATATATATATATATATATATATACTTTTTAAGATCACATGGCACAACCTGAACATTGACTAAAAAAACATGTAATAAAACTAAACGCCTGCCAAATGAGATGTCTGAGAAAGGCTGTGAAGAAAACATAAAGAGATTATGTGAGAAACCAGGAAGTTCAATAACTTTTGGAACAACGCCTGTAATTAAATTCATGTGAAAACAAAGATGGTTTAGCTTTTTGTCATCAGAATGACTACAGTGATGTTAGCAACGAGAGCGTACACAATGAAAGTAGAAACACCAAGAAGTAGGGGACGATAAAGAAGAACATGGAATGAATGAGTCACAGATATCTTGTGATTTCACAGAATCACAGCATACCGGGCAACCGAGCGTGTCCTAGCTCGGAAACAGATACTCACTTAACCAGCGACTCCTAGCGACACAAAGCAGAAAATGGACAGAAGAAAACAGAAAGTATTCTTTAGAGTATTCGAGTGTTCGTGATGTTTGAAAAAATGATTGGAGAAGGTTTTCAGAAAGATGTGTAATTATACAAAATAAAGTTTCTTTGCCAACACAGGATAGACAAGGATGCATACTATTCCCCTTTTTAGTCAATTTGGCCATTGACTGGCTGATGTAGGAAGTTACACGAGATGGGACAAGAATCATTAGGTGGTTTTAGAGGATTTGGACTAAGCAGATGATATCAGCCTTATATCAAACCGTCATGTGGACATTCAGGAAAAGATTGAAAGACTTTCAACAACAGCCCTTGAGATAGGACTCAAAGTAAACACCAGTAAAACTAAAGTAATGAGAAATAATTACAAAACAGAAAATCCAATAATCTTAAATGATGAAGCAATAGGCTGGCTTCTTGTAAAAGAAAAGAATAATTTGATCACGTTCAGACATTTTCAGCTATGTAGCAGATGCCTATATTTGCGATCTTTATTGAGACTGGTTTGTTTGAATATGGTTTCCTTCGGTTCCATTTTGTTATTGATGAAGCAAAAGAGGAAGTTGAAGAATTTAAATAACTCGCAAGTAAATTACCCCAAATGGAGATTCTGAAAAGGATGTAACATCAAAAATAAACAAAGCAAATCAAGCATTTGCCATGCTTAACAATTTATGGAAGTCAAAGGGATTTAGTTTGAAGACAATATACAAGAGCAACATTTTAGGAATACTATTATTATACAACTCTGAATGTTGGAAAATGACAGCGGGAATTACACGTAAACTTGACACTTTTCAAAATAAATGTTCAAGGACAATTTTATGAATATTTCGGCCAGAAAGATCACAAATGAAGAACTGAGGAGGAAAACAGAATATGCATCACTGGCAAAAGTTATCAAAGTAAGACGATGGAGATGGCTTGGACATGTTTGCAGATTGCCTTGTGACACTCTGGCATAAACAGTAGATGAGAAAAGGAGACGTGGACGACCTAAGGAAATCTGGAGAAGGACAATAGAACGAAGGAATGTAAACTGACATGAGGTACCGTGGGCAGAAAAGCAGCAATCTGACTGGCAGTAATGAAGATCACTTGTGAATGCCTTATGTGTCAACAGTGACATGAAGAGGAAGGATATAGAGATAGAAAAATTTAAGAGTCCGTGTGTGTATGTGTATGTATGTGGAAGTAGGAGGTAATGTACGTGCATGTGTGGCAATCTCTGCAGTATGCTGGATTAGTTATTTATAATTACTGAATATTGCTATCACACACACGAGACTAAATTACACAACTGTAGGTGTCAACACTTACATCTGGGCAGATACTTGTGTGTGGGCACCATTTGGGGGCGCACCGTACAGCACCGTCCCTGCACGTGCACGTGGTACATTTGTCTCGCTGCCAAGTCTGCTCATGCTCAAATGAAAAGTTTGTCAGTGCAAGAATGTGACATTCTATCAACACGTTTATCATACTTACTCCTCTGTCAGTCTCAAGCTCAGGTGTTCGAATGCGCACGGGACCTCATCCATCGGCGACAAGGTCACCCATTGGCTGGCCGGTAAACGACTTCGACGCCGTCCGGGACGGTATTTAGGTCTGTCTCCTTTGATGGCATTGACACTGCAAGAGTCCTTTTTAGGCCTTTTCGGGGGCAAATCCTAAGCCATATCCAAATAACCTAGCCACAATTATAACCTAAAGCTCCTCCTCTGGGGATTCTGGTTGAACGTGACGATATTTTTCCCGCTAAGCAAGCCAAGCCGGCTTCCAGGCTCATCCGCACTGAAATGTATATCAGGAATTTACCTGGAAAAAAGGTGGCCCGTGTGACGTTGACCTCATCGCCGATAGGGTTTATACAAAAATATTTTTTCTAGTACCATACTGCATTTACTATCATTTCTGTCAAAACATATTTACAACATGACACGAAAAGGGCTTTTTACTATATCACACACACATACTTATAAATAATCACAGTCATGAATCACTGTTTAGCCCTAGAGACATGATAGTTTTTCTATAAACGTTTGTCTGGGGTGTTTACAACCAGTCTATGGTCATGTTGTTTAATTTCTATCTGCCGTCTAATACCTTAATGAAACTGGTCTGCTATTTTATATAGGATCCTCGGTACTACAGTGACTAGAACTTTTGCACGGCGATCCGGTGTTATTAGGTTCAAAGCCTCTTTAAAGTCGATGCATTTTAATTGATCAGGGTTGTCGCATCTAGTCAGCCTGAAAGGCATACAGGAAGTTTCTTTCTAACATAAAGTCTTAGGCCATTACATGAAAGACGTCACTCATTTGGATTGGTTTCAAAATGACTACGATCTAACGGACTAAGGGTCTGTTTCTTTTTTTATTTGTTAGGTGTGATTTTTCTTATGTCACATTTTTTTAATTGTTGCTCTTCAATTCCATAAGAGATAAGATCAGCAATGAGATCATAAGAGAACAAGTCGGCACAAAACCAATTCTGGATTACATACAAAGAGAGCAAGTGAAATGGTTTGCCCACTTAGAGAGAATGCCTTGTGACACCATACCATACAAAGCATACATGGACAGAGAAGAAGGACGTAGAGCACGGGGTAGACCAAGAACAAGATGAAAGGATAACATCAGAGAAACTCTACAACAGCGCGATGTGCCTATGGTCGAGGCAGCCAGAAGAGCTAGAAACAGAACCTTATATCTCCCTCGACACCCACAGCGGTAAAAGAGGAAGCGAAGAAGAAGATGAAGAAGAAGCTCTTCAATTGCAGTTTTTGCATGCACTTCTGTCTATCTCCATGGCTTCTCTTAAACCGTTTTTTCCCGCCATGTGTAGAATAATTTTTCTAAAGGGACAACGTTTAGTGATGCCATTCAACTTTGTCTTCTTTGCTGAGGCCTTGCTTCAAGCTAGTTTTGGCTATGTGTTTAACTGTAAGTACCTCAGCATTTTTTGTCTCTGTCCAGAATACTCTCGACACTTCTGACATATACTGCCACCACCACCTAATGATTTATTTACGATGGTTCCGTCATCATCACCATCCCGTAACAATGCGGGCCGTTGGATCACCAGTTTCTGTTGAATATCTGATCAGCTTTCTCAACCTTGAGATTGATGCAGTTGGGGGGTGACGAGAGGTCCTGGCAGATCCTCGAGGCTCAGAGGAAAGACAAGACAGACCTGTAATCAAAATGCTACTGGCACCACTAGTATCGGAACTCTTCGCTGGCTGCTGGGAGCGCTTATGGGAATGCCGCGAATTCTGTGATGTCGGTTCTTAAATCAAATCAAATCAAATCAATCTCAACCTTTGGCAGTCAGTTGCGATGGACTTCATGGTTGTATGCCTGAGGCCCTCCAGTCAGTCAGGTTCTGTAACCAGGTCTTTCTTTGTCTGCTTCTTCTCTCTCTCTCCCCCCCCCCCCCCCTCTACTGAGCCCTGCAGTAATGTGTTTTTTTTTTTTAAAGAGGGCGTTAGATCTTATTACATGTCTATACCAATGCATTTTTTTTACCTTCTCTTCGTAGTTAAATGAGGTTCG
>CAJHNH020001947.1:0-5000 GCA_905116865.2 Candidula unifasciata | reverse complement strand
ACAGGATCAAGAAACAGACTACCAGTCCTTTATAAGATGGCGGTGGTGATGATGATAATGATGATGATAGTGAGGACAATACACATATGGTTTTAAATACATGCACGATAATCCTACTAAGACACACACATTTACAAGCACTCAGTTATGCTTTCAGACAAATCTGCATTAACAACATTATGTGGTACTATTATTATTATCTATAAGCTGTGTAAACTAAACATGAGGGAACGTACCACACAAACACAAGATGTGCAATTGTCCAGAACGTGTCTCTCCCCGCTGGCGAACACTCGCTTCGCAAAAAAGCAAGACCTTGGAGTGTCGAACACCATTCTCTGACCTACAGATTGGCATTAGTATCTCAGTAAGTTATATCGACTGACAATATAGTACGTATCTCTGATATTCACTCTCTGTACTGGAATCTGTCATAGCAGCATGGCCACATCACAGCACTGACATTTATTGTGCTGTCATTTTGTCAATTAGTAGTTATAACCCACACAAATATGCTTCTTTTCTTTACACACATTTGCCTGATGCTACTTTCGACAGACCATAACCTACACTGCATAGTGTAGGTTTGTAGATGTTAGTTGGCAAACACGAAGGGCATCATACCTTGGTAGAAATATTGAAATTATGTCTCGTCCGACTAAAACAAGCTGTTTTGTTCTTAAACGTTCACACTCTGTGGGAAGTGAGTCAACCCTGATTTATCTTGCAAGAGGTCTAACCTGAAGTCATAACACGAATTAGTTTTATACTTCTGCTTCATGCAATAACAATATTTTTTGCGATGCTTGTTGTCAGAGAATTTATGCATTTGTGTGTGTGTGTGTGTGTGTGTGTGTGTGTGTGTATATACACGCACACACACACACACAATATAATATAAATATGTATATATTATATATATATATATATATATATATATATATATAATACATTATAATATATATTATACAACACATATATTTCACATTTTTGTGGCTATTTCCTTACTTGGTAACTCCTTTGAATTGTTTCTTTGGTATAATATTACTTTTTCTTGCATCAGTATTGTCCGTGAATTTTTGTTTTTACTTCTAGCATTTAGTTCCTAATTTGCAACAACTAATGAAACCCCCCCCCCCCCCCCCCCCCCTCCTCCACTCCCCCATCCAAGCCTAGCGAGAGTGTGGGAAATCACCATAAACAAACCAGAAGTAAAAAAAATGTTTCTTTTTTAAACAGACCAAAACACAAGATATCTGAGAAAGACATAGGTACAAATTAGTAAACATGTTAAAATCATATCAAGGGAAAAAGAAAAACTAAAAAACTGGTAGGATTCAAGTGGCAGGTAAAAGGGAAGAGGAGGGGGGAGGGGGATGGGGAGAGAGAGAGAGAGAGAGAGAGAGAGAGAGAGCGACAGAGACAGAGAGGGAGAGAGAGATAGAAGAGAAAAGATCACATAGAATTCTTCACAGTTTGGGAAACATGTCATAATATTTAATTAGAAAGCTTACTATGGTTGAGCTAGAATGGAAACAATGTAGTCGGGACAATACTAGAGAACATTCAAGTGGATATAGTAAATGTACTTACCTTTACATTTGGGACATTTGTCAGTGCCATCGAAGTAGATCTTCTCCTCAGGACAGTTGAGCACTGGACACAGACGCTTACTGCATGTGGTGTTGCCTTGCTGTAGATACAATATTGCCTCAGTTATTATTGGTGATTGCAGTAGCTGTCGATAGAATAAACATAATGGTCTCCCTCTAGGTAACGTCTTCTGGCATGTATAGCTGGTGAGTTCTTGCACGCTTGTCGTCACCTTCACCTTCCGGTTTTATCATAACTTGTGAATGCTGTAATGGTGAGATCCCACTCACACTATTGGTAGCCGAGCCCATGATAGTCACACTTGTATAACCTCCATACTCGTGTAAATACTTGTAAAATGTATGCGATATTCGTAATATTTAACATTACATTGTCAATAGTTTTATCTTATCAGGTGATCTGTGTATTTGTTCCTTAATTTCCTTGGAATATGACCTGTTCTTCTGTAAGTTCACATTCAGAAAACTAGAATGTGACTTTCTAGCTTCCTGCTCATCTTCAAACAGAGGCGCTTGCATAAAAGGTGTACACAGACAAAACAGTTGAGAATATTCTCAATTATGTCGATGTTAGCTGGAAACCACTGATGCTAGCACATCATTATCGTCATTATATCCATTATCGTTAATATCGTCATTATTTTTGTCATTTTAAGGACGGCGATCCTCGCTCCTGCTTTTTGTAGAAAAATTCACAACTGATATTTGTATGTAAACAATTTGCACTCTGGTAACAGATTAAAACTGTGAGCTCGAACGCTCTCGCCCCCCCCCACCCCCCCCCCTTTTTTTTCTCTATAAATACATATATTTTTAAAACAGTTTTGTGATGTCATTTCCAGTTCTGAAAATAACTGACGACTGCCAAGTGCCCATGCAGAGCTAGAGAAGAAATTCAAGGAATAAATGCTCCCGGTTAGCGTGACTGCATGCAGTAACAAACACCCTGCTACTACTCTGTGGGCGATGAGCTTTTTTTTGTGTGGTAAAGTGGACGCGGTGAAGCCTCACTGGGAACAAGTACAAAATGCAATCTAACAGACAAAATATCAAGAGAGATTGTTTTAGTTGGCAGTAAGCCTCTAGATAGTCTGGAAGATGTTCTTCCCGCAGGCGCAAATGGGTAAACTTTTGATGAGGTTGCAACTGGTTCCATCCGTTTTAGAAATGTTCGCTGGCTACCGAGGAAGGGGGTAGAGCACGGGTGGGAATGTCCCGAGTACAGTGATGTCACTTCATTCAATTATTCATTCAATCATTTATTAATTCATTCATCCACCCATTCATCAATCCATCCATCCATCCATCCATCCATTCATTCATTCTGCCTTGTACAAGCGATAACAGTAGGTCATGATTGAAGTTTCCAGAATTAAATAGTTGTTACCTTACAGACACACTGAATACCGGGGTTCTGCTTCAGACTGAACACCTCACTATCCAGGTATTCTATGCCATCATGGTAACAGCCTGGGGAGCGGAGAAGTCCAAGTAGGAATCAGTGTGACAGGTATATCATCGACTAACGCAGTCATTAGGGTAAATGAGAAAATTTCATTTTAACAAATATATGACCGTTCTCTAAAATAAAACTGATCAGTTGTAACTGAAAACTTAACTTGATTCTAACAGAAAACATACCGAAACAAAACAAACAGCTTAGTTCTTGCAGAAGACTTCTAATAGCAACAATTAAGTTCAGGCCTTTATTGGCAATTTTACTAAGGTGTATGATGATGATGTAGTACAAGTCTTGTTCAGTGTTACGTCAAACCAGTTAACAGATACCTGACACACTAGTCGTCCCCAAGTGGGATCAATTTTTCGTTATTAGAAGCCCCCTCTTGGCTTTTGCAGGGGGCCCTAAATATAGCCGGGCCTTAAATATGGCCTAAGGGCTAAAAGGGGTTTCTGGGACCTCTCCACGGGTGATCTTCATCTGAATGGTGGCACTTTGTGTCACCGGGTGTTTATCGCTTGTGTGATTGACTGGTGGGGCACAAAAAGGGAAAGAACAGATACATTCCGTTGTGAGATACATTTACTATACTCAATACGGTCTCTGTTTAACCCCACCCCTCCCCACCCTCGATTCTGACTGAAATAATCATGCACCCAAGTCAATGGCTCCTCGGTGTGCACAAGTGGGACAATCACCCGCACCCAAGAGACTGGTGACACATCCATGGAGACATAAACAAGCTCCGATTCCTACCGAAGTTGAGCCAAGATATGTATCTACTAAAATAGCGCAACTGAATACACACGGATTGTGTAGTTTCAATGAGATAAACTATATAGCAAGATGGTTAAATGATTTGGGATACAATTGTTTCATCTTATCCATATGTCAACAATTACGTTCCCGTGGAGTGTCTAGGAATGACATTGCGAAATACAGTGTTAGTTTACACTTTGTTAAAATGTGTAATTCTATGACTTGGTTCTGTAGTATATTGAAGTAAATAGTATTTAGCTTCAAGCATGACCGGGGCCATCAGAATATATACGATGTCACAGAGTAAATCCAACATTACAAACATTGGAGTGAGTCTAAATGACGAACATAACGACACCCTTTTTCAGAATATACTTGGAAGGAACATTCGTGACAAATAATAAATCTATTTAATAGAATACAAATGCAGTACATAGCTGCCGGTTCAAAGCAAAGGCAACTAACCTGGGCCAGCTGGGACAGCAAGACCGGGCCACACGGGCGACTCTCACAAGGAGGGCCTGAACAACCTCTCTACTGCTGGTCAAACGTACGGATGAAATGAGAAAGGGAATCTCAGGCGTTTTTGGTGTGATCTTGTTTGTTGTAGCAATGGCACAAGTAATAAAGGCCAGTGCTGTTGATTTAGTTGGAATAAAGCTGTAGATGTGGACTATTCAGAGGGCAAGTTCACAGTAGTGCCCCCCTTGTTTTTTTTTTTTGTTTCATCTTAGGGAAAGTCAATCGCAGTAGGACTATTATTACCGCATCGAAAAAAAAAATCCATGAAATTGTGCTAAAATTTTAATTTGCTAAAGTGCTGCCAGTGCCCTTTGTAATACTGCTAAAGAAGTTTACCTAGAGCACTCTGTATAAGGTTTACAGCTTTAAAAGGGATGAAACCCGAACACGCTAGGGCCAGAAACAATTTTGTAAAATGTTTCATGGAAAAATTCTGCTGAACAACAATTTTATTTTTCAGAGGTAAATTTAACACGTTTTAAGCTTTGATCAAACCTACTAACGTAATTTTCCAAAACACTCGCTTAAAAAAAAAATTAGCAATCGGTAATTTAAAATTTTAAAATAATAAATTATATTTTTTTTGTAAATTCTACGTATGTACGGCAAATTTTGGATCGTCCCCAATGCATCGGCCCCCCGGGGGT
>CAJHNH020001946.1:1034543-1416608 GCA_905116865.2 Candidula unifasciata | reverse complement strand
TCTATCTGTCTATCGTCTATCTGTCTATCTGTCTATCTAGTCTATCTGTCTATCTGTCTATCTGTCTATCTGTCTATCTGTCTATCTGTCTATCTGTCTATCTGTCTATCTGTCTATCTATCTATCTATCTATCGATCTATCTATCTATCTATCTATCTATCTATCTATCTATCTATCTATCTATCTATCTATCTATCTATCTATCTATTCTATCTATCTATCTATCTATCTATCTATCTATCTATCTATCTATCTATCTGTCTGTCTGTCTGTCTGTCTGTCGGTCGGTCGATCGGTCGGTCGGACAGTCGGTCGGACAGTCGGTCGGTCGGTCGATCGGACAGTCGGTCGGACAGTCGGTCGGTCGGTCGGTCGGTCAGTCGATCTGTCTGTCTGTCTGTCCTTTCGCCCGCCTGTCCGTCTGTCCTTCTGTCTGTCTTTTTATCTATCTATCTGTCTGTCAGCTTATCTGTTTATCTGTTCGTCAATCCGTCCGTCCGTCTGTCTGTCTATCAGTTAAGTAGGCGTCTGTGGCTTATGCGTTGCGATTGTGCCTAATAATGCCGGGGTGTATCATCCCACGTGTATCATTGTCTGTCTATCTCTTGCTCTCTTGCCCTCAACCTTTTGCACCAATATAGTTTTTAAAAAGAGTGTCTATTAATGTGGCCAAATATTTTCATTGTCTATTTTGTCTTTTTTTTTTTTTTTTTCGCAGTTTTTTAAAATGTTTAAAATGAAATATGACATATTCTTCTGCATATCAATATTCCCAGGGACGCATTTCGATTTTCTATTTGTCAATCCAATTTTCATTAACGTTTTTCTGATCCTACATAACCTTACGCATTCAATCACTTATCTTTTTTTCTATAGTGACATGCCTGTGATTGTATACTTGCTACACCAATATCTCCTAATAAATCTTTTGTTGATATCTTAGACAAGCAGAATGGCTGAAAAAACTCCACATAGATTTCTTCTTTTTCTTCGTTTACTGGCTCCAGTGGAAAGTCCTGGTTGTTCGTTCATTTGGACTTTGGCTAAGTAACAGGGCCCTAGTTGTGCGTGTACATCCGTTTTACTGGCTTATTTGTGTGCAGTTGGTTGTTCCTTGCCGCTCGGGCAGATGCACTCCGACTTTGAAGGAAGTCCTCAGTTAATCGGCTCCTACGACATGCTTGCTGGGTAGGCAGTGTGTCTATTCCTGATTCCCCTACCACGGGGCCTCGGCACCTACAAGGGTAAGCATAGATGTGTGCTGCTAGGTGACTCTCATGATCAGCGGAGGATGAGGGAAGAGTCATGTCTTTTACATTTTGGTTTCTTATTAAAAAAAACAAAAACAATATTGATCAAAGGAAGAGGGGCAGGGGCCGACCAACACTAAGATACGCACAGGATATTAGTGACTCTTTGAATACGAAAGTAAACGAGGCGGGAGAGCTAGCGAGAGACCGAATTACATTCAGGCAGACCGTGATGAGAGATTGACATTCTACATAGGACTTGCTTACATGAGGGATAAATGTAAATTACGTGACTATGCCAGGAGCAGAGGAGGAGAGGAGATTTAAAATCTAGTTCTATGTCTCTAATATTAGACACTCATTTGGTCTGGAATTGCGTCAACAGAAATGAATGAAACTAGCTTGTGATCAATATTCTAATCAATCTCCAGTCAATGGTCCATGAAAAGCAATACACGAGTGGCATCTTGCCAAAAATATACAAGAAGAAAATCACACTGGGTATTTAAATCTCGGTCTTAAATTTGGTCTAACAATATAGACGATGCAGCTTACTTTGGAAAAAGAAAAAGGTAAGTTGCGTGTCCTTTACGTGACGTTACAGAACAACCCCAGTATTATTTTGTGTTTTGCTGTTGCTGGTGTTGCCTGTTTGTGATTTCACTAGGCAATTTGAAGCTCAGTAGTTTACCATTGCCTACTAAACTATCGACTCCCGATACCGCTGTCTAAACCAGCACAAGTCGGGCTGCTGCCAAATCGCCCACAGCTATTGACCTCTCCCGGTACCGTAGACTTACCCAGGCGGTTCAAAAGGTCTCAGCCATATTTGTTGACTTCCTTTAAACAAAAAAAAGTCAAATGTCACATTTGATAACTTACACAACTTCTTCTTCTTCTTTTCGTTCACCAGCAGTAAAGTCTGCTGGAAAATTGTGGTTGTTTGTCCACTTCTGGACTGCAGTCCTATTCCAGAACCGAAGTGCTGCTTGTGCATCCGTTTGACAGATCTGACTCATTTTTGTGCAGACTCTTGGTTCCTTGCCTCTCAGGCAGATGCACTCCGACTTCGAAGAAAGCTCCCAATCAGTCGACTCTGACGACCTGCTTTTGGGTAGGCAGTGGGTCTTTTCTTGTTTTCCCTATAATAAGGCCCCGGAACCCACACCGGTAGGCAGTGGGTCTATTCTTGTTTTCCCATAGTGGGGCCCCGGAACCCGCACGGGGAACTTACACAATTGTCTTCACTGTGTGTATCTAGCAATTGTAGGGCAGTGCTAGAAATGGGCTCAAGGACCCCTGGTTTAAAGTAACTAACATTGAGCGGAAAGACGGAGAACAACTTAGGCAATTAATAAAGGAACTGCGAACATTCATTAACTTGTGAATTCACAGAACAGTGGAAATTAAATAGCATGATAGGATCACAAATGTAGAATTTTGGGATGAACTAAACAAATTTCAGTGAAATAAGAGGTGAAGAAAAGATGCTGGCTTTGGATAGGACACACATTGAAGAAAAAAAAACATGAGAACAATACGACAAGAATATCTTTGCACTGGGACACACAGCGGTATTTCAATCAAGCAAGACCACAAACACACAGAGAAAGGATATAGAGAGCGAAGTTAAAAAGATGGGGACATGACGAGGGCTGCATGCGATAGCGCAGGATAGAACGACTTGACGTGAGTTGGTTGGGGGCCTATGCTCCATTGGGGATTAGAAAGGCAGAAGAAGAACAAGGAGGTACACACAGTCACAGATATGTCTTCAATGAGACTAATCTCTCACTGTATTCAACTGTACTGCTTTCTTTTTTACTTTAGTGATTTTCTTCTCTGTTTTATCTTGCTATTATATAAACCATCTTCATTACAAAGTTCCAGTCCATAGCTGCTACTAAAAACTACATTGAGAAATTACCCATTAAAAATATGTTCATGTGGGTGGTAGGGAATACTTTTGAGAAAACTGAATTAACGCTGTAAAACGATGACACATAAATCCTTAAACAACATTCTGATCAGGGAATAATGTTGGCAAAGTTAACAATTCACTTGAAAGTTGCATTCTAATTTTCTGGTGAGTTGTTTATCAATATTTATATAACAACTGTGAGCATACCACCCAGCATGTTCTAGAGACAGTGCAGACTTGATGTAAGCAAGCTAAACATTGGGAGCCATGTTTACCGCACAATGTAGAAATGTAAATTGGTGTAGGCTGCGGAAGAGATTGAAAGAAACAAATATAAATCAACTAGTAGAGATGGCAGAATCCACGAGTGAGGTAATTTTTTCATTAAGGTCAATCAAGTGTCGACTTCACGATGAAAGGTGACTACAATGGATCTCCAACACTATGTCTTTTATCCTGGCTGCAAACTCTATCAGACTGGGCTATTCATCCATTTACTGATCTACCCACCCACTTGAATAGCTGTGCGTCTATTGTTTGTCTGCCTTATTCCACCCCCGCCTGCGCCTCTCTTTTAACGTTGCCCAATTGTCTGTCTCATATGTTTATGTCTTTCAACAAACCTCTTTTCTTTCCTAGTCCAAACTAAACTCATGCATTGTTTTTATTTCGTGATATACGATGTTTTCTTGTTATACCCACATTCCTATAGTCTTATTTATATTTTCTAATATCTTGTTCATAGTCAAGGTTTTTGCAAAAGTGTTTAGGTTTCAGCTTCCATGAACTTCACACTCTGGAACATCAGAATCTTCTTTGGCGTAATCCCATGGCTATATTCTGCAAGTTTATTTGTCATCTAAAAGCGGACGCCAGTTCATCCACGATTCATTAACTGATATAATTAGGTTTAACATATGTTCCAACGTTACAAAATGTAATCTTTTAATGTCTCACTAGGTTCTACTGTCGCTCCATGACTCCATGAAAAAATCTATTTGATGAGCAAGCGAGGAGGAATCTGTGTTGATTATGCTCTCTCGGTTTCTCTCTCTCTATCTCTCACTCTCTGTTTATCTCTCTGTTTCTCTCTCTCTCTCTTTATCTCTCACTCTCTGTTTCTCTCTCTCTGTTTTTCTCTCTCTTTCTATCTCTCACTCTCTGTTTCTCTCTCTCTCTGTTTCTCTCTCTCTCTCTCTCTCTCTCTCTCTCTCTCTCTCTCTCTCTCTGTGTGAAAGATGGAAGTTTGGAAGGGCCGAATGTAAGACAGGCCTTTGTGCCTAATTTGTAACCCTTTGAAAATAAAGTTCGTTCGTTCGTTCGTTCTCTCTCTCGTGATATGCGTCATATGTTAACGAATGAATGAATGCATCGACCGAGAACTGACATTACATCACCCAGAACATTCCTATACGTGCTCCGTCTCCCCCTTCGTGGACAACGAAAAGTTCCAGATGGTGCCAGTTGTCACCAGTTATAATTTAGAGTTCGCCGGTTTTCGTCTGAATATGGAAAATCGTCTAGATTCTCTGCTCACTGGCTGCTAAACTATTCTCTATATACATGGACGCTGGGTCAACCTGGAAGCCATTTAAAGAAAAGCCACCTTCTTGCAGATTCAAAATCAGGGCCTTCTTCGTGCTGAGAGATATGTGTTTAGGACACTGAGCTACCCCATTTTTCTTTCTCATTATCATGCCTTTTTCTTATTGTCAAATATGTTAAGATTGTTTTCACTAGCCCATCACTCTTTAATTGAGAATTCCGAGCTATAAAGGCTTAAGGTGTCTATATTAAATGTTTGTATACTGTTTAAGCAAAGCACGGGCATGGGTGAAGTGTTTTGTATGGATTCTGCAAATTTCTGTCAACCCAGTTGATTAACTGTATACCTCAGACGTGTATTACTGTAATTCGTTATATCAGAATACATTCTCATGTTAAACAAATACATGTTTCGCTAACGAGGTCAACTTCAAACGCAGGTCGAATAATAACCCTTATAAACGGAGTAAAGTAACACTTGAGACTGACTGGTGAATGTAACAACTGGTTGCAACATGGGGCGTTAAGAAGAATAGATCATATAAGGAGTTACAAATAAACGCATGGTGAGTTGTTGCGTAGTTAAAAGCTTAAAAAACATTAACGTTCTCCCTGCGTGGCTTTCAAATCTCTAGAGATTAGTGATTAGTCCGGTGCCGGGCCATTCGTGGCAACCGCTTTGTTTGCCGGATAATCGGCATTTTCATTGCCTTGAACACCTGCATGACCGGTGGGGAAAAAAAGTTTAGGCGAGTTATTTATGCTGTATTTAATGAGAGAATCCATTCATGTCTCATTAAAACTGGCAGGGACTTTGTTGTCCATATTCAATGAATCGCTTACACGCATGTATGAATTCTTGAGTACCCGGCCATGTAAATGCCCTTTAAGTCTTTGTCTTCATTGGAGGCTGCTGTTCGTAACAGCAAAGGCATCACTTATTTCTTTAATGATTTCCCCATTGTGCTTATAAAAAAGTCACGTAAAGGTCCCTTTTCACACCTTTCGGTGCATCGGGCATATGGGTAGAGCGTCCCATATTTTTTACAGACCAATCGGCACTCGGTGGGTAATGTGGTCAGCATTACGCCGGCCGTCTTTACTTCCCAAGAACAGCCAATATGGTACCCATTTGAGGCTGGGTCGACCTGCGACCGCCCACCTTGTGCTTATAGTGAACATCAATGCCCAGGGTCACCGATCCATCGGCGTAGTAAACAAAAGATTCATTCGTATTTGTGTTCTCATCTCTCCTGTATTGCATCATCTAGATAAGTTTGATACTACAATCTCCGTCGGCATCTGTAGCTAAGGCATTAAGAACGTGGTTAACTCCTAAAGCCCTGGTTCGATTCCATATGTGGGCGATTTGGCAGCAGATCTCTTTGTGTTTATTTCGACAATGGTATGAAGCACCGACCGTCAGAAACCAACGACAAACAGCCAACAGACACTGGCATTGGTTTGCGATGAGCTGTCAAAAATATTCAACATAATTGTAACCTAGATTTCCTAATTAGGTTGTTTCTCTTCAAATTTTTTACCCTATCTCGTCCGGCGCGAGATTTCCTAAGGAATTCGCCGGAATAGTCCTACAGTCTAGGAGTGTTATGACCTGCCTTCTTTCGGCGTGTACACGAGTAGCTGCAGACATTCGGGGAAGTTTATATACAGCGTGCCAGCAAGTGTCTGGGCTTCATTTGACCGGGTTAACACACTCTTTCCCACACGAAAGTGCGCAGGTTTCTTTTCTGCCAGACAAAAGTGAACAACTCTCTTTTCTATGAATGACGACTATTCATACGTTAGGGTTCGGGTCATTGTTAGGGGTAGTGTTAGATGCAGGAATACTAACAGATCCACACCCACTCAAATTATGGAGAAGGCCAGTTCACAAAGTAATGACAACATTTCAACGGAGGGCAGAGTGAGGGCGGCGAAATGAACGAGCAGCGGAAATTGTGACGCAATAAAAAGTAACAATGTCGAAAAGAACACACATTACACGCCTAGAATATAGTTCTGGTGTTTTAGGGTTAGTGTTGTATGCACAGCGACTAAGAATGGCCTCAAACCTAGCCGCCCCCCTCTCCCTCCCCCATTTCACTTTAGGTTATTTCCTTCAAATTGTCGCGATGGGGGGAAAAACCTGAATAGAACCATTAGGTTGACTTGTGATCTACCACTAACTACAAGAACTTCCAGAAGAAATGTAACGGTGAATTGAGCTCACATTATATGTCGCACATTTTTGTCCCAACTCAAAAATTCCATGGGCGCTGAAACCTGGGGAGACACACTGAGGCTCCCGTCCCCTACTCACAAAAAAAAAAGGCAGAAAAAACGGGTAGGGGTGGCTCAACTCTTTAAACCATTTAAGGGGATTTAGGTTCACATGAGCACAGACAATACAAATATGGGTACCAAATGGGCTGACAAAATTCTAGAAGAACCTGACTTTGCTTACGAAATAGTGCTTTTGAGTTCAACACACCCAGATATCAGAGAGAAAACAAACCATCTTCAGAATGTTTTCAGGACAAACTGATCTCCAAATGAACACCACAAAAGCACAAATTATCGATCTTACCCCTAGTTCAGACGACATCAGACTAAACAATCACATTCTTTAAAACGTCAACAGCTTTGCAAACCTAGGGAGAAAGATGACATCTGTAGGGGATTCAGCACCACAAATATCCTTTAGAATCGTACACTGGCATCTAGTGCCTTTATTTAGCAAACTGTCAAACGCCTGGAAGTCAGAAACATTCAGCAATTACACAAAACTTGAGATCTTCAACTCTTGTATGATTCCAGTGCTAACTTATGGATGCGAGAGTTGGAAAGTAACGTAAGCTCTAAAATAAAATAAATAAAAAATGACAATTTTGATAACAAATGTCTTAGAAGAATAATAAATCTCTAACGGACAGATTTAAGATCCAGTACGCAAATAAGACAAGAGACCAAGCAAGACAATGTATCCAATTTTAACAAGAAATCGCAGCTGGAACTACTTCTGCCATGCACTCAGAATAGACAAGTCACTTCCATCAAGCCCTCACATGGACACCGCAAGGGAAAAGAAAAAAGGGAAGACTGAGAGAGACTTGCGTAGTAAACCATCATCAGGGAAGGCTCAACCATGGGCCTAACAAACATACAAGAACTAAAACAAGTGGCGCGAATCGCCAGACCTGGACAGCTTTAAGTTTTGCCCTATGCGCAAGAGGAAAGACTAACTAACCCAACCCCATCCATTCATGGAATTACTTCTCCTGCGTTTGCAGCTACATGAGCGGCTGGACTTTGCGCTGCGAATCCTGAGCTCTTTTTTTTCAGCTTAGCTCATTCGACTTCAGCAAATTCCCAACCAATTACCCTTTACGATATGCTTTTTATGGGGCAGTGGGTCAATATGGGGCGTCGGAATCTACACACAAGTGTATATACATTCATACATGACTCATTGACTGGTTCAGGAAAACGTAGAAATGTGTTTGCCGTTTATCTTTAACATGGCGGCTAGTTGCAGCGGCTAGAACAACTGGCCGTACGTTTATATTACATCTGCCGGTTGCAAAACTGGAAGCGAGTTTTATGACTTCACTGCTGGCTCTTGTGAATTCTGAGAGAGGCTGAACATTTATGTACACCATCTCTTCTGCTTTCAGCCGGTTCCGAAATTAGATGGAGGTTTATATATCCCTGCACTCAGAAAACTTGTTATGATTTACAACCATTTGTTTTTTTATGTTTACAATTTATTTTGGCATTTATACGTATTTTAGAGGTATAGCTGTTTTGTTATGTGTAGTTGGATATTGAAAATCAGTTTTTACAATATATTTTTCGGTCTAAAATTTATACTTTCCGGCGGTCGGTTAGGCAGTAAGATATAAGAAGTGAGCGTATTTTCTGTAACTGTACAATTTGATTTGATCACGTTAAAATCTATTGCTTTTGCTTGCCTTGGAAACAGTGGCTCTGGGTCAGTTTAACGACGGCTCTTTCGTAGGGGTTCTGGAACCTGGGGATCAGCCACTTGACGCCCCCCCCCCCCCTCCTCCCACTACGAATCCTTTTTTAGAAAAATGTGTAAAGGAAATGAGCACCAACACCCCATAACGATGTACCGAAATGTGTTTTTTTTTTTTCGCATTTACTAGGATATTTCATATAATTTCATTTACATTTTATATTATTTTTTGCCATTCACCACAATATTATTGTTAATATTATTATTATTATATTCATAATAATAATAATAATTATTATTATTATTATAATTATTATTATTATTATTATTATTATTATTATTATTATTATTATTATTATTATTATTATTATTATTATTATTATTATTATGCATTTAAGCCCCCTTCCCATAGACACATTTTAAAGCCTTTAGATCCTGTCAAACCACAATTATTTTCGGGGAGGGAGGGAGGGGGGGCGCCCATGCTCTAAGGTCTAAAAGCCATAAAAAAGGATACTTGATAATTTACATTATCTTCCGGGATCTGTATTGGAAGGAAAGAAATGGAGGAATGAAAATGGCCAGCCCACCTTAAAATATGGTAGCCCGGTATCGCTAAGACTTCCCACTCCAAATGACATTGACATGGGCGTTATCTAACTGTTACTTTGTAGTTGGTTTCAATTATTCACGTTTTTTCCCCCTTCTGCATTGTAACCAAAATGAAGCATAGAACTTCAGTCAACTTAAGCCCGGCTGTTAAATCCTTCGTTATCGCATGCAGCTCTCCCACCCCTTCCCTCCCCCACCTTCTTAACTTCACTCTCTAGCTTTCTTTTGGTCTTCCTTCATATCTTTGCCTCCCCCGTGTGGGTTCCGGGGTCCCATTGTGGGGAAAACAAGAATAGACCCACTGCCTCCCCAAAAGCATGTCGTAAGAGTCGACTAATTGGGGAGCTTCCTTTAAAGTCGGAGTGCATCTGCCGGAGAGGCAAGGAACCAACAGTCTGTTTTCAAGAGACTGAGATCTGTAAAACTGATGCACACGCAACACTCAGGTTCTGGAGCAGGACTGCAGTTCAGTAGTGAACGAGCAACCAGAACCTTCCGCCAGAGTTTACAGCTGGTGAACGCGAAGAAGAAGAAGAAGAAGATATCTTTGCCTCTGTGGGTTCGAGTGTAAAAAACATTATGGTTAGTTAGTTCTCAGGTTTTCTAAACTTGTGTGCTATCCAATACCAGCGTCTTTTCTCCACCTCTCGGTCCATTGAAACTTGCTTAGTTCATTCTCAAAGCTCTACATCAGTGATTCTATAATACCATTTAATTCAGAATGTTTTGCTTAGGTACACGTTAATGAATGTTTGTAGTTTATTATCAATTGTTTTAGTTGTTCTCCATGTTTCCTTTTCAACAACAGGACTGAGTGGTCTTAGGGCATGGCGTCCCCCTCGAGTGCTGAAGGTCCTGGGTTCAAGCCGCGGTGAAGGCTGACAAATGTCAACGAAGTGATTTTGCATTGCATTGATTTCGACTGTATTGAAAGCTAACAGTTCAGTAAGCAATAGCAAGCCACTGAACGGAGAAATTTTATAGTAAAACCAAACAGAAAAAAAAAAAAAAAAAATTCTTGAGCTGGTTCTTCAACGTTCTAAAAGTATACACAACTAATTCTATATTCTATCTATTACACTGCTTTAACTTAGGGTAATTACGATATCTTGAGCTGAAAACGGGACATCCCACTCATATTTTGAGCTGAAAACGGGACATTCCAAGCAAATCAATTTAACCCCAATTCTTTTTTCCCTAGGTCACCAGACTGAAAGAGTCTAAAAATAGCATTGAAACCCATTGTTTATTTATTAAAACTCGAAGCATTTTCGCTCAGAAATTAAACGAAACGTTTCTCTTACTGCATTTAAAACAAGAAGCATGCTACAATCAAACGTCTCATCAACATATCTCAAGCATAAAAAAGTATATAATTTGTGTATGTTCAGTCCGTGAGCTTATTCCTACTAAAAAAAAAAAATAACACGGGACAATTGACGTTTTTCTGGTGTATTGAATGAAGCCACGCGGATAATTCTGGAATGTACAAGAGACACTCCGGTAGTATATATGCGATACATAGTTGCACTGCCTACTGTTGCAGAAAGACTCAAAGCTTTGCAAGCAACGTCATATTGCAGAGTAGTTGCAGACAAGAAGCACCTACTGCATAAAGTCCTAGGTAGAGCTAAGGGTCACTGAAAAGAGAAAGGTCTTGGATGGCGCAAGACATGTGTGCAGACTCGATACAGTTAGGCGAGGAGAGCAGTGGGTAAAATTGTCTGAGCAGGAATTAAACTTCTATAGGGTTCTAATCATTTTAGGTAGTAAGTGCAGGGACTAGCCCGTGGTGCTGTAGAATCAGAAGGTCAACAAATGATTCATGACAAGTTCCGTCCAGGTGATGGGGTTATCTATACAGATGGCCTATGCTGGTGTGATGGGAAACGAGAAGACATATAGGCTGTCTGGTTCTGTGCCACTTGGTGGTTAACTGATGTATGACAAGCTAGATGTAGCGAGGACCCTTTGGGAGCGTGTGAACAGTGCAGAGGCACAAAAAGATTAATTCGGTCTGAGGAGAACGACTGCGGTGAGTTGCCAGGGGATTTGGCTGGCGCTCAAGACTCAAGGGAAAGGCAAAGCGGATATACAATCAGACGAATACTGACAACATCGGAATTATAATTCTTCACTGTCTGCTAAAGATGGGGACGGAGCACTTATGGGAGTGTCCTGAGTGCTATGATATCGTTTCCTAATTCAATATACTTAGTGTACTGACGGGACGGTTTGGAAAAAAAAGGGACGCATGGTCACTCCAGTAATAATATATGTTTCTTTACTTTCTATGAAATGGCCTTCTATTCTCGCGACTATCTCCTCTATGCGTATTTGTTTTATTTAATGAAATGTTTTTCTATTATTCTGTCTCTACTCGCTCTTTCCTCGTTTTCTGATTGCTTTACATTTTGACAGAAGAAGAAGACATGTTTGTTTCCAAATGTTTCAAGTTAGTGTTCGTTCTATCCCCTCAAGATCAGAACACCAACCATATTTGTTGAGCAACGTCCCATTATCTATACCATCTGGCTGGTTCCTGGGAACACCAACAGCGAAGAAAGGTTTATCAAGCAACATATTTGCTCATGAAGTTATTCTCTCGCGTCCTGAAGTTAGCGATGACTGTACTCTCTAGTGTGCGCTTGATATATAGTTCATTTCAGATATACCATAGGTTATCAAACTTGGCACGTGCGGGGGGAATTACTCCCTAAATAACTCTTAGATCTTTATTTACAAAAGCTCCCTAATCTGCGAACGAGGCACTGGTGACCTCTTTGCTCGTCTGTTACACAGAAAATGAAAATTGCAGCGCGTTCCTTGACATGATCAATTATGCAATGTTTCCTTGTCTGTGTGTAGGCTGATTATTTCATTCTGGCATTTCAAGGGTAGCTCTTCCAGCAAGACAAATGTTTACATATCCACGGAATGAGTGCTGGGAAATGCCCGCACGTGAAGCAAACACCGGGAAGACAACGCCATGCGATTGCACGTGGAAGTCTTCCGTTTTGTGCGGGGAATTCCGTCAGGGGAAGAATTGTAAATACAAAGTGTCTGGCGCAGGTGATCTCTGGAAAACAGTATAGATTATTTGGTTTGCATGATGGAGAAAATAGACAAGGAGACTGAAGGGAGAAAGGGTGTAAGGGTCTCTGGTCGTTGTTCGGTGACCTCAGGAATTAATTTATTTTACAAACAGTGTCTATTAATACTGGAGTCGTCGTGGTGTGGCGGCTAGACACTCGCCTGCAGATCGGAAGTTGTAGGTTCGCGTCCTGACAGAGCCAGATTTTTTTTTCTTCTTTAAAAAACAACTTTGGCACTGAGGTCGAACCAGCTTGAGTGGGTACCAGGTTAAGTCCTGGGAAGTAAAGGCGAAGGTGTGTTGATCACATAATCTTACCAAGTGCCGATTGGTTTATAATATGTAGGTCAAGCTCTAGCCCAGTTCGTCTGGAGACTTGAAAAAAGTGTCCTTTACTTTACTTACTTTTATCAATTAAAACATGATTATGACACAAAAGTGAGTATCTGAGTCACTGGATGTTCATTTTTCAGACATCAATCATAGAAGGGAGTTGTGTGGTGGAGGTTGGTGTGTGTGTCGGGGGAGGGGGGGGGGGTGTTCAGAAGCACGGTTTGCATGATGGACAAAACAAAATAAGGAGATGGCAGCAGATGTATAAGAGTGGACGCTGATCGTTGCCCTGTGCCCTCAGAAGTTCGCTCATTTAGTAAAACGTATCTATGAAACGTGCTGGATCAGAAACACGGAGATAACTAATACATATACTAGTAAACTACACATACATATTACCTCTTTTACTCTGTCAATTCAAGACAGCGCATTCTACTTTTATTGGTTACTTTGGATCAGCGGTGCCCAACCTTTTTTCAGGTGGCGCTTTCCTTAAGTATACGGCAAAAACCTTACACCCCACCCTCTTTTATTTTTGTGACTAAAAAGAGGACAAAAACAAAAATTCGGGGCACTGTTAATATGAACTTGGAGAAAATATTCAATAAATTAAAGTGTCAAAAAAAAATTAGAAACAATAAACAATTGGTAGTTTATAAAAATCGACTTGATGGTGGGCACTGTTTTGTCTTGATTCTTCTTCTTCATCATCTTAACATACATGCCTGTGGCCTTGGCTGTCATGTCTATCCATAATTTTCTGTCTCGTGTACTTTAAATGAACTGTGACACAGATGATCTCCATGCCATGATGTCACACCGTCCAGCATCATTTCTCTCGGTCTCCCTCTGCCTCTCCTCCCCTGCAACTTTCCTATTGTCACGATGTACTCCAGTTTTCTCCTTCTCATCACGTGACCTAAGAATTGAGATTGTCTCCTTCTGACGTGGGCAATCAGCTCTCATCATGAGTAAGTGTGTTTTAAGACATCTACATGAGTATTTTTTATCCGTCCCTTGCCTTGATTATATCTGCTATTTTTGATCTGATGTATTCTCGTATGGGTTCCTGTGCCCAGTTGTGTGTGTGTGTGGGGGGGGGGGGGGGGAATAAACGACCCTAACAAGCAGGACGTAGGATTGTGAGCGGTTGCAAAAGTCAAGTTCTGGAACACGACTAATGACAGGAAGTGGGCAAACAACAAGAAGTTTCCGCCGGACTTTACAGTCAGAGAACGCGAAAAAGAAAAGTGTGAGGTTTGGTGTTTGACAAGACTCAACAGAGATCACTCTCCGAATCAATCCTGCAATGCTGTTTTGTTTTCGTTACTCCTAAGGTCGAAAATCTCGATTCATAAAGGTATGTTACGGAGGGGAGGGGGGGGGGGGGATTAGCAAACTTACATTTATAGCTATTATAGCCACATAAGAGACATTGCAAGAAACCACACACACACACACACACACACACACACACACACCACACACACACACAAAATTTGCCTAAAATTGTGAAATCATCTTTAGCCCTTGAATCACACTTTAGCTCAGTTGCTTTCTTCTGGACCTCAGTGAGGCAGCGTATCAGTATCAGAAATAATTTCCGTTTTTTTTTTCTTCTAAGATCAGTCATCACATTTTAGATGGGAAAAGTGAGATTTAACTTCTTTACCAGAATATCTAAATGTGACTGAATTTCAACTGCCAATTCACTATTTTCAATTTTTTAATTTTCTAACAATTCACTAAGACGAGAAAAAGATGTAAAATTCTTGGATTCGCTTTGTCGTTTCCATAACTTTTTTTTTTTTTCATACGTAGGATCTGATGGCATCATATGATAGAATAATACTGTCATGTTTTCTTTGAAATCTTAAGGTTATTTAAAGCAAAAAACCAGTACTTTTCTTGATTTTTTTTTTTTTTTTTTTACTTCCCTTGTATTCAGTTTTCAGAAGTAGTAAAACATATATCCCCTCAACTGCTTTAGCTGGAAATAAAATTAGTAGATTTAAAGATAATCACCTAAAGTAAAATTAAGTATGATTCTCTCTAAACTTTCAGCAAAATTAACAAGCAACACAAGGTTGAAAACGTATATAAAGACAGCACTGTAAACAAATTGTAGGGCACTGATTGGCACCTCGTATATGCAAAAGAAAGAAATAGAGACATGATTACATCTGAAGGCACTACTATGCTAACACTTGGCACTGCACAGGTTGAAATTAAATCTCATGGGAAAACCCCCCAAAATAATTTCACCAGACCTGTAAATATTTACATATTGAATGCGTTGACTCACTACATCCCAGGCAAATCAGGGTCAGTTTTTCAGAACCCAGAGCTGTTCTTGTACAGACAAGCCAGACCAAGTAACTGATCTAATGTGGAGGCTTCGAACAATGTTGTTAAACAGAAACGATAGATCAAAGTTGGCTGGATATACGCGACACTGACGTGGCACATTCCACAAAATGAGGTTTAATTACCGACCTGTATAACTCATAGGCGCCGGAGCCTTTGGCTCCATCTCCCACCCCTACCCTGAGAATGTTGTAAAAGAACAAAACGACCGCTTTTGCATAAAAGCTTTCTTTGTAAGTATGTGTTTATGCCTTTCATATTAATTCAAAATCTTATGTTATTTACTTACTACTATGGGCCTTGTACTCAGAAATGATAAGATCAGACTCCACCATCAAGCCTGTTTATGATTACCGGAAGGGAAAAGAGAACGGGGAGACCAAGATAGACCCAGCGTAGAACCATCATCAGGGAAGGTTCGGCCAAACGAGATGGCCAAAATACTTGATCTACTGTTTCTCTCTTAATCCAGTACAAGGTGTCCTTCCCACAATTTGTCTGATAGTATCATTATTCACTCCATATAGGATGATTAGGATGGCGGATTTTCTCAGGCATCTCTCTCGCAAGTAGTGATTTTGGGGACACGGACTTTAGATTATGGCCATGATTGACACTGGTAGCATACTGTTGGAATAAATATGCTGTTTATAATCTGTCTCTTTGCACTCATAGTTACGTTTGGTTGTCCTAATAATGGTGACAATTGGTATATAAGTGCACTTGCTTTCTGACATCTGGTTTCTATTTCTCTGTCAGTTCTACCATCTTCCGTGATCATACTTCCTAGATATTAAAATTGTTTAGCTTGATTCAGACCAGAACCATTCAACTGCATGTGTAGTGGGGCAGGGGTTCTACTAACCTGAATTTTCTATTTACCAATATTCTATAATAGGTATTATCCTTTTGTCTATTTACCAATATTCTCTAATAAGTATTATCCTTTGTCTATTTACCAATATTCTCTGAAAGAAATCAAGTATTTATCTACCAATGTTCTCTAACATGGTCCTGTGACTAATATCATGTTATTTTAAAAACGGTCATATGTATATTTACCAATCTGTTTAAAGATAACCTAAAATCAATAGACAAATTACTAAGTTATGTGACTTAGCTTCTTTTTTTCTAACATCCTTATCATGAAGTTATTTACCAACTGGCGTGTCAACATGCCTCTTCGCTGCCCTCTCCCCTTTTCTTCAGCAGAAACAATACACATTAAAGTGTCATTATCTTTCATTACCGTGATACACGATACCCAACCACGAACCGAACAGCCTCTCTTAATATTCTGTTTTTAAAATGTACAGGACAAAATCTATTCAACTCTCGGGAGAATTCATGCACCTTTCACTGTGAGGGGCAACAAGCGAAACATAATGCGCGGTGGTTTCAAACAAATGAACGATGTGGGTTACTGGTACGACGGGAAACTGAGGAGAAATTGATGCGAGGAACAATAGGCTGTGAGAAGTTGTGGCTGGGAATTTTATGTCTGAACAAGCCTCAAGACGCAGTGGTCGTTTACAAGCTGAGATGACGATAGAATGGAATACGGAGGTGTTACTTGGAATGAGAGCAGGAAAATATGGGGACGGGGAACTGGAGAGGGAGGGAAAGGGGCTTGGAAGACGGAGAAAGGGAGAGAGCGCGCGAAAATAGAAAGGAGATGAAGGAAAAGAAGGAAGTTAATGAGAGATAGAGAAAGGTTATATGCCCGTCTTACCTTTCCTCTGAGGGTAGTGAGCCCGCCAGACCCTCTGGTTACACCCAGGTGCATTATTCTCTCCAGGCCACAATAATCTTGTTCCTCTACAGATTCCGTTGCTTGTTCCCAAAGGGCCTTGACCACATCTGCCTTGTCATGTATCATTTCACCACCCAGTGGTGCAGATCCAGCCAATCTTATCCTCTGTTCATTACCCACCACGCCGGCATAGCCTGGAGAAAAGATCCAAAGTATACTCACTACCCGTGATCTTCCCAGTAAAGCTTGCCACTCTGCTGATAGCATTCCTGTCTTCACCTTTTCCAGCAAAAGGCTGTCGGGACTCTTCTCTCATTGTTTGTTTCCACTTCCTTTTTTCCCCCAAATCTGTCCTAGTGTGTCGTATGTTCTAGTTTGTCTTTTCCTCTGCTGTGACAAGAAATTATATTATTCCTTTGTGATGTCTGCACAAATTGCACATAAAACACCAGTCATCCCACGCCATCCCCGACCCCCCATAGATTGCTGTATATTCATAAACTTGGTGCCGAGTCAAGAAAGAGGTCACAGGCTTTAATGTCAAATCACCCATCTCAAAGCTTAGTTTGCTTAGTTTGTGAATGTAATGGTAATTGTTGGGCGGTGGTTGAAGCAGGAAATGACGGATTACAATTTGATTCCAATTTTCAGATTATATATATATATATATATATATATATATATATATATATATATATATATATATATACCCACACACACACATAAATATATATACAAGAGTGTGTGTGTGCTTGTAATGTAGGCAGGATACTTTCGTGAGAGCCTTCATTCATTTATTTTCATATATAGTATTGTCACCCCATTCCCATACTGTGAATTCCTTTCTCACTTGCATTACTTTCTTTATCTTCGTTAATTATCACTTTTCGTTGTGTGTGTGTGTGTGTGTGTGTGTGTGTGTGTGGTAAGATAGCAGTACAACGTGACACCCCTCTGATCCAGATTAGACTGAGAAATTGTGTAGATGGTCCAGGAAACGTGACAGGGCTCCCAAATTAGACGCTACCACCCGGGTGGGTGGGGGGGGGGGTGGCTGCGGGACCGTCCAGCAGGCGGTAGCTGCCTCAAACAAATGTAGCTCCAGTTGTAACCACAGGTGCAGTTGGGCAGCTTGGAAAAAAACTGAAACAAAAAAGGGGGGATATGTGTGTGTGTGTGTGTGTGTGTGTGTGTGTGTGTGTGTGTGTGTGTGAGAGAGAGAGAGAGAGAGAGAGAGAGAGAGAGAGAGGGAAAGAGATGGAGAGAGAATAAAAAGAGAAAGAAGGAGATACATTTTGATAAACTGTTCGTACCTGTTTTAATATAACGAAACAAATTTAAACTGTAGTGATCGATAAATGTTCAAAGAAGCCACATAAATGTGCTTGTCTGTCTCATTAACAAACATTTAAATGTTTTTTCTTGGATTTAATTTAAAATCCCCAAACCTTTGACACTGAAGAGACGGAAGGCTTGAGCTGAATGTCAGTCCGCATCAGTTATTCACAACACGTCTTCTCTCTCTCTCTCTCTCTCTCTCTCTCTCTCTCTCTCTCTCTCTCTCTCTCTCTCTCTCTCTCTCTCTCTCTCTCTCTCTCTCTCTCTCTATAGTGGGCCACCAGGACATCACACAAAGTGCCACCATGGGGATGAGAATCACCCGTGGTGAGGTCCCAGAAACCCTTTTCAGCCGTTAGGCTATATTTATTAGGGCCCCCGGCAAAAGCCAGGGTGGGGCTTCAAATAACGAAAAATTGCACCCCACATGGGGACAACTAGTATTATAACACGTGTTTTTAATAAGAGACTTTATATAACAACGACTGGATAGAACTTGAAGAAGCCCTGTGCGCATGTCGGTTAAACTTTTAGTTTACATAACTGACATTACTAGAGCTGTACCGAATATTTGCTTCGTATTCGCTTCGGGGCCGTATAGTGGACATAATAAACATTCGGTATTCGGCCGAATACTGGCGGTCGGGCCGAATACTAATAGTGGTTACCTTACACCGTTTCTGCATAAAACAATATTTGTTGTTGCCTACGTCTGTCGTAGCGGGTGGAAACTTCGACCCGGTTGCGTGGTACAGCAGCTGGCAAGGTCTTTGCCTGCTGACTCGACCGAGGCATTACAGCAGAGGTTCTCAAACTGGGTGTGTTTGCCAGGATGTAGTTTTACAGAACAATGCTTAAAATATCTTAGGACAGCCAAAGGGTTTTGAAAGAGGCTTGAGCCCGAAGACTACTAATCACAGACATCAGAAGGAGACACTCATCATTTTTCGGCCATGTTATGAGAAGAGGGAAAATCGAACATGTGGTGACCACTGGAAAGATTAGTGGAAGGAGGGATAGAAGAATTGAAAGAGAAAGATTCTTGACAGTCTTGTTGCATGGCATGGAGGTGTGTCAGCACACGAACTAATACATGCTTCATGAGATCACAGATGGTGGCGAGGCATATTCGCCCAAGCCAGTCGGCAAGGCACCTGATGATGATGATACACTTTTCGTATTCGTATTCGGTCGAATAGTTGGTCCCGTTATTTGTATTCGGCCGAATTGTGATAATCACTATTCGGTACAGACCTAGATACATGTACGAGAGCTATTTAGAGCTATTGCTCGTCAAAGACTTTGCTGTTTGCACGACCATTGAAAACACCCCAACGGCCCCTTTCCGATTTAAAAGCCACAGGAAAAAAGTGTAGAACTAGAAAAACAGTTATGGTCTACAACTTTAATTGACACGTTTTCGTCTTTCCAGACCTCAGCGTGCAGAGAAGCAACAGAACCACAGCTAAGTTAGGACAAGAATTACGTTTCTCCTCTTCCTGGCACAATTCTGGACAGTATTGTAGAGACCATGTGTTATTCATACATCTTGCTTCTTCGCTTGGCATAGCTTGTTTACTCCAAACGACATTAAATGTAAATGTAACATTACCAAAATGAGAACTAATTCAGCATTGAATCCCACCCACTATGGTATCCATATAAATAGAAAGGCATTCAAACTCACTAAGGGTACAGGGAACCTCAAGCAGTCCCATCTGTCTCATGTCGTTAACATATCAAAGATACTCGGAAAACAATCCATAAGATACAAATTACAGACCGAAACGTGTAGTAGCAAGTAGCAAGAAAGACAAATCCAAAGAAAAATGCCATTGCGTCAAACCATATGTTCCATTGCAGAAGGTATCTTTCAAGGTATGGATTAGAATAGATAGCTTGGTGACAACCCACGATTGACTGAAAGAGGTCAGGGGAGAGATAAAGAATACTGTAAATACATTGAAGATTTGACCATTTGTATTGGGCAGGACAAGAACATTGACCTAATGCTGCTCGTGTAGAATGTCAAATCACGACCGTTTATTCTTAGCGGCATGGCACACGATGATGCTATTTCTAGGTGGGAGCTGAGAAATATATTTATTGGGAAAAAAGGGGTCTAGACACATATTTAGATTGCATCATTTTCTCGATACGCCTTAGAATATGTGAAACTCGTATCTTTAAGTGTGTGCTGAGATAATAATAACAACTGTTGTCTTATGTGTGGGTACATATTTTTGCCAGAGAAGTCCCTAAGAATGCAACATCTTGCATTGTTGAAATGAGCTGTATGATTGTGATTTATTACAGCCTCCGTCAAGTTATGTGATGATTAGCATAATCTTGCGTCGTTTCGTGAAATATTATACAGTTGAACCGTGGTCTTGGGCGAAAGCCGTCAGCTTCATTTCCTTCTCTGCTTCTTAAATGAAGGCTTGTTCGTGTGTTGCCTACTTTTAAATATACCACAAAACACAACATTAACTTTTGTAGCAAAGTGGTTACACCGTTTTCATGTCGCTCTAAAGTTGTTGTGGTTTTACTTTAAGACCGTCCTTTGGTTGACGAATGTTGAGGTTTCGAAATGACAGCTTTCGTTGCTGGGGCAATACACAGGGTGTCCAGTAATTTTCCCATCATCATTAAGCAAGTCCTTTACAGAATGTCGCTCTCCTCAAGTTATGAAGGAAAGTATCCCGTTTCCTAGCCAGCTCTGCGGCCTCATGGGCTTTCATTGACAAAGCTTCTTTGATGTCCTGTATCCATCTTCGCTGAGGTCGACCACTGACTCGCTTTTCACAAACCGCACACTCCATCACAGTCTTTACCAAGCCACCATGACGTTTGATGTGGCCAAAATACTTCAACTTTTGGGACAGGATGCTGTTTACGAGCCAGTTCTCCTGGATGTTTACCTCGTGTAGAATGTCGATGTTTTTTAGCTTCTTGATCCATGGTATTCTGAGAATTATTGTGTAACATTTTAATTCATTTTAATAAAAATTTTCTATACATAAGAAAAATAAATATATCACCATTACAAACATAACTCTGTTTGTCATACATGTTATTCGGCAGTGGGGAACATGCATCACAATGTTATTACCTTGAGTTGAGTTGAGTTGATTCAAGAACCGACATCAAAGCACTAGGGGCATTCACATAAGCGCTCCGTCACCATCTTCAGCAGCCAGTAAAGAGTTCCGGTACTAATATTGCCAGTAGCATTCCGATTAAACGTCCGTCTCGCCTCTTCTCTGAGCCTAGAGATCTGCCAGAACCTCTCGTCACTCCCTGCTGCATCAATCTCACCAGACTGTGGTGATCCATCTGCTCCTTCGAACTGTACACGCTCTCCCCCAAAGCACTAACCCTGTCTGCCTTATCATGCATCAGTATTCCACCAAACTGTGCAGAGCCAGCCAGTCTGTCCGCCTGCTCATTTCCCAAAACTCGGTGGTTCACGGTAAAAAAAATCCAGCAATACTCCTGACCCGTGTCCTCCGCAGCGTGACACTGCACAAAGCATGTCTGTCCTGACCGATGTGTGTGTGTGTGTCGTGTTCTCTGAATAGCGGAAAGCTGCAGTGACCGCCTCCACCTCCATTCTCATGCTGGGCGTTGTGGTATCATATGCCAGGCTTTCCTGCACCAAACGTTGACCACTAACTTGTGCTAATAAACCCAAAGCACTTCTTTTGCCTTTTGACACTGAACCGTTCTGTGTAAATAAATTTTATTCCGTTGGGGAAAATTAACAATTTATTTGTAACGAAAACTGTTTGTATGTTTGTAACTTGGGCTGTGTGACAGACCTTGCATTGGAAACACATTACAACGCGAGCCTTCCACTGCTGAAGAACATGCTTGAGCAAAGTTAGAGGTATCCTTGTAATGACGTCGGTGGTACGTTTATTTGTTCTAGGCATGTAAAAAACACTTACGGGACAACCTGCACTCGAAGTGTGATGTGATAAAGCAAATCGACATCATTTATCGTAACATTTCCTTCTAAATGTGCCAAGCTTGGTTGACTAGGAACCGCAGGTGAATTTAGAAGACACTTTAGTCAACAAGTGGCACCGGTGGGTAGGTAGGTGTGATAGCGGATGTTCTGTAGCAGATTGGAAACAGAAATATTAACAACAAAATTTTGCCTTTAAAAAAAAAAACCGTATATACATACCTACCTAACAGGAGTGGCCGTGGCGGAACAGCTAAACACTCGCCGCAGATCGGAAGGTCGTGGGTTCGCTCCGTGTCAGAGAATAACTTTTTTCAAAAATGACCTTGGCTCCCAGGTCGACCCAGCCTTGAGTTAGTACCGGGTGCAGTCCCGGGAAGTAAAGGCAACGGGTGCAATGCTGACCACATATTTGACACTAGATAGACGACATAATCAAATCACGCTAGCTATTAGTCAGTCTTAATCGCAGCTTTAAATACACTGCAGTCGTGTCTCCCCATACTTGCTCCCTTCCAGTACCAGTAAAAATAAAATAAAATGTTAAGTTTGAAAACCCGGTGAACAAACAATTGATACTGCCCAATCAAGAAATATGCGTTAGTCATTGTTATTTTCCAGACTATTGCGCTATGCCAATTTGAGACTGGGTTAAACTGAAGCCAAAATCAGTTTCGAAAGAAAAGCGAAATTGAACCATAGACCGCTGGCAGTCGACCCTCTAGATGCTACACTGCCGCTTTTTTCTGTGATATTATTTCCTATTTTCCTTCTTGTTACATTATTTTGCAATAATTTATTTTTGTCTAAACAATAAACAAAATAATTGCCCTGACGACAAAGAAACATTTTTCTTGAATCAAATTTCCACTGCCTATGATCTATGAACTACATCGGCATATCCTCCTCTTCTTCTTCGATCCTTGTGTCAGAAAACTTATATCAGGAGGCCCGTAGCCTGTATGAAAGCTTTCGTGCAGTTCATATCTTCTTGTGTACCACACAGATTTGTCTTCATTGTGGTTGAAACAGACCAGATTCCGTCTCTGTTGTTAGAATACAGTTGACAGTGTTGGAACACATGCTCAGCATTTTCTGGTGCCACGCTGCAGGCACACGTCTCTGTGTTTCCTACACCTAAAAATTTGAACATGTGTTGACGAAGTCTATTGTGCCCAGTCCTTAGTCTCAATATAATAATACACTATCCCTCTCTAGAAAGGCGATGAAGTGAGTCTAGGGGAGAGAATCTGGTGGTGTGTATTCAGCCACCTTCCTTAGATACTAGATTGTATTAATGTTTTCGTCTCTTGGTGGGTTATGTCACTATTTGGTTTTACCATGACACTACCGCTTTTGACCAATCTGTCCGTTATTTCATTGCCGTCCAAGCCAAAGTGACCTGGAATCCACTGCAGTACAGATTGTTCTACTGAAGAGCTTAAGTGAATCAGCTGTTGCGTCAAGTCTACAAACTGAGTGCATGATCTATGAACTATGTCGGTCTTTATATCAACCTAGAAGTGTAATCCCGACCTGACCTCTGCCCCAGCAGGATGCGATTTAACATTAGCAAGTGCCGGAGTTTTATTTTTCAACCAGTGAATTGCAGGGGCAACGCACAGTTTCAATTGCTTGTTAGTAAGCCTTCCCTGCACTGAATGAGGTAGAAAGATGGTGGGGAGTTATTCACGCTTACAGCTAACATTCCAATTTGTTTACAAATAGGTAATCATCTAAATGGCCTGGTATGCCTATTTTTGGAGTATTCAAGTTGTAACTCGGTTAAGTTGAGACTAAAGCCGACATAACAGTGCTGAGGCACATTCCTCTAAGCGCTCTGTCCCCATATTCAGCAGCCATTGCAGATTTCTAATTCAAAGGGCAGCAGAAGCAGTCTAATGTGTATGTCCGGCCAGTCACTGCTGAAACATTGTCTTCGGACTGTGATGATAAAAAACGGTCACTAGTGTCTGTATTTGAGAGCTACCGTGGTTGTAGCGGCTAGACACTAGATAAGTGATCCCAAAGTCGTGGGTTCAAGTGCTAACGTAAGCCGATTTTTTTTTTCTAAAATGACTTTAGTAGATCCCAGGTCGACTCAGCCTTGAGTGGGTACAAGGTGAAGTCCTGGAAAGTAAAGGTGTTTGACGTAACATTGACCACATCATCCAGGCGTGTTGACTGGTCTGTAAAATGTCATTCTAGCAGTGTCCAATATCCTTGGAGGCGTGGAGAAAGGTACTTTTACTTTCTGTATTTGCTTCTTTCTTCGGGATGCGTAGACAGTGGGGTCGCGAGCCTGAGGGTTTAGGGTAAGGTATAAAACCGAACGAAAAGTATATCAGCGAGCTTTACAATATAATAAACACAAACAAAACTTGAACGTTGTGGCTATGCAGCCTACTTCAGCACATACATAGATTAGGTAATACAAATACACAATATCACCTATCTTCGTATCTCGAGGCAGCCAGGTCGATTTCTAGCCAATAGTCTGGCGAGGAACGTGAGAACCGGGAAAATAAATATCTCGGGAAATGCCACGTACCGTCATTCGAGGAAAAGATGAAACTGTGTAGGTATTTCAAACCCTTAGGATTAGGATGAAGCTGTGCTGGCAGTCTATTCCAATGGGCGTCAGAGTTACCAAAAGTGTATCAGTTTAGTCCACTGGGCGCCAGAGTTCCCAAAGTGTATCAGTTTAGTGCACTGGGCGTCAGAGTTCCCAAAGTGTATCAGTTTAGTCCACTGGGCGTCAGAGTTCCTAAAGTGTATCAGTTTAGTCCACTGGGCGTCAGAGTTCCCAAAGTGTATCAGTTTAGTCCACTGGGCGTCAGAGTTCCTAAAGTGTATCAGTTTAGTCCACTGGGCGTCAGAGTTACCAAAGTGTATAAGTTTAGTCCACTGGGTGTCAGAGTTACCAAAGTGTATCAGTTTAGTCCACTGGGCGTCAGAGTTACCAAAGTGTATCAGTTTAGTCCACTGGGCGTCAGAGTTACCAAAGTGTATCAGTTTAGTCCACTGGGTGTCAGAGTTACCAAAGTGTATCAGTTTAGTCCACTGGGCGTCAGAGTTACCAAAGTGTATCAGTTTAGTCCACTGGGTGTCAGAGTTACCAAAGTGTATCAGTTTAGTCCACTGGGCGTCAGAGTTACCAAAGTGTATCAGTTTAGTCCACTGGGCGTCAGAGTTACCAAAGTGTATCAGTTTAGTCCACTGGGCGTCAGAGTTCCAAAAGTGTATCAGTTTAGTCCACTAGGCGTCAGAGTTCCAAAAGTGTATCAGTTTAGTCCACTGGGCGTCAGAGTTCCAAAAGTGTATCAGTTTAGTCAACTGGGCGTCAGAGTTCCAAAAGTGTGTCAATTTAGTCCACTGGGCGTCAGAGTTACCAAAGTGTATCAGTTTAGTCCACTGGGTGTCGGAGTTACCAAAGTCTGAAACAGGCGCTGGACGACTGTTATATAAATTGAATTAGGCTTATTTAAGCGAGCTAAAAACCTGGCCAACTTGGGGGTCAGGAAGTGATAAAACAGACGGGAGTGACCATTTTCGCTCTCTTAGGCTCCCTGGCGATCGGACGAGAAACATGTAGTTCTGATTTGTCCCTTGCGTTCAATGGTTTTACGCAACGTGGGTTGAGGTGTGTAGGCAGAAAGATAGGTTCCATCTATTGTAGGGTATTTTCTAACACGTTGTGAATTGTAATGCATTATTATTTGTGAAGACCTTAGATGATGTTCAGTGAAATAAATAGATGTGAATTTGATAATTATAGTTCTTGTTGCTTTGCTTCAGATTAGGGCTTGCGGTTAGTGTGTGTAGTTTATCTGTTGCCTGGCTTATTAGACTTTACACAGAAGATCTCGTGTCTGGACTAGAATATTCTTGTTTCTAGTCCCCACCTAACGAACTATTTTGCCTTATTTTTATCTTAGTACTTAGGGCTTCTCCGCCCTAGTACAGGGTATGAGGGTTTGAGACCGCGTGACTAGACCTAGACTCTACATGTTCAGATGTTTATTTTTGCTTCTGACAGAAAAAAAAAAAATACCTCGTTATTTTATCGGGAATCGAAGCCGGGTCTCCTCCAGTAGAGCCTGACACTGTAACCACTCGGCCAACAGATCATATACCGGGTCCACACACAAAATCTATTTTTATGGCCCAGTATGTCTATTTTTAGATTTTAGATTTAACTAAGAATCGACATTCTGAGTTCACTAGACAAATGTATAAACACGGCAAACAATCTAATTTGTTTACAAAAAGATAATCAACTTCTTGGCAATGTATGTATATTTTTCAATCCTTCAAAAGGTAACAGAGTGTCACATACACTGAGATGTAGAAAAATATTATCAAGTTTTCTCACCCAGCCATATCGGAGAGGAAGTCGCCTTTGCTTAGCGGCTAGACACTCGCCCGCTGATCGGAAGGTCGTGGGTTTGGTTCCTTACGGGGCCCGACTTTTTAAAAAAAATGACCTTGGCTCCCAGGTCGACCCAGCCTTGATTGGGTACCAGGTACAGTCCTAGGAAGTAAAGGCGGTCGGTGTGATGCTGACCACATCGCCCACCAAGTGCTGTTTGGTCTATAAAATAAAGGTCTAGCCCTATATACATATATGCCTGAAAGGTGTGAAAAGGGTCCTTCAATTTCCACATTTGTAAGCACTTTGCTTTGCAACTGTCGGATTCCTCTATATAACTGTGCTTTACGATTGATCGGCGCTTCCATGATATTTGTGTTGAAGAAGGTAAATAAGTCGGTTTCATGTACGCGTCGTGCATTTCACGAGTAGCATATAAGGAAATTGGTATGGATGGCTGTCGGAGCTACGGAGTTTATGCTTTGTACGCTTTATGGTGGTGGCTTGCAGTTCAATTTAGAAGATGAGCTAAATGGAATAAACCATGCAATGATGCCGATCCTGTCGACTGTCTAACTTTCGACTTTAACTATTGGATTTGCGCCTGTTTGATTAGCAAGCGAATAGTGCTCTATAGGTCCATTGTATATTCAACCTTTTCAGAACGGCAGCTCTTCAAAGAGGGAGATTCTGTTTCTCGACCCACCTGACATCTAACTAAAAACAGAAACAAGAACAAATGTAAATAGCAGTTTACCTGTATGTGATCCTCGGCGAAAGAAAAACAAATGTATACAAATTGTAACAGTGAACATCTATATGATCAGTGGGCGTTTCTAGCTTAGAGGTTGTGAGCGACGTTTTACAGCCCTAGCATACACTGTGTTGTCAGATCATTTATTTCTTCATTATCAATCCCTTTCTGTTGTGCCCACTCAACACAAAACGGTCCATGGGTTCCCACGGGTCCACCTCAATACCTGTATCATTTATGTCACGCTTGCACACATTTTTTTAAACCGTGTAGAAGTCCTAGAATTCTAGACTAAACACCGGCTAGAAAATCAAAGGCAACAATTCGAGAGCACGTATCTTTCCTATAACAGTAAACAGATTTGGACTATCTCGCAATCATTCAGGAAGAACAAAGGGGCGTTTGGGATGAAATACCATAGAAAGATTAGCAGAATACCGTGGACCAAGGGGGGGGGGGGGAATTATAGACCCTCTGCCTCTTAGACATTGTCGTGAAAAGTCCACTAATTCGGGGTTTCCTTTGAAATTTGAGTGCATCTGTCTTAGAGACAAGGAACCAACAGTCTGCAAACAAAATAAGCCAGATCTGTAAAACGGATGCACACGCAGCACTCAGGTTCGAAAAAAAAAAAAAAACATTCAAGTCCAAAGTCGGAAAACAGCCTGAAATTTCTAACGGAATTCACAGCCGGTGAACGCAAAGAAGAAAATATGGCAAGTCACTTGACACTGACAGATCAGAATAGGGCCTTTAGACTCGCGAGATCCTTGGCATGTGCCCTAGTGGCCCTATATAAGGGCTTGATTGTGGAGTCTTGTTTTATCCATTCTGAGTGCATGGCTGATGTAGTTCCAGCGGCGCTTTCTTATAAAATGTAACCAATTATCTTGCCTTGTCCCTCGCCTACGTACTGGATCTGAAATCTATCCAGTAGAGATTTAGTATTTTTCTAGTATTCTGTTTTATCACAATTGTCTATGTTTTTTTTTTTTTTTAAATCTAGAGCTACCGTTGCTTTCCAACTCTTGCATTCATAAGATAGCACTGGAACCACACAACAGTTGAAGATCTTGAGTTTTCATCGACTACTGTAGTAACATGCACAGCCTTTTATTTTCATGGGCTCACCCTTTAAAGGGCATTTGGCACGCTGTGGTGTGGTTTTCAGTAAGGCTATGTTGTCTGCACCTTTTAGCCGAACAAATCTGATTTGAGCGAGCCTCTAGTGAGTTTAAAATAAAGGACGATTTCCAAGCCTATAGGGGTATTAGACATACAGAGCTAGACCTATATTTTATAGACTAATTAACACTTTGTGGGCGATGTGGTCAGCATCACGCCGCCCGCCTTTACATCCTCCCTAATGAGTTGCCTTCTCCAATATGCCTGGTATGGGAAGGTAGGTCCATTTCCCATATTTCAACCAAAACTGGGGCCCGAAACCCACACAGGAAAAAACTTGCACAGCAGTCTTACTGATCACTTTAACCAGTATTGACCGGCCAGAAGGACGTCGTAACAATGTCTTTCTGCTTTGTGCTTTCCCCATGTCACGTCCGGGCTCAATGGGGGATGGGGGAGGACAGGGGTGGATTAAAAAGATACACCGCCCTCTAACAAGTATGTTGTAGAAGGCGAAACAATTATAGGTGTTTGCTTCGAATTTGGAGTGCATCTGGTTGTTCGTCCACTTCTGGACTTCTTTAGCCCTGCTCCAGAACTTCAGTTTTGCGTGCTTGTCCGTTTTGCAGATCTGGTTTATTTGTATGCAGACAGCTGGTTTCTTGCCTCTTAAACACACTCCGACGTCGACGGAAACACCTCTAATTAGTCGCCTTTTGCGACATTTTTGTTTAGAGGTAGGTCAACGTGTCTATTCTCCTCAACCCCCCCCCCCCCCCCCCCCCCTCTCCCCAACCCCTCGCAATAGGGGCAACGGAATCCACACAGGGAATAAATATTATATAAGGAGAATGGACTGATGCAATGCCTAAAAGCCTTTAAAAGAGGCCGACATTGTTACTGCTGACTTTGTTCAAAACGTAGATCGTAACCCACTTTAAATAAATATATTTATTTCCAACCTATCTAAAACAATCGCAGCGTGCATGCAAAGAAAGACAGTAGGAGGGAGAAGCAGCACGATAACTGTGTTATCTAAATGCAATGCTTAAAATCGGCTGGTAGTTTTTGTGTGGGGAAATAAAGTTTCATAACCTTCTTTCCTCCAGTTTTATTTCTGGAGTTTGGAACATAAAGTATGTATACTGAAGCTGCTGTAAACTTCATAGCGATAAATCACGTTGGCCTTACTCTATATATGCCAATGCTTCTAACTGAAATTTTGTGGGGCCTTTGTTCATGAGCACCCGAGCCCAGATTACCTGAGCACCTGGCATTTATAAGAGGCTTTAAGAGCAAGTTTCAATGGAACGAGAGAATGTACATGTACAAGCCAAACCAAAGAGATTGAGTCACTAGCATATAAAACAGTGACGCATTTATCGAAATATCACGGACGAAACGAGAACTTCCTGTTTTGTTTTTATACGATATTACTGCGATCAGTTATTGTTTTATGGGCTACTTAATGTTTAACGAGCCCTTGAATAAAAGCTTTTTCTTCTTCTCCTTTTTTTCTTTTTATTGGCATATTCCATTCCTGAACAAGCCAATACGATTCATTTAAGCGGACGAAATGAGCTAATTCCGTACGGTATTCTGCAGTTTCTGAGCTCGTTAACATAACTGCACTTCCGGGCATATTATCAAGTTATTAGCATCAATGACATTGTGAGCTCTTGCGATGTAGTTGCCAGACAAATGGTTAAGCTAATAATGCTTTTCAAAAGTTGTGTCCTCACACTTTAACACACATCTCGAAAGCTCATGTACTGATCAAAGTGAATTTTTGAATGTGTCTTATATATATAATATCCTTATGATTTGCTGCGTCCGTGGCTTAGGCGTTGCGAGTACCAAAAGAAGCTGCCAGCCATCTGATAATGCAGTCATTTGTTATGGAAAAATACACAGGTATGCGGAGTTAATTAGCCAACGTTAATATTGCTCTCTCAAGTAATGTTTGCAATACGAATAAGTAACATACCACTATTGACTGCCCTTTTTTTTCAAAAGAATTATAAAACCGTTATTTAAAAAAAAGGATAAGGATTTGATCTGATGTTGCTATGTATGATATATATGATATACTATTCTCTAAGATAGGTTGAAGTAAAGTATCCTTACAGAAAGCATCATCGAGCATGTTGAACACATCAGAAAGCTGGCTGGTTTGCTATAGTCGTAGGTAAGTAGGTGCTTTGCTTGAAAAAAAAATCATCACGTTTAACCAGCATCATCGAAGGGGAAGCTTAAGTTTACAATTGTGTCTAGGATAAGTGACCTATACAAAATTCCTTAGCACTGCAAGCCACCAAGAGCCCTGACACTGACTCTTGCAGTGGTGATTCGATCAAAGGAGACAGAACCAAATACTGTCGACCGGCGACGAAGTCGTCTACCGGCAAGCCAATCGTCGACCCGGTCGCCGATTATTTTTGCTAAAGTTCCCTGGGTTGTTAAATTATAGAGGTTCTACTGTATGTTGTAACTAACCAAGGCTGTTGAACATTGTATTTACTGTTCTATTATCTCAGCCGCGGTGGTGCAGTCAGTATTACGCCTGGTCTTCAGCCTGGTGGTCAAGTATTCGAATAACAACTGAGGCAAATTTTAGAACTGATAATAGCCTTTTGCTCGACGGTAGACATCAGTTTTGTTGAAGTAAAAACAGTAAAATGGCTATGGCTGCATGAAGAGGCCATTCAGCAACTCTACAACTCTGATTCAAATCCTGAATGGGTGCACGTATACACCGATGGATCATTTGAGGAAGCAGGGAAAAAAAAGGGGGAGGAGCTGGATGGACCATCATGCTGCTAGATGGGACCACAGTGGCAACGTCAACAAACTTCAGAGCAGAGCAGCAAGCAGTGATTGATGCAACCAAAGTGCTTGAGAAAAGAAGTATTCAAAACAGCAAAATTGTTTTCCTGTATGACTGCATGTCAGTCCTCAATGCGATTCAAAGTGATCCACGAGACAACATGGAGACAGAACTGACCCGCCAGTTAAACAGACTCAGAAAAACAATGAAATCGTTCTTCAGTGGATCCCGTCTCACTGCAGCATACCAGAAAATGAGTAAAAAAAATGGAACGCAGGAGAAAAAACACACATATTCATTTTCATTAACAGAAATCAAAACATTTATGTAAGGAAAATATTGTGGAGAGAACAACCAATAGTAATCATCAACAGGACCCCATCATAAGACTTAACAGAAAGCAACATACAGTAACTGTTCGTCTAAAAAAGCAGAACACTGCAGGATCAACTTCCACGTGCATAAAATAATGACTGTAGAGTCCCCACAGTGTGCCTGTCAGACAGGGCCACAAAACCTGGACACATTCTGCAGACCTGCCCACTCTACCTACAACTTTGAGAAGAAACCTTAAGCATCATCTCACAGAGGATCATTTGTGTCAGTAATGATTTAAAGTACACGAGGTAGAAGGCTTCAGACACAAACGACTATCAACCACATCCAGCAGAGAAAAAGAGGGCAATTGGCCATATGCATTTTCTTAAACGGTATTTGAATATAATCATCAATAATAATAATTTCAATGAAAAGTGAGCAAAGTAAACACAAACTAAGGTGACAAGCTGAAATTACATTTGATAATAGCAAAAACATGGCTTTTAAGAAAAACCGGCATGGACTGGCCCAAAAAAAAATCAAGTATTCTTCTCGAGATTGAACCCATAAATTGATTACAGAAATTAAAGTTACAGTTTTTTTTTTTTGTAGATGTTTTGACATGTTTTGAGAAGAAATAAACTTTGAAAAAGTCATATAATGAGAAAAAAGCAAGAAGGAGAGAGGGAGTTAATGATAATGATAGCTTGATAACATGGCTTGTTTAGAACTAGACCACTCGCCTGGTCAGTGATTCTGGTAATCGTGAGATGTCAAGTCATAGCCGCACATGATTAAAAAGATACCACATGATGATACTGATTTTGTGTTGTTACAATTTACTCTAACTAAACCACTCACCCTTGAGTTTGATTTCATTTCTTTCATTTTTTTTTTTTTAAATATTTGAGGCTTTCTTTACACAAGGATATAAATCTTTTAGTCTTCATTCTCTCACAAAAAGCACACAAGATCAATCTCAGCACAGTGAACAAACTTCATAGCATTTTGAAAAATCCCAACTAGTATAACACACGTGATGTACAGTCTATTCTGAATCGCTTTTCTATGTCTAAAATTAAATGCCCACTATTCAGTTGACCTACTCAACTCTTTTCTACACGGCTTCTCCGAGGTTTTCACTGGACCGTGAATCCGGCACGTACGTCAGGATTCTAACACCATAAATTTTTTAATGACAAGAATACTGGACATCCAATGGCCCTTCTCTGCCACAGCTCGCTAGTTCAAGTAAATATTTTGAAACCATGCGTCTTTACTGTGGCAGCTTATGGATTGAGTTTTTGAACTGAAATGCTACAGAAACATTAATAGAATACCATAGACCAGTGATTCCCAAACTGTGCGCCGCGTCGCCCCTGGAAGCCGCGACCTCTTCACAGGGGCGCCGCGAAATATCCCAAGATACAATAGGTTTTCTTTATCTCTTACATACGAAAGGTCATACTTTTACCTAGGTTAAGACGCCGTGGAAAAATATAATTGCACAAAAGGCGCCGCCAACAAGAAAAGTTCGGGAAACACTGGGCTAGACCAAGAAGAAGAAAGAACACCGACATCATGAATAATCTGAATCTATCTCTCTCTCTTTATCTCTCTCTCTTTCTCTCTCTCTTTCTCTCTCTCTTTCTCTCTATCTATCTATCTATCTATCTATCTATCTATCTATCTATCTATCTATCTATCTATCTATCTATCTATCTATCTATCTATCTATCTATCTATCTATCTATCTATCTATCTATCTATCTATCTATCTATCTATCTATCTATCTATCTATCTATCTATCTATCTATCTATCTATCTATCTATCTATCTATCTATCTATCTATCTATCTATCTATCTATCTATCTATCTATCTATCTATCTATCTCTATCTGACTATTTCAATCTTCTCTCTTTATCTCTTTCTCTGTCTGTCTCTCTCTCTCTCTCTCTCTCTCTATATATATATATATATATATATATATATATATATATATATATATATATCTTTGTAACCCACAAGAACATCGCACAAGCGATAAACACCCGGTGTCACCATGCTGATGGGGATCACCCGTAGAGAGGTCCCAGAAACTCTTTTCAGCCGTTAGGCCATATTTATGGCCCGGCTAAATTCAGGGGCACCCGTCAAAAGCCAGGGTAGGGCTTTACTAACAAAACAACAAAAATATAAATGGTATCCCATAAGAACGGGAACGACTAGCATAAATAATCTGCATTTCCTGAAGAACTGGCTTATCAACAGCAGACTGTTCTGAAAGTTGAGATGTTTTGGTACTGTTAAACGTCATGGTAGCTTGTAGAGAACGGTGACGGGAGGTGCCGTTCACAAAAACCAAGGTAGAGGCAAACCTTTAAGAAAGCGGACACAAAACGTTGAACATGTTTGGGCTAGGAAAGCACATATGGCGTGGGAAAGAGTCTTTCAGGCTTGTGTGAAGAGAGCGATGTTATGTAAAAGACCTGTTGATTGATGATGATGATGTCCAATACTTAAGTAAAGCTAAATGTGAACGGCAAACTATCTAGCTGAAGACAGAATGTGTGAAAGCCTTACAGAATAGAGGAGGGGGAGCCGGGGTATCGCAGTCACCAGCCTGGCCAAATGTTCTTGAGTTCGAATCCTTATCGAGAAGATGTATCTCAAAGGAGTCAACATAAAATAGACACTAAGTAACGTCGGGCGGGTGGTCTCGTTTTGACTACATAACCCTCCGACTGTCGACCAAGCTTTACACATATGAATCTAGCATCATGTGTTGTAAAAGGGGTTCATTAATTTACGAACAGTATAACAGTAATCTCGGCTCTTTAAGAGAACCAGATAAAGTCCTGAAAAGTAAAGGCGGCCGGCATTATGTTGTCTACATCACCGATGGAGTGCGGATAGGTCTACCAAAAAAAAAAAAATCTAACATCACTTGACCGATATGTCACTGGTGTGAAATCAGCATTATCAAGTGCCTTGCCGACTAGCGTGAGCGTTCATGCGTCTTTCAATTCTGTGATCCGCAACTGGGTGTATCATTTCATGAGTTGACACCCCTCCATGCCATGACGAAAGGCTATCAAGAAGCTTCTCGAGCTGTCTTCCTCTGTCTCTCTTTCCACAGATCTTTCCAGTGGTCACAACATGTTCCATTTTTATTCTTCTCATAACATGACCACAAAATGATGACTGTCTCTTTCTGATGTTTGTGATAAGCTGTAATGGAGCACTAACCTCGTTAAAGACATCTGAGGTACTCTTTTTAGCTGCTCAATGCATTTCAAAGATTCTTCTGTAAAACATCCTCTCCGACGCTTCAAGATATTGTTCGGAATGTTTATTAATTGTCAATGATTTACCGACATATGTTAAAACTTTCTCTATAAAGCATGCGAGAACTCTTTTCTCAACCTCCAACGACATGAATTTATTGCATAAATGTTCTTCATTTGATAAAACGCAGTTCTGACCTGCCCTATTTTGTTCTTAATCTCTTCCATTGGATGTTATCCATGTGCCTAAATACTTAAATGTATGTACTTGTCCTTAAAAAAAAAACCGCCTTTGACTTTCATACCTTTAGGCACTATTGTTTCCCTGGAAATCTACATTACGTCTGTCTTGCCATTATTCAAATTTAGGCCCCTTTGATCACTTTCTACCATCACCGTATCTACCCACTCCTGTAGTTCTTTCTGACTTGTAAATATAACAATATTTTACAGTAATCTTAAAACAGTTTTTACTTTATGAATTAACTATACGTTTTATTTGTTAATGTATAGTTGGCTCAACAATGAACAATAACGAGGAGTGCACAAAAGAAGTCAAAAACAGGCTTGCTTTAGATTGTAGAGGTTAGAGAGCATAAAGAACAATGGCATAGCACCCGCAAAAGTCTTAAAATAACAATTTTGAGATCATGCATCTTCTCCGTAGCAACTGATGAGGGTGTGAGTCATGGACGGTCACTCAGTCTCTGAAGAAAATAATCGGAGCTTTTGAACTGAAATGCTACAGAACATTTCTTAGAATACCATGGACCAAGGGAAAAAAAAAATGTCGACATCCTAAAAGACCTGAACATCAAGGACAACTGGCTCATAAACAACATCCCGAAAACGAGGCAGAGGCCGACCAGCGCGAAGTTGAAAACAGGACATTAAAGATTTCCATGGCCGTGAAATCACAAAGGGTTGAATTTTAGGCTAGAGAGAGAGAGAGAGAGAGAGAGAGAGAGAGAGAGAGAGAGAGGAGAGAGAGAGAGAGAGAGAGAGAGAGAGAGAGGAGAGAGAGAGAGAGAGAGAGAAAGAGAGAGAGAGAGACTTTCAGGCTTGTCGTGAAGCGAGCAACTTTCTGTAAATGACATGCTGGCTGATTGATTGATAAATAAAATAGTCTGAATTCCAATAAAGCGTGACTGTGTACCCATTATGGAAACGCCAAGAACAGGTAAGATCTCTTCCTAATGTCTACGCCTTATCATTCTTAAAGTCCACGCCGTGTGGTGTTGGTAGTCCTTTCCACAACCTTCTGTCTCGTGTACTTTTAATCAGATGAACATCAATGCCACGATGTCAAACTGTCCAGCATCTTTTCTCTCGGTCCCCCTTTGCCCCCCACCCCTCTTTCCAACTTTCCTATTGTCACGATGTACTCCAGTTTTCTCCTGCTCATCACATGACCAAAGAATGTAGATGTCGCTTTCTGATGCGGGCAATCAGTTCTCTTCGTGAGTCAGTTTCTTTCAAGACATCTTTATTACTCTTCTTTTTTTCTTTTTTCTGTGCAGGATATTCTCATCATTTTATCTATGCCGTATGACGTTTATAGTATTGTTTTTCCATATCACTACTCTGCTGTGTACCGTTATTATTTCTGGTACAGATGTTGCTCAATGCAATGATTCCTATCTGTCCAACGTCTTCTCGCTCTTGATCTGCCTCTGGCATTCTAGCCTTTTATATGTCACACTGTATTCATTACTCCATTCTGCCTGCACAATCATCTCGATATCATGAATTAAAACTAGCACATCTTTAGCTTTTGTCATCATTGTAGGTTTTTCATCAGTCTATTTATGTCTTATTTTAGTACCTTTTTCTTGATTCTCGGTGATTCTCTCTCTCCCTCTCGTTCTCTCTCTCTCTCTCTCTCTCTCTCTCTCTCTCTCTATATATATATATATATATATATATATATATATATATATATATATATATGGCCCTCATTCACTGCCAAGAAGGACAGAAAGAAAAAACCGCAAATTACTGCCAACATTTACCCAATTTGCTATGTCTGACGGGGGTTTGGGGTGGGGGAATAGGGATTCCTGCAACCTGAAGTGTGAGGGCCTCATTGTTAGTGCGGATGCTACTGTCACAAACTGTGCAGGCTAGGATTTTATTTTTGTCCTAGACACACACACAAAAACAGATCCGAAACTTTACCAAGAATTCGAACCTGGGCCTCCCATTTTCGAAATTTGGACCGGAGTAAAATTTGGCCCCTGAGAAAACTTAGTTAAAGATCCCTGCTACACCCCTCCCCCCCCCCCCCCCCCCCCCACTCACACACAAACACACACAGAATCGAAAATTGGGATCCTTACGGCCAAGAAGCCAAAGCAAAAGAAAAGAAATCTCATTAATAAATACAAATGGCACTGATCCGGGGGCCAACTGCTAGACGTCCGCAGGCCAGATTTGGCCTGCGGGCCGCCAGCTAAAAAGCCCGGGTTTAGATCTTTTTCCTGTACTAGTTTACCCCTGAGATCCTAGCGAACATCGAAATATGATTCCCTGCAGTCATAGGGCAGGTATTCACAAAGAGGACACGTCGTTTCACTAAGTTGCAGACCCTGCCTGGATCGTGCGCTTTACAAGTGTGCACGCCTCGTCTTCGGCAACTCAATGAAAAATTTCCCCGAACTGTTTATTTAGGATTCAGTAGCCAGTGCATAAACAACAGCTGACAGTTGCTTATTTATCGTTCGGCGCGGTCGTGGCATTTATTAAAATTTATACCTGTGAGGGGCATGCCAAATACAGTTTTGTAAAAGACATAAAGGCAACTTAATCTCCTGTCATAAATGCGCTTTTCTCATTGGCAGCGATGAGCTGGTGTCTAGGAAAATAACATATGAAAACAATGTTGATTTTTTGTGGGTTTGCATGTAGGTCAGAAAGAGCTTCTGATGTGTGGGGGCATGGCACATGAATTGTCTGGTACCTGAGCTATGGTGGCTGCAGTGGTACAGTGCCTTGACGCCTTTCCGCCGACCAGAAAGTCTTGAGTTCAAATCTTCAGCTAGGTGGATTTTTATAATTAACGGAAGGCTCTTAGGTCGACTCAGCCTAAAATGTAAAGAAGCCTTTTGCTCGCCTTCAGGCGTATTGGGGATATAGGGCTAGACCTATATTGTACAGACCAATCAGCACTCGAGGCGGGGGGGGGGGGGGGAGATGAGGTGGTCAACATCATGCCGATAGCCTTAACTTCCTGTAATTTCACCTGGTACTCATTTAAAGCTAGATCGACTTAGTGGTACTGCCTGGTCTCGATGCTAGCTGTCCGCCTCGAGTGCTAAAGGTTCCGGGTTCAATCCCCGGTAAGGGCTGGGACTTTTTCACGTGGGCTTTGACTTCTAGTAACCCCCCCCCCCCCCCGGTCTCTAGTGAGGTCGGACACCCGTGTGCATTGTTGCGCACGCAAAAAATCCTTTGGCAGTTGGAAATCGAAAAAAGAGTAGCCTAACGGCGTTGCCCTTGCAAAATTTGGAGTTAAAAAATCTACCCAAAGTATTATAGGATCCTCGCCGGTGCTACAGAGCCTGTGCACAGTGCTGAGCTTCTTCACACTCAAATTTGAGTTAGAAGAAGAACGGAGCACTTAAAGAGACTACCCGTGTGCCATGATGTCGATCCGTTGTTCAAACTTCAAACCTCAGCTGGGTCGACTTGGGAGCCAAGGTCAATTTTTTAAATAATATCCGGTTCCGCAAGTATCTGAAACCTTGACCCTCGGACAGGGTCATTTATAAAGGAAACAAGTCCAGCACCGTCGAGATTTGAACCTACGACTCTCGGATCCACATCCGAGCGTCTAGTCTTTACACCACAACCCTGTTACACTACTCTGAAAATGGCAAATACAGGCATTATTCGGGACAGATAATTAGATTAAATGCCCAAAAGCATCCTCTCAAAATAGACTATGTTCGTAGGCTGCTTTTCACCAATTCAGTTGCATTATTTTTTAATCAGCGAAGACATGGATTGTCGACTGAGTTAATTCAAGATTCTAATTTTTATTCTGTCCTCTTTTCGTTTTTGTGATCATGTTCATGGATTGTTGTCATGGTCCGGGGCTTCGCAGGTCGACCCAGCCTAGAATGGGTACCAGGATGGCTGTCCTGGGGAAGTAAAGAGGGCCGGTGTAATGCTGACCACATTACCAACCTAGTGTCAATGGTCTGTATAAATTTGGGCGCTCATACCATATTCAAGATGCGCCTAAAGGCGTGAAAGGGGATCTTTACTTGACTCTGATCAGGTTGTATACAGTTCTCCGCACATTTATTGTTAAGGTTGAGTCTTATTCTCGTCTTGTCCCAGTCCGAGGACATCTGGTTAAGTGCAGCAGGGGAAAATCAAGGCCTGGGAGCCATGACCCAGGTCGGTCCACCCTCTAATGTTGTCTAGAAGGTAATTGGCTGAAACAGTTGTTGACGAGGGATCTTCTACGGATGATTGGTAGACTCCTGCTGCACATTCTCTCCTGTGTAGTTATTCTTATTCTTATTAGAGTCCGTTCCTTTTAATTGTTCGCAGCTGTTTCAACTTTGTAGAAAAACGCAAAAGGAATTGTTTAATATGATAAAAACAAATGCAATGACTAAATTAAAGCAAAATTTAACATCAAAATAGAACAATACGACATAAATGGCGTTTATCATATCATCAGATGGAAGATGCGTGTCAGAGATTGTGAGTAGGATATGTGAAGCAAGAACTGTATAGGTTAGTTGCGCATCCTTTACAGGACGTTGCAGAACCAACCCCAAAAGCCCCTAGCTGTTGTGTGGTTTTTCTAGGCAATTTACGTCCAGTAGTTTGCCATTGCTTTCTCGACAGTTGGCTTTCTTGATACCACTGTCGAAACCAACGCAAGGCGCATGGCACGCAGCTTGAATCGAACCCGGCATCCCGGCATTACGAAGCGTTCGCATCAACTTAGCCACAGAGCCGACAAGAACTGTATAGGGATATGAAATAGTCTAACAAACATTTTAAGCTTTCCCAGTTGACACATCTAATTCGTTGACTAGAAAGCGTATGTTCACATGTACTGCTGCATACATTGTGGCGCGGCAACAAATATGCACTTGACCAGGCCGTCGAAGATCTGCAGTAACATCTTGTTCTTTCGTAAACATTTGTGCCCAGTCTGCACTGTTTTCTTCGACACGCACTTGCTACTGCGCGCTGCTTGCATTTTTCAATGGATATCCACTGGCGGATATCCGTTAAATGTAATTTACATATCAGTGCAAAAAGCAGCAATATAGAATAATAACCCATAAAAACAAATAAGGGGAAAACACCGACTGACCGACTTTCTACCTCACCAGGGCATCACACAAGCGATAAACACCCGATGACACAAAGTTCCACCATGTGGATGAGGATCGCCGTGGAGAGGTCCCAGAAACCGCATTCAGACAGTTGGCCATATTTATGGCCTGCCTATATTGCGGCCCTTGGCAAAAGCCAGGGTTGGGCTTCAAATTTAAAAAAAAATGCATCCTAAAAAGGACGAAAATAGATTAAGCGATTAAAGATGATAGGTAAAACAATAAGTAAGACAGAGAAAGACAAAGATTTGTAGAAACACAAAACAGGTGAACAAAAATCAACTTCTTTAGAACATCAAATGATGGTCACGTTACTGGTGAGTATATGCTGGGACACATAAACAGATTTCTGTCTTCGTTACGATGCCAGTTTTAATCTCCAGAATGCCATTTTACAACACATGTTATGGCTGTTTCAAGACAGTTGACCGAAGCATGTGCTTAAGGAGTTTCCCTTTAACATGGAGGTTTCAAATATCTAGAAACATCAAACCGAACGTTTCACTACTACACATAATTATATCATGTCAGATATATATATATATATATATATATATATATATATATATATATATATATATATATATATATATATATATATATATATATATATATATATATATATCAAAATTACACATTTCACAAACACATATGTCTACAGAGGTGAAAAAAAACATCAAACTACTTATTCACATAGCCAGCCAGCGAGTAGAGACGGGGAAGGGAGCGGGGGGAGGGGCGGTGGGGAAGGGCCGGTGGGCAAGGGGGGGGGGGCACACCGAACAGTTCTCTTATACACAGATGTTTAGAGAGGTGGGGGCTGGTTGTTGAAGGGAGGAGAGTTGGACAGATATCTTACCGAGCAATTCTAGTGCACGTGCATGTCTAAAAAGGTGGGGGATGGTTGTAAAAAGGGGGAGGGGGTATAACTCGTTTGCAAAAGTGAAAACTGGTACTGGAGGATGTTTGGCATGCTTTTGCGACCCTGGTGTTGCTAAATAGCCTTGTCAATATAGTTTCAAGAAAGTTGTGGAAGAGTAAGGAGGTTGTAGTTCAACGGAAGAGGGTGTGTACCCGTTTGCCGCTGAAGTGTAAAAAATCTGCCTTGCGTAGAGACTCTCTCTTTACGGTTGATCAATTAGTCTGTGCCCTTCGGGCTGCTGCCTAAATGTTTATAATACCTAACATAAATTTAAATATCTTAATTTGAACGACACACCTATAAGACAAATCACCTTATACCCTGTTCAACTTTCAAAGATAGCATCATTAGGGCACACCTGTAGGGAGGGTTACAGTATTCTGGTTTGTTTTCCTTCTGCTGGTACGCAGTATAAACGTGTGCCCGTGCAAAAATTTGAATCAGAAGCTTTTCAAACCCACTAAGTCTCGTTGTAGGATGGAAAATCTAGGTATAAAGTGTGTTGTAGGTTCCTGGTTATACAATCAACATATTTCGGCTGCTGGAATGTAACCAATGAATAATGTGTAAGGAGACCAAATATTAATTGTCTCATCGTCATTACTATGTATGTTATTTTATAATTAAAAAAAAAAGTAAGTAAATGACCCTTTTCCACACCTTCAGGCGCAATGGGCTCACAAGACTAGACACATATTTTATAGACCACACGGCACTTTGTTGGTGATGTGGTCAACATGACACTGGCCGCCCGTAGTTCCCAGGACTGTACCTTGTACCCGCTCAAGGTTGGGTCGACCTGGGAGCCAAGGTCATTTCTGGAAAAAAGCCCGGTTCATCTCAAAATAAACATGTGGATTATCTGCATTCGATTGTCCCCTAACTTGTGTTAATAATTAACAAGTCTTGGTTTATATCGTTCTGGTTTGTATTTTCATTTGTCGTCCCCGATGGGCGACCTTTGCGACCTTCGGCTCGTTGTCGAAATTCATACTACGGTCGCTTTCATTGCCTTTATTTTTACCATTACAGCTAGGAACCTGCTAACTTGTTGTCACATTTTCTCATAACGCTACAGCGGAAGGCATGAAACCACACCAGTCATGTGTGGATTTCAAGGCCCTGTTTTTGGACACTGCTCTCTAACAAGCATGTCGTCAAAGACGACTAATCAGGAGTATTTCCTTCGAAGCTGGAGTGCATCTGTCCGAGAGGCAGGGAACCAACAGTATGCATACAAATAATGCAAATCTATAAAATAGATGTGCACGCAAAATTCAAGTTCTAGAACAAGAATTATGTTTAAACTTGCACGAACACCAGAACTATTCGTTGGGGTTTACAGTGTGTGAGCGTTTAAACTTGCACGAACACCAGAACTATTTGTTGGGGTTTACAGTGTGTGAGCGTTTAAACTTGCACGAACACCAGAACTATTCGTTGGGGTTTACAGTGTGTGAGCGTTTAAACTTGCACGAACACCAGAACTATTCGTTGGGGTTTACAGTGTGTGAGCGTTTAAACTTGCACTAACACCAGAACTATTCGTTGGGGTTTACAGTGTGTGAGCGTTTAAACTTGCACGAACACCAGAACTATTCGTTGGGGTTTACAGTGTGTGAGCGTTTAAACTTGTACGAACACCAGAACTATTCGTTGGGGTTTACAGTGGGTGAGCGTTTAAAAAGAAGAAAAAAGAATATGTACACGCGTTTAGAGAGAGAGGAAATAAGACATCAAACTATTCAATTCACACATACATACACACCTAGAAATTGTTTAATATAAAGACAAGAAACTACACATTTCACTAACGCACATAATACCTATAGAGACAACGACTACGAAAACAATATTTAAAAAAAATTCATTCGTAGAGTTAGAGAAAAAAAAAAAAGGCATGAAAGAGGCTGCATCAGGCAACTAGCACTGCCAATAAGGTATCTATATATGCTGTACCATATTGACCATCTAGACCGAAGGAAATAAATATACATGATAATATTAAAACACACATATAAATAGATATAGCATGGAATGAGGGGATGCACTTAGAACAATGGATTTTTACTGCTTTAATAAGAAATTTCTTCCATCATGGATTTATACAACACTCAACAAATTTACTTGTGTATCGAAATATATTCTATTAAATATTGTATCTACAACATTTTCTTTGGGACAATCACTAATACGTACATGTAGATAAGGGTAAATTGATGAACAAACATTATACAATAGTATCTCTCTTGCGTCCATTCATCGCGAAAACAACGTACAATGTCGCATACTCTCTGCAGCGAGAAACATAATGAGTAACTGAACAGAAAACAGCAACTAGGAAACTGCTCGAACAGAAATACATTATCGGAGGCGCCCCGCCCCCTTTTTTATGCCACCCGGAAAAATTGGTGGGTATACATTACGTGCAATTTTAGTCTTTTTTTTTAACTTTTAAAGGGTTTTTACTTTTGGCTATAGGAAAAACTAAAAGTGTTTTATGGCGCATAACATGTGATCTTGGCTCTCAGGTCGAACCAGCCTAAAATGGGTATGGGGCAATGTCCTGGGAAGTAAAGATGGCAGGCGTGACATTAACACCATTATTCACCGTCTGCCGAGACGGTCTATAAATAGGAGTCTACCTCAAAGCCCTATGCTCCAGTGAAGTATCAAACATAAAAAAATAAAAGAGATCGTTTTGGTGTTGTATACCCAGTGGGGAAAAAAGAGTGCGGCATATAGACAGCAAAATAACAATTCGACCATAGTTTTATCAGCGAGACCAGCAAGCAGAATATTTTATTACATTAGCGAAAAGGAAACAATTCCCAATAAAGTCATAATGAAGGTGTATGGGTTCCCGGGCCCTATTGTAGGGAAAACAAGAATAGACCCACTGCATTCTCAAAAGCATGTCGTAAGAGTCGACTAATTGGGAGCTCTCTTCGAAGTGCATCTGCCTGACAGGCAAGGAACCAGCAGTCTGCATACAAATGAGTAAAATGGATGCACACACAAAAACTCAGGTTCTGGAACAGGACTGCAGTCCAAAAGTGGACGAACAACCAGAACATTCCGCCGGAGTTTACAGCTGGTGAACGCTAAGAAGAAGTAGAAAATTAAAAAAAATTATTTGGGTTGAAGGAGCCACTGACAATTTGAGACTTTATACCATTACAGCATACCAAACAGTCGACCGCTGCCTAGCTCGGCCAACGATCATCTATCTGGGCCATGTCTCGTGCCACAGGTACATTTTAGAAACGAAATGGCTTAGGCGTTGCAAACGCGCTTTGTAACGCGGGGATGCTCGGTTCGATTCAAGCTGCAGCCTTGCGTTTGTTTCAGACAGTGGTACTGAGAGCCGTTCGTAAGTGGCAATGGCAAACTACTAATCGTAAAAGTTGTTAAGTTAAACTACAACATCTAAAAATTGTTGAAGTTGGTTCGGCTTTACAGATACGCAACTAACAAGCAAGCTTTGTAGTTGTTTGAATTTAATCATTCCTCCCACTGTTCTGTAGTTGTGACCTACTATTTCTGATATATATCTTATTTTATACCGTTAGGTTTTTCTCTCTCAATAAAGGGAGGAAAAAGGATCCGTGGAGAGTTCAACAGGTTGAACTTAACAGAAAACAATGTTAAGTGATTATATTTAAATACCACTGAGGCATATGATGGTAGGTCCACAATTTCGTGTGACAAAACGAAACAGCCATCGGATAGAATTGTGACCTCCCGACCACGTGGTCTCAAAGGTTTGAATTCCAATTCAGAGAGCTTATCATTTTTTTCCCGCGTTCTTCTTGGTCTCATTTCTTTTTCTGAAAGAACTTTACACATACCTTATCGAGCGCCAGTGTTTCTGGATAACTGATTTGACAGAATTTCCTTGCTCGGCGTGGGTTTTGTCTTCTGTCACATCATTCCTTATTTCTTATTATAACTGATTAGTTATTATTGTCGCCGTTCTTATTGTTTCTGCTCCATAACGCAGTATTCAATACCGTAGAACTGATTTAATATTAATGTTAAATTTTTTAAATAAATGGAACAGTAGCACTTTAGCACCCATCTTCTCAGTGCAGTTGACACGGTTCTAATGGTATGTAGGATTTTTATTTAAAGAATGGGTTATTATTTGTATGGCTGTTCTTGTTTTTAATCTCCACAAGTCAACGTGCATCAGGTGTGATGTTTAAGATAATTGTACCTGCTCATTTCCTTAAGTATGTCCTCATTTAAACTGAAGTAACATTGGCATATTTCAATCCTATTGGATAGGGCCATATTTTCTGTCTTCTCACAATATATCTAAGTTTGTTGTGTATTCTTTACAGGAGGCTGAAGTAACCACACACACACACACACACACACACACACACACACACACACACACACAAAAACTAGTTTGTCCGATCTAAATTTGCATTTTGTTGGATTGCTGAGATGCGAATCAAACAGCTACAAATACGGGAGACCCTGTCCAACCGTACAGCAGTTATTTTTGGAGCACCATAAAAAGACCAGTGTGGGATAAGTTGTATGGCTTGAGTGTTTCAGGTGGCAGTTCGATGAAGTGATCACACACTGTTCAAGTCATGATTTCTCTCTTCCTTAATAGAAAACAATCGCCATCCGTTACCAAAGAAAGAATATGGGTACACTGCATGACAACCCAGAGCGAACCACTCGGTCAGATGTTCCTTTAAACATCACCACGGATAACAGTTGAGGTAGTTCATGAAGCGATTCTTCTGAGCCTGGAAATACTCAACATCCCATTCATCATCATCAAATGCTTTGCCTACTGTCGTGGGCGATGATGCGTCTCCAAAATCTGCGATCGGCAACTGCGTGTATCAGTTCCTGTGCTGACACCCCTCAGTGCCATGACCAAAGGGTGTCAGTAACCCTCAGCATGCCATAACATCTCGTGTTTCGTCCTCAACCGTACACGACTGCAGGGAACACATGAATGGTGCATCCGTTAATGGTGCTTTAATTATAACTTCTCTGAGGTTGAACTGGTATCTGGAATTAGCCCTGCTGATCTTTCGTCCTGAATGAGATGTTTTAATCTCAGGATGGTGCGGAAAACATTTAGGTAAAGGCAACCTTGTGATGTCGACCATTGAGAGCTGATTGGTCTATAGAGAGCCGACCTGTCCATTGAGAGCCGACTGGTCCATTGAGAGCCGACTGGTCCATAAAATATAAATCTAGCCCAATATACCCTATACGCCCAAAGGCGTGGAGAAGAGTCCTTTATTATAAAGCAACCATGCCTAAGGCCGTACGTAGCAAAGGGTACGGCTGTAATTGATAATTGTATAGATTATTAAATAAATCAGTGCCGTATCCTTTCCACTGCCACCAGACAGTGAGTTCGTAATACCACTGTCGAAATCAATACAATGCAGTCTGTGGCGAAATCGCTCGCAGCGATCAAAAATCAAACCCAGCACTTACAAATTACAAAGCGCATTCACAACGCCGAAAGCTACAGACAACAATGTACTAGAAACATCATAAAATACCAGTATTATTAATAATAGATTAAACAATTTATTGTTAAAAACGACATAAACTATTTTTTTTTAAAACTTTTAATACAATAATTAAAAATGTGATGTGGAAACCAGACTCGTGCGATTCATTCAAACTGCCAGTTCACTTACTTGTGGGAACTTATCTGATCTGACCGTCGTAACACTATTTCTATGGTTCTAAACGCGGGCATTATTTGCTGCTGGTGCACATACAGACTGAAGAGACTACAGTCAGCGACAACACTGCCCTTGCAACTTTTGTTGCTACATGTAAGTATCACTTTAAGGCTGCATGCGTAGCCAGGCCGCCACCATCTGTGCAGGATAGGATGTTTTGTTTTTTTCCGCAACAAATTGTTTTATAAAGGATTTGAACCAAGGTCTCACACATGATTGATTGATTGGCGCCTTCTCCCTTTCCAGACAGCAGTCTTGTAATGCGCTATGAGGAGGCACGGGACTCACATAGCAGGTGTGACTAGCAAGAACAGTTCAGAAGTCTTCCACAATTATAGCATGGGATTGCAGGACCATTTGTGTTTAGTCTGTTTCTTCTCAGACGCTTAGCTCTCCTCATTTCTGCAATCATTTCTTCTGTCATCCTCATTCTCTTCCTAATGTGACCACTCCGCACAACACGGATGGCGTTTTGTTCCCCCGAGTCCCACATAGGTGCCCTGCAATCTAACCAGTAGGCCAGTCCCTTTGATCGATCGATGAGTGTGTCCCCGCTGGGTTGCAAACTAAAGATTTACCGTAACATTTTAGGAGCTACAAATCTTTGTGTAGATGGCAGACCGATAAGTCAGACTCCAAATACCCCGTTCAACCGCCAAAGAAGACATAATTAGAGCGTCCATAACGGCTACACAAAGTATAACTAACAGTCTTATACTGGTAAGGACAAACTGCTTCTTTGCCAATGAAATATAAATACAGTTTAGTTTGGAGTCATCTTTTAAAATGTTGTATGCACCTATAGAATACGTATCATCATGAGAGCGCTTCCAAAAATAAAGGTTGCCACTTCTGTAATGATTCAAGCCCATTGTACTTCGCACTGAACCTGCCTGAATGGCGTCGACGATCACACCTCTCCACAACCTGCGATCAGCAGCTGCGTGTATCATTTAGGAGTGACAACGTCATGACCAAAGGCGGTCAACAATCTTCTCGTGTTGTCTTCTTCTGTCTGTCTCTTTTCACAAATCTGTCCAGTGGTCACATTATGTTTTCATTTTCCCTCTTTTCATAACATGGCCAAAAACATTATGACATGACTCTATTTCTGATATTTGTGATAATTTGTCTCTGAGACTTCGCAGCTTTCAAAACATCTTTGTCGTTCTTTTTGTCCAAAGAATTCTAAGTTTGTTTCTGTAAAACCACAGCTTCGAGGCCTCAATATATTGCCCAAAGAATTCTAAGTATTATTCTGTAAAACCACATCTCCGAGGCCTCAAGAAATTGTGTGGCTTGTTTATTTATTGTCCAGGATGTGTACAGCACCAGTTTTTGTTGCTTCAAGTGGCTCAAATATTACCCTGAAAATAGCATAAGCCTACTCAGAGTGGCTTCAGAATTCGACACTCAGCAATTGTAATAATTATCCGTGCCTGAATTTATTAGATTTGTGTGACGCCAGGACTGCACTAGTCGGTGGGAAAATCCCGCCTCTGCTGGGGATTGAACCAAGGCTACTTTATCGGCGGGACCCGCAGCGGTGTAGAGGATAAACGCTCGCATGCGTATCTGAAGGTCATGGGTTTAAATCCGAATAGCGCTAGACGTTTTTGTTTGTTTTGTTTAAATGTCCTTGGGTCCCCGCTTGATTTAGCCCTAAATGGGTATAGAAAACCACGAAACTGGGCGGCAAGAATTATTTTAAAAATGAGTAAATCTATATTGGAATCGCAACAGCAACAAAGGAAGAAAATGGCTAGCGACAAATTGGGAACCATTGCAGTCGAGGCATGACTGATAAAATACATAAAATAAGTCACATTTCGATGAGAGGAGTTGTACTAAAAATTATGTGCTACTGCATGTTTTCAGCAAACATAGGCTTATAGGACCTATTTTAAGCAGTCGATAATTCAGTTATGATTGGAGTCCAAAAGTCTACAATTGTGACAGGAGTCCAAAAGTCTACAGCTGTGATAGGAGTCCAAAACTTTCCAGCTGTGATAGTAATCCAAACTTTATAACTACGTATCAGCGAAGTTATCAAGTTGTTTGCCTCGTTCTCTGAGTGACGTTGGCTTGTTTCAAAAACGCGTCGTCCAATTCACTAGTGCCGTTTTACAGGGGATCGTCGCTGAAGCTACGAAGTTTGCGTTTTCTGCGACTGCCTCGGCAAGCGGCTAGTCGATCAAAGATGTCCAAACTTTACAGCTGTGATAGCAGTGAACACCTACAATAGTGATAGAACCTCCAACTCTAAAGTTATGATAATAGTCTAAAATCGTTAGCCATCAAAGCAATTCTTGTCATACAACTGTTATAGGTATTTAACTATACCGTCAGTTATAACGCTGTTATAGATCAGTCATCAGTTGTTCCTGTTACACAAATGGTAAATGCATTCCAGCCACACAAATGCTATAGAATCAGTCATACAGCTGCTAAAAGCGTTCCCGCCATACAACTGCAGCAAAGGTTAGCTAATAAAAAGTTGTATTACATCAATCAATCAAACAGTCAACATCACTAGCTTACAATGATGCATAGGCCGGTGAGCATGTTGCATTCATGACAGCTTGTTGCCACTTTCTCCTTCTCTCTCACGAAAAACTCACAAATTCTGCAATGTTTTGTTATCTTTTCCCGAGGTAGGTATTCAGCCAGCCATTAGAATGCATAAATTCCTAACACAGTCATTGTGCTGCTCAGCAGCTCTTACATTGATTCCACGAAGCAACATCGTGTTTCTCAAAAGCCGCCCGTGTCATCCAAATAGTCATCTTCATTAAACCGATGAAACAGACATACACAGTCAGTTTCGTTCATGCTGTTTGATTGTCAGCAACAGTAACTGCATTGATACTTAATTTAAAATGCTCAGTGTAGTATTCCAAAAGCGTAACACACACTGATGGTGCATCAATAGTTATCCTCATCAGAAAGGCTACTACAGAATCAAAGGAACTAATCAACCATGACGGTTTACGCACCAATGTTATTTTCACACAGCCTTGTTAAAAAGAACACTATTGACACCGTTAGTTACAGTAGTGCTTCTCTATGACTTTGGTACATCTTTTGCATTCTACCCGACAGCACCAGAAGAACTTACAATCGCAGTCGTGCTTCTCTTCGATGATCAAGGTCTGGTACCCACGTCCGCAACACATCAGAGTGCAACCATCCAAGCCGTAACTTGTCTTGTTGCACTGGCGTCCCCTGGTACCCAACGACCCGTAGTCCGGATTGAACTCGCAGAAATCTGGCGACTCAGCCAAGTACACCAGGTCCTTCTTTGTTGGTCGCTTCTGCTTACCGCTAATACGCTTTAACCTGCTCCTCTTTTTATCCCAGCGTACAAAACTGGCGCCGTCAAACTTCTGTTTCAACGTAGCTCCGATCTCTCGAAATGAACGCATTTTCCGCCAGCAGATTTTTACCGAGCAGTCGCCAGAAACGCCATGACACTTGCACTGGATTTCTATCTCATCTTTGATGGTCTGTGGAGACAAGCAAATATAGAAGTGTTAGCTTACATTACAAGATGTAGTTACATTGGACACTGTGTTCGTTACCGTTAAAATTGAGTTAGCTTCTTCTTTTTTTCTTCTTCTTCTTTTCTTCTTCTTCTTCTTTTTCTTCTTCTTTTTCTTCTTCTTCTTCTTCTTCTTCTTCTTCTTCTTCTTCTTCTTCTTCTTCTTCTTCTTCTTCTTCTTCTTCTTCTTCTTCTTCTTCTTCTTCTTCTTCTTCTTCTTCTAATTCTTCTTTATCATTATCATCTTCTTCTTCTTCTTTTACTTCTTCTTTTTCTTCTTCTTCGTTTACTTCTTCTTTTTCGTTTTCTTCTTCTTCTTCTTCTTCTTCTTCTTCTTCTTCTTCTTCTTCTTCTTCTTCTTCTTCTTCTTCTTCTTCTTCTTCTTCTTCTTCTTCTTCTTCGTCGTCGTCCTCCTCTTCTTTTCCTGTACCTTATCCTGCAACATAGCATAAGCCTTGAACAAACTCATGCAAGTCGCCGAATTCTTTGCTATTGCATGCAGCTTACTTCATATTCTCTTAGCTTCATTCTCTAGCTTCCTTCGCCGTGTGTTTTTTATATGCCCTTGTGGGTGCCAGATTTGGGAGAGGGGGGGGGGGGGTGGCTGTAATACACACAAACCAAAAACCCCTAACCAACCATGGAAAAGTAAAAAAGGAGTAAACAGTGCAAAAAAATAATTATTTCAGTAACGTATGACACATAGAAACAGCATATTCCTTCCAAATATTTATGCCAGCCACTTTTCATTAACAAGACAATCTATCTGCCCAGCTGTCTGTCTGTCTGTCTGTCTGTCTGTCTGTCTGTCTGTCTGTCTGTCTGTCTGTCTGTCTGTCTGTCTGTCTGTCTGTCTGTCTGTCTGTCTGTCTGTCTGTCTGTCTGTCTGTCTGTCTGTCTGTCTGTAATATTGTAATAGCTGTCTATCGAGCAGTAAATTTACTGCCTTTCTTGTTTATATTTATGTTCCGATCAGCTAACATATGTATGTCCTTATATCCGCTAAAATGAAAGTGAGTTTGCTTGGTAGTCTGTTTTTGTATTTTTTCCTGTAAGTCTCATCCTATATGTATGGCTGTCCGTCTGACTTTCTGCCGATCTGTTCATTTTCATGTGCCTGCTTGATGCACATGTCGGTATGTCTGTCTATCCGCCTGCTCATCAGACGATTAGCATATTAAAATGCATGTTTTTCTGTTCGCCTCATCCTTTTTGTCTGTCCACCCATCCATCTGCAGACTTCGGTGTATGTATATGCTCTATACGTCTCACTAAACACACATACTGACGTTCAATGTCTTAAACGTTCAACTGTTTCATCCCAAAAGGTCGTGGCTAATGTCTGATTGAGCAATAATTAAAGCAGCAAAAGGATAGGTGTACTACATCCTCAAGATCTAAACAGACAATCCTTAAAGAAAACAGATGTTCCGGAGTATGCCCTGACTTTGTATATGATGTGCAAACATACACAGCGATTCGACTGACGCACATGAGTAATATCCAGTCACGTGTGGGGCGTTGTTTGGTACTCACTAAGTTAAAATACGAACTCTTCACATGTCTCCGTCAAGAAAATTCTCTTACATTCCCCCAGGATATTTACCTGTCTAAACACTCTGTCATCGTCGAAGAAGGATTTCAACAGACATTCCCTGTACTTAATTTATATTTTCATACCTGAAGAAAGTGTGGTTACCTGTATTTCATATCGCTAATTAGTTAAAATATATATATATATATATATCTCCACCTGCCCCCCCCCCCCTTTTTCCTCGTATTTTGTTTTCTGCCTTGATGATTTATTGTCTAGTCTTATAGTGATACATAGCATCTGTTGAGATCTTTTGATAAACTAAGCCTAATTACAATTAGATATGTTTATACCAGGGATTATACTTCTCGGCAGAAATTGAATTAAGGAAGGGAATAGGAGCGTTGCAGACAGGCTAAGAGCGCCAAAAGAACCAAGTCAATGGAACCAATAATGGGCTTGAAACCTCATGCTTCCCTGTGGGGTCCGGGCCTCATTGTGGGGGGGGGGGGAAACAAGAATATACCCACTGTCTCCACAGCAAGCATGTCATAGGTGTCGACTAACTGGGTGTTTCCTTCCAAGTCGGAGTGCATTTGCCTGATAGGCAAGGAACCAAAAATCTGCAAACAGTATGGTCAGGTGTGTTAAACGGATGTGCACGCAAAGCTCAGTTTGTTGAATATGATTTAAGTCCACAGATGGACAAACAACCAGAACTTTCTGCTAGAGTTTACAACTTACGAACGCGAAGAAGAAAGAGAAGGAAAATAATAATAATAATAATAATATAATAATAATAATAATAATAATAATAATAATAATAATAATAATAAAATAAAGAAGAAGAAGAAGAAGAAGAAGAAGAAGAAGAAGAAGAAGAAGAAGAAGAAGAAGAAGAAGAAGAAGAAGAAGAAGAAGAAGAAGAAGAAGAAGAAGAAGAAGAAGAAGAAGAAGAAGAAGAAAAAGAAGAAAAGAGGAAGAAGAAGAAGAAGAAGAAGAAAAAGAAGAAGAAGAAGAAGAAGAAGAAGAAGAAGAAGAAGAAGATGAAGAAGAAGAAGAAGAAGAAGAAAAGAAGAAGAAGAAGAAGAAGAAGAAGAAGAAGAAGAAGAAGAAGAAGAAGAAGAAGAAGAAGAAGAAGAAGAAGAAGAAGAAGAAGAAGAAGAAGAAGAAGAAGAAGAAGAAGAAGAAGAAGAAGAAGAAGAAGAAGAAGAAGAAGAAGAAGAAGAAGAAGAAGAAGAAGAAGAAGAAGAAGAAGAAGAAGAAGAAGAAGAAGAAGAAGAAGAAGAAGAAGAAGAACAAAAAGAAGAAAAAGAAGTAGAAGAATGTGAGTAAAACAAATTTATATAAGAAAGACAAGATCGATGTGATTATAACCAATTTGTATAAGAATGACGAGATCAAGGTGATTAGAGAAAAATGTGTATAAGAATGACAAGATCAATGTGATTAAAACAAATTAATATAAGAATGACAATTTCAATGTGATTAAAACAAATCTGTATAAGAATGACGAGATCAGTGTGATTAAAACAAATTTAGATAAGAATGATGAGATCAATGCGATTACAATAAATTTATATAAGAATTATCAGATCTATGCGATTAAAACAAAGAGTAAAGGGAAGCAAAAGACAGAAGTATTGATATTGAAACAGTCTGCCATGACAGCATGGAGCAAATGCTGAATGAGACATGAATGGTTTTTAATACGAGTAACAAAAGGTTGTGAACATACATTATTACCAGGGCTACATGCAAAGAAGAAGATGCATAAACGACGTTAGCTTTAAAGACCCACTTACAAGGAGGACGTTGCGGCGATTAGCCTTCATCAGCAGAACAACGACAAGTAAAAACACAACACAAACAAGAATAAACTGACGAAAGTGGCTATACTAAGGTATTAAAATTGTATGTAAACAAATGAGACGGGGGAAAAAAAACATCAGGACTACATGTTTTGTTTACTGTTTGAAATAATATTTTTACACCTTAAAAGTAGTCATTTTAATCACTTTATTTTTGTATGTATTGGGTTTTGTTTCCAGTCCTTGTTCTGTCAATGAAGGGTAATCGCCGCAGCGCCCTGAGTTTGTTTACTGTAAGTGGTTTCTTAAAGCTGACAGATAACTCCTTTTTAAAAAAAAACTATTTTCTTTCTTTCCTTTTTCATTACTATTGCAGAAAATGTTCACTACAAACGAACTTACCTTTCTGCCAGCCCCATTGTTCCAGAGGTTCATACTGCCGTGATCGATATTCTTGACTTCATCTGAGTCAACAAACTCTTTAGAGAAACGTGCTCCATATCGGATGTTGTCTGAGCATCCTCCCCACTCAAAATCGGCACCAGGATCGTTGCTCCTGGCTTTGCTGTCGCAGCCACACTTGTCCAGCTCTCCTTTGGCACAAGCCCGGGTGACACTGTACATAATTCCGGCTGAAGAGATGGCATAGATATACGCTGTTTCTCGACTCTCTGGGAATTATAAAGCACAGTCAGTCAATATCTCTTTGGATAATACTACATAGGCAATTTAATATCTAAGAATATCTGATCGTTTGATTAAATTTAATATCGAAGAATATCTGATAATTTGATCAGTGAATAATGACAAATAGTCCTACAAGTGTAGTGGGCACATTGTGCTAGACCGATATTTTATTGACCAGTCGGCACTTTTGCGGTCAACACCACGCCGGCCGCCATTACTTCCTAGGTCCTTACGTGGTGCCCATTTAAGGCTGGGTGGAAATGGGTGCTAATGTCACTTTGTTTTAAGAAGAAAAATAAGTCCGGCTTTGAACCCACAACCTTGGGATTCGCAGGCGAGCATCTAACTGTTACACCAGGGCAGCGTCCCTATATAGTTGACAGCTTGTGTAAAACAGGCAGATGAATGTTGACATCATGATTATTTGTATTTCACTTGAAAGAATTCACTTGAATTCAATTTGAAACTGTTACTGTAGTATGCGTCTCACAAATTATAGCGTCATACGTCCGGAAATAATTGATAATTTTGTTATCGGTGTCTTTTTTTTTGGTTCTGATTAGCAAAGGTAGAACATTGTGTTTGTTCTCAATGTTCTCAATGGATAGTTGTAAACCGTTCAATGAATAACAATAAGTAGTTAGTTTAATTTGTGGATTCTATGAACCGCGACTGAATAATAAAACGCAGAAACAAATTCTAAAAATTACAATCAAAAGCAAAGTTTCTGAAAGAATGTTAATAGGTAATCAGTATAATTTGAGTCAGCTCTCTATAAAGAATAATATTAGTTCAAATGTTTCAGGATATAATAATACATAGTCAAATCCTATGATAACAATACTATTCCGTTACTAAACTCATTGTATTATAATAATAATAATACTCAGTCAATAAACTCTTGGGGGATAATAATAATATACAGTCAGTCAGCACTTTGGACAATAATAGTAATATAAAGCCACTCAAATCTTGATATATTAGCTTCATTCACCAGTCAACTCTTGATATATTAGCTTCATTCATCAGTCAACTCTTGGGACAATAATGATAATAAATCTACTAAACTCTTGATATACTAGCAATATACAGTCAGTCAACTCTTGGGACGATTTAATGATAATATAACGCTACTCAACACTTGATATATTAGCAACATTCAGTCGGTCAAATCCTGGGACGATAATAATAATAATACTATAAAGCCACTCAACACTTGATATATTAGCAACATTCAGTCGGTCAAATCCTGGGACGATAATAATAATAATACTATAAAGCCACTCAACACTTGATATATTAGCAACATTCAGTCGATCAACTCTCTAGTGATAAAAATAATATAAAGCTAACTCTCTTGAAATAACGATGATGACGATAAAATTATTAATACCCTACAACCAATCAACTCTTTGTGGATAGTAATGATAATGGTATATAGCCAATCAACTTTTTGTGGATAATAATGATAATACTATACAGCCAATCAAATCTTTTTTGGAAAATAATGCAAATAATCTACAGCAAATCAACTCCTTGTGGAGGATAATAATAAAGAAGCGTTGAATAAACTCTCTGGTGCTAATAATAAAGATTTAATCTACAGTTTTGATAACAAATTCTTGGGATAATTACAATAATGACCAGTCAATCAACTAGTGGCCCCATTAACCCATACAGTCAATCAACCCGTGGCACAATAGTTCAAATTACTGCTACACAGTCAGTCAACACACTGTGAATAATAATAACTAATTACTTCTCTTGTGCTGATGATAATAACAATGTTTAGTTTAGTCGACGAATAAACATCAAGGCAAACGGGTTTTACCCATTAGTGCTCCGTTATATTTCTAACTCAAGCCTGAGTAAGAAGTTTGTCAGCGCAGTACACGAACTCCGTTGCACCGGCGAGGTTCGTAAAATACTTTGGGTAGATTTTTACTCCAAATTTCGCCCGGGCAGGGCCGTTATGCTACCTTTTTCGATTTTCAACTGCCAAGGGATTTTGTTACCTGACCAACAATACACATGGGCATCCGATCTTACTACCCACAGACCAGGGGAAATTACTAGAAGTCCACATGAAAAAAAATTCCCAGCCTTCGTCGAGGTTTGAACCCGGGACCTCCAGCACTCGAGGCGGATGACATTCCTCTAGACGACGAAGCCTCCATGATAAAAATAATAATATAGCAGGTTGAACTTTTTCGGAGTAATAAATGGTCATTCAACTTTCTGGAGATAATATTTTGTCAATCAACTCGCTAAATGTTGTATTAAACAGCTCTCTGAGGAATGTAAACTGTCAATCAACACTTTAGGGATAATAATCTGTTTTTCAGTTGTTTGGGAAAAAATAACAATTTGTTAATCAACTCACTTGAAATAAAAATAAATAATTATCATCAACCCGCTAGAAACAAAAAAATTGCCAGTCAACTGTCCAGAGGTAATAACAACGTTCAATCAGTTTCGGCTGTCGATTCCCCTGTGTTATTGTTACTGGTAGAAATAAAGAGTCCTTCTGTATGTACCCAGATAATCGTCTCAACGCATTTTACGCCAAGTGATTGATCACGCAAAATTGGCATATTTCACACAAGCACAGAGCCTTTTAAAGTAGTTCATTTCTCGTCTCGATTAAATTATGAGATTGATTAGCAAACTTTAATAACAGGGTCTCCTCCTCCTCCCCCCCCCCCCCCCCCCCCCCATGTAATTGTAAGTTGCTTGGTATTTAATGGGAGGGGGGGGGAATAGCATTATTGGAACGCCAAAGGCGGGAAAATTATTCAAATTCTGGTACGATTTACATCCGTTGTGCTGTTGAATTATCTATATTATCGATATTTCCTCAAACCCACCCCCCGCCCCTTTTTTTTCCTCACACAGTGACGGAGTGGTTAAGCTGTTAAAATCGCACTTCAAACGCCTTAGCTTCACGAACTGCGTCGTTGGGTTCAGGGAAGCAATTGAACAGAGATCTGTGGGAATCATCGCTTGATGTACAGAGTTTGTGCTTTGTGCGATGCTCTAGATAGGTGGTTAGCTGTTCTAAAGTGAGACATCCAGCCATGAGTGATCAAACCCCATGCAATGATCTCCCCTCGAAATTTGCATTTGCAAATCCCTGAAACTCCCTTCAACCGTATAGCTAGCTATACACCAGCTTTACTGGGGTACTTCAAAACGGTTATGAAGAAACCTGTAGTTCATTGTGGGTTCATTTCTGCACAATAAAGTCACTTCTCTCGACTTTATATAAACACAGGTAAGTGTGTGTGTGTGCGCGCGCGTGCCTTTGAATGTCACTGCTGGCAATCTAAAATCATTTGCTATATTATAAACACTATCAACACTGCTGTCAATTCTTTTGGCATCAACACAGCGACATAGGAGGCTGCTGCACAGGACCATTATGGATGGCGCACATCCCTGAGACATGGTGCATCAACCGCAGCGGAGGTTGCACAGATAGAGAAACAGACGCAGACTTGAAAGAACCGTATGGCTGACCAGACACTTACTACGGCTTCCACCTGTTTTCGGCACTGCTCAAGAACTTTTCGGGCTCATCTTGGACTAATCGGCTACCTTCGTACACATAATCATTCGTCAATTAGGCTAGAGGTTCCGGGTTCAATTCCGGTAAGGGCTGGGAATTTTTCACGTGAACTTGGACTTTCAGTAACTAACCCTGGTCTCTTGGTAGTGAGATCGTACGCCCGCATTCATTGTTGCACACGTAAACAATCTTTTGGCAGTTGGAAATTGAAAAGAATAGTCTAAGGGCGCTCCCTATCAAAAATTTGAAGTTAAAAATCTACCCTAAGTATTTCAAGATTCTCGCCGGTGCTACCGAGCCTGTGCACTGTGCTAAGCTTCTTTGGACAGACTTAAGTTAAAAGAAAAGCGGAGCAATTATGGGTTACTTGCTGTGTGCCGTGATGTTGATCCGTTGTTCAAACCTCAAATCATTGATCCTCACTACTTAGGGTAAAAGCGGTCTTCATCATTTGTGATGAACGAACAACATAAACTTCGAAGCAAAGGACGAGTGCTAAGCAAAGGCAAGACACAATTCTGTGGCGACAGGTCTTGAAGATGCCTATAACGGCACTGACTACACATCTTTTACAATACTTGATGGACTGCTGTGTCAAACCTTCGTTAGCTACTTGATGGAGCAGCACGACGTTATATTGTTCGGGAACATGGAGATGGAATGCAAGCCGCATCTGACCTGGTCTTGCTCAGAGATCACCATCACTCTTACCTGCGAGCGGACGAACACACATAATTTTCCGCAGGGTTTTCTGCCGGTGAACGCGAAGAAGAAGAAGAAGAAGAAGAAGAAGAAGAAGAAGAAGAAGAAGAAGAAGAAGATGCAGAGGAAGAAAGAAGAAAAAAAGAAGAAGAAGAAAAAAAGAAGAAAAAAAGAAAAAAAAAGAAGAAGAAGAAAAAAGGAGAATAAGAAGAAGAAGAAGACGAAGAAGAAGAAGAAGAAGAAGGACAAGAAAAAATGAAAAAGAAGAAGAAGAAAAAGAAAACGAAAACGAAGAAGAAGGAAAAGAAAAAAGAAAGAAAAAGAAGAAACAGAAGAAACAGAAGAGGAAGAAGAAAAAGCAGAAGAAGGAGAAGAAGAAAAAAAAAAAATTAAAAAATGAAGAAGTAAAAGAAGAAAAAGAAGAAGAAGAAGAAGAAGAAGAAGAAGAAGAAGAAGAAGAAGAAGAAGAAGAAGAAGAAAAAGAAGAAGAAGAAGAAGAAGAAGAAGAAGAAGAAGAAGAAGAAGTCAGAAAAAGGAAGAAGAAGAAGAAGAAGAATATCGATGAACGTCGTTAAGATCACACCTGATGCCCATACTTGCAAGGATATTTTTCAGCACACAAGTTAGGGTTGGTCGACCTAGTAGCCAATGACAACTGCAAATTTAAAAAAAATCCCTCTCGATGCTGAATCGAACTCAAGAATTTCGCGCCGGCGGGCCAGCTTCTAGCAAAGGCGCTATTGTGGCTGCCCATGCTGAGATGTTCCACAGTTAAGTGTATACAACAACTAAAGTGTTAATCTCCAGCAAGTGATTCAAGCACAGTTGGAGGCAAACAACATGACTGCCTATGTATTTTGACACCGGCTGTCGATTCTTTAAGCCGCTTAGAAAACGTGTGATTAATACTTAACCGTATCGCCGTCTGATAACATCCCTGGCAGATATGAATGAGGTCTAGAGAAAACGACACTGAAAGCTTCTCAAAGCAAACGCCGACGGGAAAACAGGAATTTCCCCAAGCGTTAAAAAATGCATGCAAGATTTCGTGATTACCCCAGCAAACAACATACACCCAGTAAAGGCAGGGGGGTAAGTCACGTAAGAAATACTATACGAAACGTACACACATTAACGGGAAGAATATTCTTTCCCTCTTTCAATTTGTTCTCATTCAAATCTATCACAATATACAGGATCGGAGCGTTGAGTTGTTTCTATAGCCCAGCCAAGAATCGCTGCTGCTGTAGCGTTTGACACGGGTAACAATGGAACTGTTTGTGTCAATTGTGACTAAGGAAACAAACTGATCTCCAACTGAGAAATAAAATGGCAGGGTATGCCGAATGCTGAAGGTCCTAATGCTATCACAAGAGGACAATTTGTTTTCCGTACAGGTAAACTACTGGAGATGTGTAATGTCTCCCAGCGAGAAAGTTTATGGAGAAATTCCTGTGATGCTAAGTTACCTTGGTACAGGACTCATTTCGGATAATACGATTCAAACAATTCTAGCAGACGAGACGCGGCGAGCTGAACACCGCCACCGACCTAAATGTTTCATCTCATGCATGAGTTCGATAACATAGTCCTCCTTATTTGATTGTTACAGCGCAACGCTTTATGTTTGCTTTATATTGCAGAGTTGTATTTCTTGATCTGTCATGTAATAGTGATATAAATTACTACAAGATGTGGTGAGTTATTCAAACTGTAGGGGAAAAAAGTAAAGGTCCCTTTTCCACGCCTTTAGGCGTATAGGGCTAGTCCTTTATTATTATAGACCAATTATCCAGATGGTCATGTGTTTGAATCTCCTCTAGATGAAGATTTAGGAACACAATACATGGACCGCTATTCTAATTAGCCGATAGGATAATTATTGGGTACAACGTTAAAGCGAAGTAAGAAAAGAAAAGAAAATACAGCAATACTGCTGGTATATATTTAATATATGGCAGTGACATGACAGTCTGAAAAACATACCAACAAAAAAGAAATATAAAAAACAAGAAGCCAGATTTAAGCCAGACTGCGACAGGTCATCAGAGATGAAATCCATGAAGAAAACGAAACAAACAGCATAATTTTGTACGTAGTCATTATTCCTTTTGGCAAGAATTACATCAAGGTGAAAAAAAAAGGACTTTTTCTATTAATCAAAAGAGGCCGGAGCACAGGCTGAATCTATAATCCTTTTAAGCAAAATTATTCTGATTTACCAACACAAATTAAACGTATTCTTACAAACTGAATTTAGACCTTATTCAGTCGTACTTTCATTTAAAATCTGGCAAAATATGGTGGCAATAAACTACTAGAGCAGTAATAATTTGATTGGAAACACAACAACACATAAAGGAAGCACAGAAAAAGTAATCCATCTTCTGATGAAAATGTTCATCATTTACATGTGTCTGGTAATACATAAAAAGAGAGATACGTCATTTCGGGACTCCCCGATGTAACGGCTACATACATAACTTGATGATGTCTTTTATTGGCAGCTCGTACTGCTGCGCGTATAAATGAAACGTTTACTGGTTACCCTAGGTTGAGGAGTCTCTGTGAGGGTACCATGTGTAATGAGAAACTATGCTACTGTGTAGTGTGGTATTTGCACTTGACCTAAGGAAATGAGTGTGCTTTACGTACTTGATTGTTCTTCATATATTTTATCATCTAATTCTATAGGTTTGCGGTTTTTTTTTCGGTTGCTTTATTTAATAGAGTTCGTGCAGCAACTGAAAAAAAAAAAAAAAAAAAAAAACTGCAGAACTTCACTCATAGAAGGCGCACCATTAAAAAGATTCGACCATTATACAATTGTCCTATTGTCCTGCCTTTTAAACTTACAACTCAAACACACTACACTACGCACACACACAAACAAATAATCAAAACAGAAAGACAACTGACTACATGCCGTAACTGACGCAATAGTGTACATTATGTACACTTTCAATAATTGGTTTAACGTATAAAGATTAAATTTTTAGTAATTCCCCCTGGTTTCTGGGTAGTGAGATCGGACGCCCATATGCATTGTTGAGCACGTAAACACCCCCCCCCCCCCCCCCCCCACCATGACAGTTGAAAATTGAAAAGAGTAGCCTAACGACGCTGTCCGGGCAAAATTTTGAGTCAAAAATCTACCCAAAGTATTCCATGATCCTCGCCAGTGCTACATAGCCTGAGCACTGTGCTGAGCTTCTTCGGACTTGAGTTAGAAGAATAACGAAGCACTTATATATGTTACACCCGCGGGATGTTGATCCGTTGTTCAAAAACTCAAAACCTCAAAGATTACATTTGTATGTGTTATGTAGAATTTGTATACACATCTGTGTTAAAAAAAAAAAATTTTGATTTACACGTTAGTGTGTGTGTGTGTGTGTGTGTGTGTGTGTGTGTGTGTGTGTGTGTGTGTGTGTGTGTATACACACAGGTGCTGTTGAGCAACTGGGCTAAAGGTATCTATCTATTCTTCGCAAAGGTTGATGTAGGCTCTTGGGTAGTTTTCACGTGGCGCTGCTACAACTTGTAATTCCATATTAAGTGTATGTGTTTATGTTTGAAAATGTGTGTGGATATATACATATATATAAATATATGAGCGTGTGTATATATTTATTTGTGTATGGATTTTTCCGTGAGTAAAACGTCCTATGTAATGACGACTTATATTTTTGTTGCCCAAAATTAGGACATACATATTCTGCACATATTCTGCAAGTAAAGTAAATTACTTTTTTCCACGCCTTCATGCGTATAGGGCATATAGGGCTAGACCTATATTTTATAGACCAATCGGCTGAAGATAGTTGATTGAACATATTCTGTACAAAACAAAAACGCCCCCCCCCCCCCCTAACATTCGAACTAATAAAAAAATTCTTGAAAAACATGTCTGCTACAAATACAGTGTATAGAACTGATCATTGTAGTATTGAGCCGTGGTGTACTGTGATAACATCTCTGACAATCTTTAATGCCACTAAGAAACATCTCATTTAAGTATGAACATCGCTCCCTACTAGGGACCGTATACATACACAAACTATTTACCACACCATTCCCAGCCAAGAACCGCAATCTAATGAGAAAAAATGTCCGCGTTCATTTGGGATTAGACATCTATTTCTGCAAAGCACTCGCCGTCTATTTTCCTATCCTGGTCCAAACAAATGGATTGCCATAACTCGAAAATATAGATTCCTTCGGTCTGTAACCCTTATATTCACGTAAATGGCTAACACACACACACACACATGTGTGTGTGTGTATATATATATATATATATATATATATGTGTATATATATATATATATATATATATATATATATATATATATATATATATATATATATATATGAATATGATAGCTACGTTACAAATAATGAACATATTTTTTAGATAACCTTTGTAACGAAATCATATTTGTGATTTATAGATGTTCTCCACGTAAAATGAAATGCATCTATCTCATGACATGATTCTATTATGCGCTGTGCTCCCTGAGATAATAGCTACGGTTTAAAAACAGCTGGAGTCTGCTTGCAATCACAGAACACGTCTACTTTGATTCATCTTCGTGGACTCTAATACATATTTTCGGTTGGCACGGCGACGTCCATTAAAACCACAGCAAGAAGACAAGCATAACAAACGGGCGATGTTAATAAAATGTGTAATGTATCTCTACCATTGCCGGTCCCAAGCCTGGATGGGGTAGGAGGAGAGTAGGGCGGTGATTCAGCTCCCCCACCCTGTAAAAGAAAATTGTGCTACAGAAACTTGCAGAAAAAGATGCCATTCCGGTGAAACAAACGAGTCCAGTGGCGTGTCGCCGCATAAATGACCGCATAAAATGGGAATAATTCAAAGGAAGCAAAGAAATAAGAGAAATGACTGGTCTGCCATTAGTATCAACACTTATAAGGCATAGAAGATGGCACTAGATTGGACACGTCCTAAGAAGAAACTAGCAAAGAATCACCAGACATTAACATTGAAAAAAAATGATTAAGGAGGCCGGGGGGGGGGGGGGAGAAGGGGAAGAGGGGGGGGCAAAAGAAAGCCTAAAACGAACGGTAATGAGAGAGGTCAAAGCTGCTGGTCTATATTACAACCATGAAATTGAACTTACTGCACAGCATCAAATGGAATAGAGGAATAGACTAAGAGCCCAATGTGACATATGATTGCACAATAAATAATTAATAAATGAATATTGCACTTACGCAAACTACACAACACATCTACGTCTGATACTTTCTACAATCACTTATTTTTACTACAGGAATACTTTAATAAGTAATTACTTAGAATAATGTGAAAAAAAGAAGACCAACAATAAATCTTGCTATTACACAGAAAGAATACTAGCAAAGTGCATGTGAACCTCTTCTGGCAGTGGTGAAAAGAGGCAAGCTAGCTTGGTTCGGGCACGCGCTGACAAATGATTGATTGTAAAGACTACAGTAGTCGAAGAAGAGAGGACATAGAAGGAACTGGAATGACGACGTCAGTGTGTGGACAGGACAAGATTGCTATACACTTGTTCATTAAGAGGAAGACAGGGGATGATGGCGGGTTAGTGTGCTAGTGCTTTAATTCATACACTTCCACCGCCCTAAGGGATACGAGCTATGTTATGTTATATGTAGTTGTATCAACTCGAAATAACTTAAAGACTAAACAGTTATTTTCTAAACTAAATACATGACTTCAGCTAACTTAGAGGAAGTACAGTAAAGCCACAGCAACCTGACAAACAGAATACAAGAACAATAAATTAGTATTTTCAGAAATATTTAGAAGTCACGAAAGTTGTTCTATAACCTTATTATGGGAGGAGGGATTGAAGTGGGGGGGGGGGGGGCCTAAACAAACACATCTAAAAGGCGATCTGCATAAATCTGACGTGTCTGATTGATAGATCAGCTGTACTCGTGCCAATCGCCCTTTAAAGAGAGAACTCAGAACGAATAGAACCATTTGATGGAAGTATATCAGCGCATGACATGTAATGTTAGTCGTTAGTCGAGCTTCCAGCATCCCTACAGATGGGTCTCCCCATCACCGCTACGTTCCGGTGCCAGTGGAAATCACACAAAATGCCCTTCGCCGTTCCATTCTAAAACGGACGAAAAACTTGCCCCTCGAAGCCAGCAAACTCTTGAAACTTGCACACGCAAAGTAAAAAGTCAGCTGTCCGTTATGCCAACATCACGGTCACACACGAGAATTGCAGCACACTGACCACATGAAATCATCACCTCGGTTTTGCGACACGCACTCACTTCAGTAGAGGGGCAACTGAACTTTTGGAATCCCGGTTCAGAAACGGGGAATTAGCAACAGCAAAACGTAGCATGTAACAGCTGACTTCTCAGAGCTTTATCAGTCAGTCAAATGTCGGCCAAAGGTATGATAACAATAGACAAATAATATTTGTGTCAAATGACCACTGGGCATCTAATGCAAGGCTCATATGTGTATGTAAAGATAAAAACTAGATGGGTGATGCCGCCACCTCTAATTTCCATTCACATGCAGATGACCTGGCCATATGGGCCCAAGCTGAGCTCATAGGAACAACTAAAACAAGAATGCAGGAATCTATGAATACAGTTAAGAAACGGACAGACTCTTGGGGAATCTAATAAACCAGACCAAAACCGTCTTAACGCTCTTCTTTCTTTCCGTAAAGCCATTTGATCAGTACCTAAAAGGAAACACCCTTCTAAAAGAGGATAACCCCACATATCTGGCAGTAAAATTCGACAAAAGACTAACCTGGGGCCTCACATTTAAAACACACAAAGGAAAGCTACTCTGAGGCTCAGACTTATTAAGAAACTCACTGAAATAAGCACAGGATACGTACGACCAAAACTGGAGTATGGCATGGGAGCTTACTCCATTGCAGCCATATCAAACCTACACAAACTGGACAAAATACACTGGTCTGAAAATCATCACTGGAGGTATGAGAAGCACACCAATCCATGAGCTGGAGGCAACTTCTGACCTTCAGAGCTTAAGCCCTTGGAAACAAAAAAAGTGCTTACCCTAACAGAAAAATTTAAAAGCATGAACAATAACCCCATGCACAGAATAGCAAATAATTTAACTAAAAAACCATATTTCAAAAGCGTAATATAAAAAAGTGAAATTTTTTTCTAAAGATCCTTCAACATGGGAAATAATACAGTCCTACAGCATAGACCTACAGCCTAACTAAACAGTTACAACAATTCGAGGCATAGACAGAAAGGCTGAAGAATGTGACCTAGTACTGCATGCGAAGATCCTTGAATATGTCTACAACTGTTATCCAAAACCCGAATGGACACACGTATTCACCAATGGATCACTAGAGCAGGGCCGTCGGTAGTACCGATGGTCCTGACTGGAGGCAGCAGAAAAACAAACAAACGGAGGAGCTGGATTGGTCATCATGCTGCAAGATGGCACAACAGTAGAAACGTTATGCGCCTCCGGAAAACTCTCACCAAACGTCAGAGCAGAGCAGCAAGCAATTATTGGTTCAGCCAAAGTGCTTGAGGAAAGAAAACTTAAAAACAGCAAAATTGTTTTCCTGTGTATCAGAGGGATCCACAAGACTACATGGAGAGAGAACTGAGCCGCCAGCTAAAACGTTTCGCAGAAAACAATCAGATCGTTCTCCATTGGATCCCGGCTCACTGCGGCATACCAAGAAATGAGTTAGCTGACAGACTTGCAAAAAATGAAACACAGGAGAAACAACACGCCATTCATTGTCATTGCCAGAAATCAAAACACTTATCAAGGGAAAATGCAAGCAATTGTGGAGAGAACAAACTAACAGTAAACATCCACAAGACTCCCATTAGCAAACTCAACAGAAAGCAATATACAACAATTTTTCGTCTACGAATCAAACAGGACCAAAAAAAAAAAAAAAAACAACACCTGAGCACATTCTGCAGACCTGCCAACTTTTCACACAGCTTAGAAAAGACACCTGGCCCCAAGAGCAAAGTGTGCAGACAAGCTGTGGGGAACCATGAAGGACCAGCTACTTACATGCGAGTTCATAAAGGCAACCCACCTGATGGTCTGATCTGAGCATACGAAACCAAACGCAAAGAAAAAGAAGATAATTCCCCTGATATTTTCTTGAACCTATTCTAGGCTAGGTCGACCTGAGAGCGAATGTTAAAATAATTACACCAGATGCGTGGATCAAAATCTTTGGGATCCCCTAAATCATCGGTTCCCAAAGTAGGTGCCGCGACACCCAGGGGTACCGCGAAGACAGAAATACTACAATGGAAGCCAAGAAGATTTCTGGATGCAGTTGTTTTCAGAAGACAATGCTATTGACAAGGTTGCAGTGGATTTTCAAAAGATGCTTGAATAACCTTAAAGTGATCTGATGGTACAAATAACTAAATTGCCCATAAACATAAAGGAAATAATGAAACATTCATCTAAACAGTTTCACTTATCGCATTAAATTTGCAGCCCCCCCCCCCCCCACCTTATTTTCTTAGGTATTCAAATAGCTTTAAGGGTAGGTGTGCAGCGGGGGGGGGGGGGGGGGGGGGGGGGGGGGGGGGTATGTCTGACCAGAGTGCCGAGACAAAAATTGTTTGAGAAGTGCCGCCCTGCAGCGTTATGCTTGATCCACTATTCTCCGTCGATATCAGTCAAAACGCGGCGCGATATTAAATCAGTTGAGTTTCGTCTGAGCCTTTCTTTCTTTATTCTTTTCAACGTGAAGTTCGGCGGACAGTTCTGGTTGTTCTTCCATTCCTGGAATTTTTTTTTGGGTGGAGGGGGGGGGGGGGGAATTGGTTTGATCCGGAGTTTTGCATGCCCATCCGTTTTACATATCTGGCTTATTCGTAGGGAGATTAGGTTTCTTGCGTCTCATGTAGATGCACTCTGAAAAAAACACCCCAATTAGTCGCCTATTTCAACATGCTATTGAGTGGACAATGGGCTTATTTTGTGGGTTCCGATTAGGATTCGATCTAACAAGAACAGAAACCAGTCACTGCTGAATCTTACTCGAACATTACTAAACGCAGTTAATCTTGGATAGTTAGTTCTTCTTTTAACCCGCATTTAATTATGAAGACTAACCTACCACCCAACACCTCCTCATGGCCATAGCCTCAAAGACTGACAACCCTTCACTTCGAGAAACTCGCAGGCTTGATGCTAATCCAACAGGACAAAATCCAGCAATCCCTGTCAGCTTCTAAGGTTACAGTTATGTCACCTGTAGGACCAAATCCAAAGTTTACCCTGGTGTGCCGTGCTGTTCTGTGATGATACGGACTTGCTGTTTTATGCAAACGTTTTAGCGTTTTCCTATTTTGCATTCTCCAAGCTCACAGAAGAAGAATTCTCCAAGCTGCTACCAGAAAATGTCATCATTCCGTGATTCATCAGTTATCTTACTCTAAAGGGCAGACCAACAATGCAAACCTTTGATATCCCGTTTAATTTAAAAAAAAAAAAAAATGTTATGACTGGGGCACTAGTGACGACGACACACACAAGTCTTTTATGGTAAATCGGTAAGCAAGTCTCACCTTTCTGTCTGTAAGATAACACCTCAAAGATGAAAGTCATACAGCAGCAAATCACAGATACCTGGTTCACCTGTTTAACAATTATATTACTAACAGGTGGTCCAGTCTATATGTGTGAAAATTAATTGCAGAGTAAGTCAATCGGTCGATCAGTGTGTCACCTCCTTGCTGCTACTAACCTGACCTGAGATTAAAAAAATATTTGAATGGCAGACCAGGGCAGACCCCAAATATCCCCTTCAACCTCCGAAAACGTTAAAGTCAAAACATATGTAACGGCCACATCGTATTGCTAAGGACATAGGATAGGTTGTTGCCCTGTGTCCCCTCTACGATTGCAGTCCACGTGATTCACCCCAAGGATGAGAATCTTACATGTACAAATTCAGTAAAACCCTGTTCGGCCGTAGGGTTGGGGCCGCCAGGGTTGGGGCCGCGAGGGTTACCAAGGCAGGAACTGTAGAAGGATGTACTTGCAGGGTAGAGCAGTGAAACTGAACTCCGTCTGCCAGGACTACATATTGAGCGATTAACACAAAGTGACCCAAAGAGCCACTTATCTTATAAGAATCCCTGGGCTGCAAATCGTAGAAATCCTGATTAATGGTGTGACAGCTAAGTTGGGGCACGGGATAGTTAGGATATAACTTATAGTCTTACTGGGTTGGAGAGATAGGGTAAGCCATATAATTTGTATCTATTTAAAACAATCCATAACACTTTGAATTTCCAATCACGCATTCTTTGTGCAGCTTAGTAGGTGGGTATTTTCTTTTTTTTTTTTTAAATAGCAATGTCGAACTCTATCGCCCTGGAGACTTCTTTTGATGTTTGAAATTTCGTCAAACTCCCACGACTTCACTAGAAACAAGCGACTCCACTATAACAAGAGCAAACAGGCATCCTTGCATTGATTCAGGCTCCTACACTAGACCCTCTATCGCATTACCTCCCTTGTTGAAAATAACATTTTATTCTGCTCTCCCCCTACTCTACTCCCGATGATGTTTGGGTGGGCACACACACAAGGTATCTTTCCTAAAACTTCAGCATCTCCCAGGCTTTGAAATCCAGTGCAGATAATCGGTTTCTGGGCAAACGTTGGTGTATGTTTATACCTTACAAGTGGCTCACAAGTGCTGCTAAAAGGGTTTGAGTTAACCTGACTCATATTTTAACACCTGAATACTGGAAAACGAACTTCCTTCCAATGGGCAGTAACTCGTGCTGTTCGTTTACCGACAATTTTTCAAAGGGTCCGCTGGACATAATACGATTGACATTGGGTATAAAACCCTCTTGAGACACTCTCTACATCCCAGGGCCCATTATTTGCGGAGGATATGTGCGCAAGGTTCTCAACATTTAGAGCTCTTCTGCTTAGATCTTTGATCCAGCTACAATGAATGAAACCTAAATTTGCTCTTTGTAATTGCATCTGAAAGGAAGATGAACGGAGTCCGAACAGAAGGCAGACGCGTAGAAGAGGACAATCGATGTAGGGATTTCTACACCTCTTTGAGAGTTGAAAGGGCCTTTGATGTTGTGTTAGATGAACTACGCGAGTTCATTGCCCAGTTCATATTTCCATTTTCCCTTAAATAAAAGAAATGAATGGTAAAACATGAATATTTGAGTTTAGAGATTTAGAGCTCTCACTGAAATAAGTACCGTTGAATCATCCATACATTCGATAAGTATTTTTAACAAATATAAGATACTTGACACTGCCCACAGAAACTATATTTTAAATACGTATCTTTTTTTATACTAAGAAAGATCTTACATAATAAGGTAGTCAAATTCGAATGCCGAAATATAAATATTCTAAGTTTTTTTGTTTTTTTTAAAAGAGTAACAATTTTAAAAAAAAAAGTACACAAAGGTCCCTTTTCAAGCAAGTGACGAATAGGCCATAACATACTAGACTGTCAAAAACTCACTCATGTATATATTTACTACATTTTTAGGGCGGTGAAGGCGCGGGGTCGTGAGCCTGAGGTCTTCTAGCCACACGGCTAGCGCTGTCGCCACAGACTGTACAGGTTAGGTTGTTTCATTTGATACTAGACTAATATTTGTATTGGCCAGTCGGTACTGGATGGGCCATGCCCTTCTCATGTCACCCACCGTTACTTCAAAGAACGTTACTTGCAATATATCATAGACTGATCAATTATAAAACATATGTCAATGTGCTGATCCGAACACAAAACATCTGGTCAACTGCGAAACCGCAATTAGGGCGTTGTAGACAGGGTATCGTGAGCCTGAGTATATAGTAACCGCGCGGCTAGTGCTGTCGCCACAGACTGTGAAGGTTAGGATGTTTAATTTCTGATAGAAAAACTCCCCACCTTACAGGGGATCGAACCCAGGTCCCCCGCATGAGAGCCCGCAGTAGACAATGTCCAAAATGGGTGGGGTAATGTCTGGGAAGCATTATATTGTGACTAGTAGTGTGACAGCTACTGCCCTCTCCCCACCCCCCCCCCCCCCCCCCCCCCCGAGTTTATTTCCATTAGCAAACAGAAATATCTCCTTCAGTGCATATATTCGCTTTTCCCAGTTCCAGATATGGTCACTCACAACAAACTAGGCAGTAGTGTTAGATGCGATGTCTGAGAGAGGCTGCAGAAGTGACCAGAAGAAATAAAGTCAGGAATGAGGCCATAAGATAAAAAGTCGGTACAGAACGAATACTGAATTACATACACAGATAGCACATAAGAGGGTTTTTTTTTTTTGACTTTGGAGAGAATTCCGTACGACGCCATACTATATAAGACATTCACCAACAGGAGAGAGGGGCTTACACAATTAAAAGATAACCCTAAAACAGCACGATATGTCTGCGGTTGAGAAGACGCATGAAGCAACACCCGAAGCGGTACAAGAGGAAGAGTAAGTGAAGAAGAAGAGGAAAAGAAGTCAGGGGGCGTAAGGTAATAAGGACGGGGACCGGTCTGCCTACATGATATGTCGTAGCCTAGGTTATACGAAGGCCTGTTATCTAACATCCTAACGGCAGTATTTCTACCTGACTGGTTTTTTTCATGGAGCAGCTGCCTGATAGTTAACGAGTTCATGATGATGATGATGACGATGATGATGAAAATGAAGATGACGATATTTTCTTGTAAGCGCTCGCGGACTTTAAAACTTGTGTAGAAAGTTTTTTTTCGTGTTTTTTTTTTGGGGGGGGGGGGTGGGGGGGGGGGGGTGTCCACTTCTGGATTTTAGTCTTGTTCCAGAACTTTAGCTTTGCGTGCACATCAGTTTTACACATCTGGCTTATTTGTATGCAGACGGTTCGTTGTCTCTCAGTTAGATACACTCAGACTTCGAAGAAATCGCCCATAATAAGTTGGCTGTTGCGACATGCTTTTTTAGGTTCCGTGGGTCGATTCTTCTACCTCCCCACAACGGGGCCGTACAAGATAAAGAGTATGATGATGATGGTTGTACAAATGAAATAAACTTACTGATATGTAATACAGGTCCAAAAACGCTGGTGTTATTGTATGTGGTACAATTCCATCTTCTGTCTTGGAACTGAAACTGGCACTCCTCAATCCCCATAGAAGCGCCCTTACGAATGACATCCAGCAGTTTGAAGTCGTGGCTACAGATCTCCCTCTGGTGCGGCTGTAAGAATTGTAGATTGGAGCAAGCAACGTCCGGTTTGTGACGCACCTCGTCTGCGAGGATTTGGTACGAACTGGCCACACCGAGGTACCTAAAAATAAACAAATATGACACAACATGACTGCCGTACTTAATGCTCAAAACTGAAAGGCATGGCAAAACAGAAATACAATCAGACAACAACTGACGCTTTCTTTCTGTTTTGAAAGCGTCCTGGTTGCTGAAGACGAGGACATAACGTCTATGGAAATGTCTCGACTGCTGTGATATTAGTTCATTACTTACATTTGGTAATGTTTTAGAGCAATTAATAAAAGGCTACTGGTGGTAATTTGTGTCTCTAAGTAGGTACAGATCCGCCTTTGAATATACACATTTTACTGTTGATTACTGGTGTTTTCACAGCCGACAATGCTTTGCAATAACATTCAGACAAGAAGCTACCCAGGTGGTGTTCTGTGGCCGTTTTGAGAGACAAACTGTTAAAAAGAGGGAACTCACACATAGCCACACACTAAGCATTAAGATGACATCTATAGGGGATTCATTGCCAGGAGCATCTAGAATCGCACTGGCATTCATTGCCTTTAACAAAATGTCTTAAATCTGGGAGTCAAAGACATTCTGCAAACACATGCAAATTAAGATCTTCAACTCTTGTGTGATTCCAGTGCTAACTTACGGATGCTAGATTTGGAAAGCAACGGTAGGCCCCCCCCCCCCCCCCCCCCCCCCCACCCCCCCCCCCTACCCCCTCCCCCCCCCCACTAAAAAAAATTCGACACTGTTGAAAACAAATGTCTTGGAAAAAAAAATCTTTACTGGACAGATTTCAGATACCAATACGAACAACAACAAAATAAGACACTAAGCAAGATAATGATCAAATTTTTTTAAGGAAACGCCACTGCAACTACACTGACCATGCACTCAGAATGGATAAGACAAGACTCCCCCGTCAAGCCATTGTATTGACATCGGAGGGAAAAGAAAACGAGAAAGACCACGAGAGACTCTTCTTGGAATCATCATCAGGGAAGGCTCATCCATAGGCCTAATGAATATCCTCCAAGACCTAAAACAGATAGCAACCAACAGCCAGACAGGGAAAGCCATGACCTCTGCCTTATGCGCCGCCTTAGGCTTAAGAGGAAATACTAATTGAAACTCATCCACACATACATAGAGGCACCTTTCTATCTTTGCTGTCTTTCCATACCACGATATTATCTTGTGCTGTATGAGGAGTGGGAATCACATGGGAGACCCACTGGCGTTAAGAAAAGTCTACCTCAATTAAAGAAACACCCAATGCTTAAAATAATTGATAGTTTCAGAAAAAGTTTCGTTACTTTTGTGTTTCCTATCTAACACACCCCAAAGTTTAGAAATGTAACTGGTCACGGATTACTGTACATTATACTCGATCCATCAACAAAACGATGACATTTTTTAAAGTGGCAATCTCGAACCAAGCTACTTCAGTTTTCATTGCTTCCTTTGTCCATGTTCCGCTGATTTCATTTCATGGCCTTATCTACTCTGAGTGTCATCAATACCAGCGAGGGTAAATCTCAGCTTTAATAGGCAATGTCATTGGATATTAGATCTATCTACTTAATAGTGTAGTTAATAGCAATTCGGTCACCTGGCATTATCTGGAAGATCTAGATTGACTCTATGATACTCAGTAAACATTCTTTGTGGTCTTCAAGTTTACAGTCTCTATTTGATCCTGGTCAGATAACAGTGTAGTTCCTGTGTGGACACCAACGGAGGACGCTGGTATATAAATGGGTGCCTAAATAATAAAGGTATCTGGCGATGCTGTTAAGGTAGTTCCAATTCAGTGATTGATACTGATAACATTCAGGACCATGAAAAGCAATACCTGCTGCTTTCCGGGAACGTTTTGCACTAGGGGGCGACACTAGTCGCTCATTATATGGGGGAAAATGAGCCGTTATCTAGCCACGCATTGTAGAAGGGGGACAGAGAGGTATAACGATAGTCTATACCAACCACAGTCAAGAGCGAAAGAACATGGAAGATCAGACACCTTGCTCTCCCATCTAGAGAACTGTAAATAGGGCTAAGCACCTCACCCTCTACAAAGTTTCTTTATACATTTCATATTACCGTAAACACAATTATATTTACTTGCAATAATAGGAATTATTAACTTTACAACTGCGCACTTAAAACAGGCTTAAGCGACTTCACAATCCCCACCCATCCTATAAAATGCACACAGCATTGGTGTCTTTGTGTCTGTGCTTCTGACTGTCATAGATGCTCTTTTCCCCCTGATATTTGAATAAAACATAAAAATATATCGTCTAGAAAACGGAAATAAAATAAAATACAAAGGTACTGACGAAGAGTTAGACCAGAGATAAAAGTTCGTTGTGTATCGTTTACAGAACTCTGCAAAACCAACCGCAGCGTGCTGTAGGTGTTTTTTTTTTTTTTTCTAGGCGAATTTTACGTTCAGTAGTTTCGCCATTTCCTCCTTGACAGTTCAGCTATCGGTAACACTGTCGAAACCAATGTAAAACAAATCGTCCGCATCAGGGATCGAACCCGGCACCCCGGTATTACGAAGCGCCTTTGCCAAGTTTATAATACAGACGCTGACAAGTGAGGAGATAATTACAGAAATAATAATGCATTGTTATAATTTAGCTACACTAGAGCAAAAATTCCTATTGGGGGTAACATTGAATTTTGTCACATAACCAGTAAAAAGGGGAATATTTTTAAAACAGCAGCAATATGTTGTAGCGAACAACCAGGACGACACACAGATGAACACTGCAAACAACTTTTACCGAAGAGACAGCGCATTAATGATTATTATTAGTGGCGAGATGGTCTGAAGTCGAGAAACAATAGTGGTAGTAGTAGAAGCAGCAGCAGTACTAGTAGTCGTAGTAGTAGAAGTAGTAGTAGTAGTAGTATAGTAGTAGTAGTAGTAGTAGTAGTAGTAGTAGTAGTAGTAGTAGTAGCAGCAGTAGTGGTAGTAGTAGCAGTAGTAGTAGTAGTAGTAGTAGTAGTAGTAGTAGTAGTAGTAGTAGTAGTAGTAGTAGCAGCAGCAGCAGCAGTAGTAGTAGTAGTAGATGAGAAAGAGTAGTAGCCACGACAGTAATAGTATTAGTCAAAACAGAAGTAGTAGTTACAGCAACAGTAACATCAGCAGCAGTAGTAATAGTGACAGGAGCAGACGCATTATTATCAACCACATCAGCAGTAGAAGCAGTACTGTAAATTAGTTAATTATATTGGTCAGTGGAATGTATAGAAGGCAAACGATAGTAGTCACTGACAATAAAATCAGCACGACCTAGTTACTTAAATAATTATATTGGAACTAGCGTAGCAACGTGTCTAAAATATGCACAGAGGGACGGGCTGTGTAGGTAGCCAGACAAACACATCAAGGGGGAAAACGAACACAGGAACCTGCAAAGTACACAGGTGAACATATGAGAGACAGAGAAGAGGGAGGGAGGGAGAGAGAGAGAGAGTGAGAGTGAGAGAGAGAGAGAGAGAGAGAGAGAGAGAGAGAGAGAGAGAGAGAGAGAGAGAGAGAGAGAGAGAGAGATGGTGGGTGCACGAGTAGACTGAAAGAACAGTGGAAGACATATGGATATAGAGACACAGTGGCAAACAAGCTACAATAATAAGGACGGATGAAACGAATCAATGAATAGTTAGAGCAGCTATCCCCCACCCAATGCTTTTTTTCTTTTGGTGTGGGATCGCGCATGATAGACAGACCTACCGACCGGCAGGCAGGCAGGCAGTTAGAAAGAAAGAAAAGACAGACAGACAGACAGACAGACAGACAGACAGACAGACAGACAGACAGACCGACCGACAGGCAGGCAGGCAGGCAGGCAGTTAGAAAGAAAGAAAAGACAGACAGACAGACAGACAGACAGACAGACAGACAGACAGACAGACAGACAGACAGACAGACAGACAGACAGACAGACAGACAGACAGACAGACAGACAGACAGACAGACCGACCGACCGACCGACCGACCGACCGACCGACCGACCGACCGACCGACCGACCGACCGACCGACCGACCGACCGACGACGACCGACCGACCGACCGACCGACCGACCGACGACCGACCGACCGACCGACCGACCGACCGACCGACCGACCGACCGACCGACCGACCGCCGACCGACCGACCGACCGACGACCGACCGACCGACCGACCGACCGACCACCGACCGACCGACCGACCGACCGACCGACCGACCGACCGACCCGACCGACCCCGACCGACCGACCGACCGACCGACCGACCGACCGACCGACCGACCGACCGACCGACCGACCGACCGACCGACCGACCGACCGACCGACCGACCGACCGACCGGACCGACCGACGACCGACCGACCGACCGACCGACCGACCGAACCGACCGACCGACCGACCGACCCGACCGACCGACCGACCGACCGACGACGACCGACCGACCGACCGAACCGACCGACCGACGACGACCGACCGACCGACCGACCGACCGACCGACCGACCGACCGACCGACCGACCGACCGACCGACCGACCGACCGACCGACCGACCGACCGACCCGACCGACCGACCGACCGACCGACCGACCGACCGGACCGACCGACCGACCGACCGACCGACCTGACCGACCGACCGACGACGACCGATTGACCGACCGACCGACCACCGACCGACAGGACCTCCGACCGACCGACACGACCGACCGACCGACCGACCGACCGACCGGACCGACCGAACCGCGAACCGACCGACCGACGACCGAACCGACCGACCGACCGACGCGGCCGACCGAACCGACCGACCGACCGACCGACAGACAGACAGACAGACAGACAGACAGACAGACATGACATCGATAGATAGAGATAGATAGATTAGATAGATAGATAGATAGATTAGATAGATAGATAGATAGATAGAGTAGATAATAGATAGATAGATAGATAGATAGATAGATAGATAGATAGATAGATAGATAGACAATCTCTTATTGTCTCATACACCACTGAGACAGGACCTCACGACACTTGCCTAAAGGGGAATATGGTTCAGAAGGAACTCCCGGAGATGAAAATTGTGTGTTCCCAGATGAGTTTATGAATCTCCAGAGAAGAAGATGTCGACGATCAAAGAACTCGTTAAAGACACCGATGAAACATGTTATCTATAACACTGTCAAACGGATAACGATGCGACACGATTCCGTCGCCCCAGACCTCGAGTGTTTATTTAAGACTCCCTCCACGCTAAAGAGATAAACACTGTTCCAACAATGTGATAAATTGCTGGTCTGGTATGTGCGAGCACGTCGCGGCACAACAGTCCAGCCATACATAAAAGCGTAGTAATCTTGTTTGGCCTTCGGTGAGCCTAATTTTCCACTTGTTCACTATAGGCAGATACAAACCCAATGGTTGAGCTTCTTGGAGCACCTCACCCTCGGCCAAAAACTATCTAAAGCGAAATTCAGATATTTCCCGCGTCCCAAGCTATTTCTAAAAGTTCTTTTGTAAAGTTGTTATTTTAATTATTATTATTATTATTTGAAAGTAAAGTGAAGAACCTTTTTTGCATGCCATTGGGCGTATTTGCCATACAAGTTAAGGTATGTAAATCTGAGGACCCTTTTCCATGCCTTGAACATATAGGGCTAGACCTCTTTTTATTAGACCAAACGGCATTTGGTTAGCGATATGGCAAAAATCACGCCGGCCATCTTTACTTCCCTGGAACTGTAACTGGCACCCACTCCAGGCTGAGAACCATGTTCATTTTTGAATACAGTCCGGCCCCGTCAGGACCCGAAGCCACGACCATTCAATCCGCAGCGAGCGTCTAGCCGCTACACTAAAGCGGCTCTCAGACATTAGGGCTAGAAAATATTTTATTCCGCAATAGACACTCGTTGGGTGATACAGTCATCATCGCAGCGGCCCCTTTACTTCTCAGGACTTTACCTTTATCTGTTACTTAAGACTCTCAGCCTATTCCTCTATCCCGCTATATCCTGTGCAATCAGTTCAACATCATGAATAGAATACTGTCCAACAGCTTTGGCCTCTTTCAACAACGTTCATCTTAGGCCATTTTAATGCCTATCAGAAATGAAATGTTTACGTACTATGATAGGTGTAACAAGGAAAGATCGACTTAGGAAAGATGACATCAAGAGGAGCATCGCCACAGAACCAATACTGAACTTTATAGGTAGACAACAAAATGGTTTAACCATGAAATAAGATGGGCAACATACAGGGCACCACAGAGAGCAATGTTATACAGATACAGTGGTAACAGACAGAGGTCAATCCTGCAGAATATGGACAGCAGAAATAGAAACACTGAAAAGTATTATATACGAAGCGAACAAACACGTTCCAGAGATTTTTATCCCCTGACACCGCGAGGCATTCCAGGAGTAGAGAAAAGAAGAAACATGCCTATCTGGTAATTTTTGGCTGGTTTCTCCCAAGGATGTGTCCACTGTAGCGCCATCTTCTCTATCTTACAACTGCTGATACTTGTGGTGTCCAGACATTTCTCTTATTTCTTCTCTCATCTTGAATGCATCCAATTTTATGTTCCTCATTTTTCTCAGATAATTGTTTTCAAATACAATTAACTTTTTAAACATGTCTTTACGCTTCCCCAATTGTCACTGGCATATGTTAAAAATGAAATAACATTTGAGCTAAAAATACATAACTTGGTTTTAAAACTATATCAATTAGAGTTCCATATTTTGTTGAAACTAGTAAAAGCTGCTGATGCCTTGAAGTCTGAGGTTTGAACAACGGATTGACATCATGGCACAGGGTAGTAACCCATAAGTGCTTCATTCTTCTTCCAACTCAAGCCTGGGTCCGAAGAAGCTCAACACAGTGCATAGGCTCTGTAGCACCGGCGAGGATCCTGAAATACTTTGGGTAGATTTTCAACTCCAAATTATGCCCCGGCAGTGCCGTTATGCAACTTTTTTTTTCGATTTTCAACTGCCAAGAGATTTTTACGTGTGCAACAATGCACACGGGCGTCCGATCTCACCACCAGAGACCAAGGGAAATTACTAGAAGTCCAAATCCACGTGAAAAAATTCCAGCCCTTACCGAGGACTGAACCTGGAACCCCTAGCACTCAAGGCGAACACCACGTCTCGTGACCACACAGCCTCCTGCTGATGCCTTGGTAACTATAGTCGTATTAAAATTTTGGATGGTGGAAACAAAGTTAGTCAATTTTGCTCAGGCAGCGCTTTTAGACTACTCTTTTCGATTTCTAACTGTCAACGTTTTTTTTTTTTTCGCTTTTTTTTTTACGTGCGCAAGAATACACACAGATCTTGAAACCCAGAGGCCAGGGGAAATTACCAGAAGTCCAAGTAAAGAAATCCTAGCCTTCACTGGGGCTTGAACCCGGGGACCTCCAGCACTCGAGGCGGACACCATACCTCGAGACCACTCGTTTGTGTTTATAATTCGAGATAAAGCGTACGTGGTGAAATTGAACAGTTCTAGAGAACCTACAAGCGGTTTCATTACTGTAAGGATAAAATTACTTTAAAGTACTTCAAAATAACAAACTGTCGAAAGCATTATATGACAACTATTCAGTCATTCCCTGGTGGGATGCAATTTTTTCGTTATTTTGAAGTCCCACTCTGGCTCTTGCCAGGGGCCGCAATATAGTCCGGCCATAAATATGGCCTAATGTCTAAACGTGGTGCCGGGACCTCTCCACAAGTGATCCTCATCCGCATGGTGGCACTATGTGTTTTTAGCTTGTGTGATTTCCTAGTGGGGTAAAATGAACTACTACTAAATTAGAGGATAGACAGTTGTTAACTAAACAGGTGTATTATTACGAAAATGTTTGAAACTGCTCAAGTGTTACCTCGGCCCATAATTAAAGCAAAGAACAATAACAGTATGATCATCGTGTCTGGTATGCGCAAGTATATAGAGTTCGGGGTCGTGACATGCAACCGCATCACGACGTGTGAGCATAACGGATTGGATCTAAAAAGGACCTCCCCTCACCCCCCCCCCCCCCACCCCCCGAAATAAAGGTAGGGAGGTCCTACCACCATGACTATCATTTTATATATATGTATATATTGACTATTGATTTACATAACCCGAATCATAACTTTCTGTTTAGAGTTACTGTTATGTTACATTTTTCAGATATCTAAAATAAAAAAGTACTGCAGTGTAAATTTAGTTGCATGTTTAGTACTAGTAGAACCTTGATTTATTTTCAAGCTACCAAAATGTCAGGGATATTCTAAATATGTCTCAAATGTAAAAGAATCTAATTCGTAACCGGATAAGCTAATATTCTGACCTGAAGGAGCAGGCAGACCGATCGGCTGGATCTGCACCACTGGGTGGTCAAGATAGATATGGTCAAGGTCCTTTGGGAACAAGCAACGGAATGAGTAGAGAAACAAGATTATTATGGCCTGGGGAGACTAAGGCACCTGGGTGTAACCAGAGAGTCTGGTCAGCTAACTGCGCCCAAAGGAAAGGCAAGATGGACATATAACCAGATTGTGACCGGTACCATCAGTATTGGAACCCTGCGCTGGCTGCTAAAGATGAGGACGGAGCACGCATGGGAATGCCCCGAGTGTTGTGATGTCAATTCTTGAGTCAACTCTGGCCTGATCGCCAATGAATGTGAGCATCCACAGAATAAACAATGCCGTGTGAAACAACAGTTTGGTACTAGAAAGTGGAAATTTAATCAAATCCGTTGTCTGTGTGGGTTCAAGGCAGTTAAGTCAATTTTGTGGGGGGGGGGGGGGGGAGGAGGAGGGAGGAGGGGGGAGAGAGAATAGACTCACTGCACCTTAACAAGCGTTGAGGATATGATGCATAGGAAAGCACAGACATCGCAGTCTAGCTGTAAACATCAACACAATGTGCCAACCGCTTTTTTTAAGGATGCATGAAGAAAAATTAAATTCAGAATTATGAAAAGAATCCACACAGATTATTTGGCAATATTAGTGTTGTTGAAAAATTTAAAGTTTTTAACGGCGAAGATTAATGACACATACTCTTACGAAGACAATACATAAAAAGGAAGAATGAATGGTGTTACAAATTTTCGAAATGGGTTGTTTGGGAAGGAAAACATGGTATAAGAAACATTTGCCATTACGATATCATAAAGTTGTGGATATAGCTTTTCTTAAGACAAAGATCAGCTAAAAGAACGAAAGGTCGGAACACACTGTCTTTAAAAATATATTCCAATATTGCGATTACATATTTGTAGTTTTCTTTGATTTTCGTTCTTTTTGTTGTTTTTTTTGCTTTTTGAGGTTGTTCGTCTTTGTCTACCACTTTTCCTGCTCCTCCTCCTCTTCATCTTTTTTTTCTTCATTCTGCTTCTTCTTAACGTTCACTTATTGCAAACAAAATCGGAGAATTCTGGTCTTGTTCTATAAATTGAGTCTTGCGCACACATCCGTTTTAGAGATCTAGCTTATTTGTTTGTATTCAGACTGTTGGTTCATCGCCTCTTAGAAACTTCGATTTCCATGGTAACACTCCTTCCTAATTAGTAACCTTTCTACGGTAGTTTAGCTACTTACTTTATACCAACACCCGTTGAAATACCTGAACAACACCCGTTGAAATACTTGAACAACACCCGTTGAAATACTTGAACAACACCCGTTAAAATACTTGAACAACACCCGTTGAAATACTTGAACAACACCCGTTGAAATACTTGAACAACACCCGTTGAAATACTTGAACAACACCCGTTGAAATACTTGAACAACACCCGTTGAAATACTTGAACACCACCTCGTCGCTCTCTAGCTTGAAGCTACTATGTTAACACAAATCAGACGCAGGTGCTATGTATAAGAATCACAAATTGAATATAAGAAAAGAAATCCATGCACATTATTTACTCATTTTCAAGACATTTCAGTCTGATGTTGAATGCACAAATTGTGAAGACATAAAACAGTCATTCTGGGAGTCAACTTGTGGACTTTATATTACAGCATTTTCTACACCTCTTATGAAAAATGGCTCGCTGGCTAAGTCGATGCGAACGCTTCGTAATGCCGGGGTGCCGGGTTCGATCCCAGCTGCTGGCCATGCGCCTTGCGTTGGTTTCGACAGTGGTATCAGGGGACCGACCGTATAGAAAGCAATGGCAAACTACTAGACGTAAATATGCAAGCAGGGGCGGCTGGGGTTGGTTCTGCAACGTCCTGGAAAGTTCACGCAACTAACCTTATGAAAAATACATTAAAATCGTTTTTTTAAAAACGCTTTAACGAATTTTATATTACATACGCAGTTCAATTCTTCTTCCTCTCTTTCTTAATGTCCACGCCATGAGGCGTTGGTAGCCATGTCTATTTTTGACACTCTGTTTCGTGTACTTTAGACACAGATGACCCTCCATGCCATGATGTCAAACTGTCCAGCATCTTTTCTCTCAGTCTCCCTCTGCCTCCCTTCCCTTCCAACCTTCCTACTGTCACAATGTACTCCATTTTTTCTCCTTCCTATCAAATTACCAAAGAATTTACTGTCTCTTTCTGATGAGCGCAATCAGATCTCTTCGTGAGTCAGTTTCTTTCAAGACATCTCCATTTTTTTAAGCCTGTGCAGGGTATTCTCATCATTTGTCTATAAAACCGCAGCTTCCATACAACTTTTCAATAATTTTTTAGCTGTCCATAATTCACTTCTATATATTAAGAAAGGGTTTATATAGCTTTCAAGAATTCTTTTTCGTCTCAGCTGACGAACAAGATTGTATAAAACATTCTTTGTTTTGTAAATTGCTGCTTTTGCTTGAACCATTCTACATTGAAATTCTTTAACACATTTTCCATCTGGTGTTATCAGGGTGGCTAAGTACTTAAACATGTCAATTTGCTTGAAGTTTATCCCATGTACTTTGATATTGCTTTTTAGAGGGTCATTTTTCTTTGTAATTACCATTACTTATGTTTTTCTACTGTTCAAGCTAAGACCCTTCTTTTCAGTTTCCGTTAAATAATTAATGACGACAGTAACGCTAAGTATGATTACATTCTTTTACTAGTTATCTTTTTCTTCCGTTCACAGTCTGTAAACTCCTACGGAGAGTTCTGATTGTTCGTCCACTTTTGGACAATGAGCTTGTTACAGAACTTGAGGTTTTGCGTGCACATCTGCTTTACAGATCTGTTTACCGCCCTTAAAAACTTTGTGGCGGAGCTCAAGTAGCCTGAGACTTGTTCAGCTGTGCAGTATAAACATGATAATAAAGAATGTTGTTGTTATTATTAATATGTGTTGACTGTTAAAACAAACCCCATAATTATGATCTAACACATTTGAACAGAACTTTTATGCAGGTAGGGGAGGAGGAGCTTAACCATTTATATAATACTTTTTTCCCCAGGGAAAGCTAAACTCCCCTAAACAATTTTTTTAATGGGAGGAGGGGGGAGGAGTTGATGAGAAGTCAAGTTCATGCGTTTCTTCCACAAGGGCTATATAGGAAACCTTTACTTCCTCTCTCCGGGCTTATTACCGACCAAAAACAAGGAAGTCAGGAACTGTAACTTTCAGTCTTCGAATGGGTATATTACGATATAACCAGATCACGATTCAGTGCAATACCAGTTTAGATTGACAGACAAGATGAGACACCTGTAATTTTATACGACACTTGTAGAATTCCATTTAACATATCCATTTTTAAAAAAAAAAGTTTTGTTTGGGGTGGGGGGGAGGGAGGGGGTGGGTTACTTCTCAGCATAGCTATCATCTATTTACCCCCCTGATTTTCTCGGGTCTACAAAATCTTAATTTCAAAGTGTGAGATGAAATGTTATCTCTGTCATTATATGAAAAGGGTGCATTCCTTGTTTTAAAGGCATCCAAGATAAAATATCCGCGGCGATATCTGATACAGATCATCTGTCCAAGGATGCGGGAGAAGACAACAAAGATTGCAATCACAGTATAACCAATACGGCTTGACAAAAACAATCACACGCTATCTACTAGTCAAAAACTAAATTGGCACAACTCACCGAAAGGCCCTGGTAACGGATATGAAAATCGGCGGGGAGACAAGAGGTATATAGATTCAAGGGATAAGACAAGTTGTGGCTGTTAGAGTATCAAATCACCGGCAGAAAGGTCGAGAGGGGGGAAAAAAGTCACCTTTGTCAGATAAAGTCTCATCTAGTCATAAACTATAATACTGTAGCGGCGCCGCCTGGCCCAAGACACATCAGCTTCTTCAAGGGGGTACAACTTGGCATGGCTTGTTTTGCCTGTTCAGTTTACAGCACATGGAGGCATCAATGCGCACTGTAAATTGAATGCTTTTTTCCTCAGGAGGTATAGGCATTCCACAGGCGTATGACAGCAGGGCGGATCTGGGGTAATTTATCATTGTGGGAATTAGCATATATTTTTACACGATATATTTTCTTCACCGGCTTCCCCTGGCCATTTTTGCCGTTCTGTGCATTTCTGTGGTCGATGCGCTTGTCATATCGAAAACAGTCTTACGTGTAAACATACAGAGGAGAACTAATACACATTACCTGCAACAATAGGGAAAAAGTCAACAGTCATGACTATGGCTAGACCTAAAGACAGTAAGATAATGAAGTAATTGGAGATCCAACTTCATCGCAAACGAGCCACACTATAGTTGCTCCGTCTATGTGCCAAAGAGAATTACACATAGTATTCATCACTGAACTTTGCTGAAAAATCGACATAGACTGCAGTCTTATCAAACCCAATAGCACATACACGCATAATGCATAAGGTAGTTGTCAGATATACCAACACAAACAGTCCGGACACTAGAAATGTAGTTCTTCAGTAATGGAAGGATATAACCCCGAACGAAAGTATATTAGCAAGCTTCACAATATAACAAATACAAACAAAACGTGAACGTTGCAGCTATTGAGCCTTCATCAGCGGCAGATGGGACTTTAACACAGACAGAATAAAGAAAAAAAAGTTCAAAAGACCAACAGACTGACAGACAGTCAGACTTAAGCACTACAAACACATAGGCATATATTCCTAATAGACAAGTGGCTGTTCCAGACAGACAGACAGACAGATAATCAGCTAAAGTCTAGAAATATGTGCTAAATATAAAAAAGTCGTATTTAGAAGAAAAAAAACAGTGGGAAATAAGAAAGTCGTATATATGAAGAAGAAGAAAGAAAAAAAAAAAACAATGGGACATGTGAAACTCGTTGGGACACATGAAATTAGTACGTAGAAAACAAACAGTTGGACATATAAAGTTGTATTTAGAAGACAAACAATGTGAAATGTGAAAGTCGTATACAGAAAACAAACAATGGGAAATACCCCGTTTCCTCAGCCCAGAATATGTAGTAGGTTTCTGACTATGCTGTGCTGTATCTGCGCTGTATCTGTTTACATTCATCAATCTTTCCTGTTGCTTCAATGCATTCCAGCCATCCTCTTCTTATCACGTACCTCAAGAATGTTGACTGATTCCTTCTGATGCTGGAGATACATCCTTTAAGTGTCCTTGTCTACTTTTGTAACACATCCTTTAACTCTTTGAGTCCCAGGAGGTTTAGCGTCAGAGGCCCAAGGGATAGGCCGAGAGAGCTGTAAAATTGGCGCATCTTGCGTTCATTGGGCTTCTAGGTTGGAATCTATGAACGTATGACGCGTTCCTTGGGACTCAAAGAGTTAAGTGTTCTTGTCTACTTTTGTAACAACTCCACTGCCTTTTTTTTAAACCTTTCGGCGGTATTTGAAACACTATTCTCTTTTTCCTATTGATATGATATTGTAAGTATCAAGGGAGTGTAAAATCATCCGGTGGAACGAATGAAAGTACAACAAAGATACAATTAAGCAAATTATTGGACAAATTCTATAAATAAATATTGCAGAACAATCACATAGCAATCGACACCAATAGAGCACTTACTGAATAAAGTTTCTTTTTTTTTTTTTGGTTAATGAACATTGTGTTAACTGTGCCAAAAGTGGACATTAGGGACTTAATTAAGAAAAACAGAAAAATCGAAACAACAGACATGCAATGTTTGCGGCGAATCCTTAATGTAAGAAGAGACAGGGTCAGCAATGACGACATCAGGAAAGAAGCTGGGACGCAAGAAGCACTGAACTATATATCAACAACAACAAAAAACAGATTAAATGATTCGGACATGGGTTAAGACTTAAAACTAAAAGAAGAAGAAAAATATGAAAGAAAAAAAGAAGAAGACAAAAGAAAGAAAGAAAGAAAGAAAGAAAGAAAGAAAGAAAGAAAGAAAGAAAGAAAGAAAGAAAAAAAGAAAGAAAGAAAGAAAGAAAGAAAGAAAGAAAGAAAGAAAGAAAGAAAGACAGAAAGAAAGAAAGACAGACAGACAGAAAGACAGACAGACAGAAAAAAAGAAAGAGAAAAGATGGGTTGAATATTAACCCATACCTTTCACCGGTTCGTAATATATTTGATGTTTAACCTCTAACAGATGTGAAACTATCTAACCATTGCAGAATATGCGTTCAGCAAGAAACGATCTGGAAGTAGGTCGACAGCTAGAAAATATTTAGGAACTATAGGTAATGAAGTTGTTAAGTTTTGGTTCAATTGTGTACCATCGATCAATCCTGGTTTCCTCAACAGGTAGTAATCACTCTTGATTCCAATGAAGCAGACACAAGACAGATTGGGAGGCGTGGAAGTCTGGTAAACTAACTGATGGAGTGATAACAAATGCCGCAAAATAGAAAGCATGGGAAAGCTGGCATGTAAGTGAACGTATGTTAGGCAGTCAGCATTTGTAGCATAGGCGTTAGGAAACGTGCTTCATAATGCTGAGGTGCTGGGTTCGATCCCAGCTGCGTGCGACTGACAGATATCAGTGATAGAGAAATAACAATTAAACTAGTGTGTGACTGAAATAATTAATAGAAGGGTACACAGAGGACAGCCACTTTTGCGTTGCAGGCAAGGGGATCTTTGAGCCTTAGGTTTTATGGCCGCATGGCTAGTGCTGTCGCCACGGCTGTGCAGATGATAATTTTATTTTGCCCCCGACAAAAAAAAATCCCCAGTCTTACCGAGGATTTGAACCGGATTCTTCCGCTTGAGAGCTTTATAGACCAGCATTCTATCCGTTCGGCCAGCCATAGCCGCAAACAGACACAGAGAAAATAAAAGAAACATAGGATCCGAAGGATGGTTATACACTGCTTTAGACCAGTGATCTCCAGTGATCTCTTTAGACCAGTGATCTTCTTTAGGTGACACGTCCCCTGAGTATATGCCAGGACGCCCCCTCCTCCCACCCACTCCCGCAACAAAAGATGATTAAAAAGAGGACAAAAAGAAAAATGCTACATTATGTTAATATATGCAGCCGCCGTGGTGTAGCGGTAAGACGCTGACATGCAGATGGGAGAGTTGTGGGTTCAGCTCCAGACGTTTTAAAAATGTGTGCCACCCTCTTGAAACTTCGACACACTTCCCTTGGGGACGTACCCCACCCCCACCCATAGACTGGGGACCACTGTATTAGACAGACTCCAACAAAGGACCTATAGACAGAGAGCCAGTCCTGTGGCTGAGGAAAGAATTGTCAGGCTCAAGGCTAAAATCTACGGGCAAAAACTCAGTAGACAAATCACGTGACCAACCGGCAGATGGGACTTTAACAGACAGAATAAAGAAAAGAACAGTTTAATGGACCAACAGAACATTTAGACTTAAGCACCTACAAAAACACATAGGCATATATTCCCATTAGACAAGTGGCTCTCAACCTCCGAATGCCGCGACCCTTTAATACAGTTCCCTCATCTTGTGGCGACCCCCAAACAAGTATTTTCCTCTATAACTTCAATGAATATGTGTTTTTTAAATGGAAATGGGCGACCCTGTGAACGGGTCGTTCGACCCACATAAAAAAGTGGGTCGCGTCTAGCAGTTTCTTCTTCTTCGCGTTCGGTTTAGTATGCTAAGATCAGACCATCAGGTGGGTTGCCTCTATGAACTCTCAGCTGCAGGTCCTGCATTGTTCCCTATAGCTTGCTCTGCACACTTTGCTCTTGAGGCCAGGTGTCTTTTCGAAGTTGCAGGTAGAGTGGACAGGTCTGCAGAATCTGCTGAGGTGTTTGTGGTCCTGTTTGACAGGCACACTGGGGGGACTGTACAATCTTTATTTTATGCATGTGGTAGTTGAGCCTGCATTTCCTTGTATGCTGCAGTGAGCCGGGATCCACTTGAGAACGATTTGATTGTTTTCTGTGAGTCTGTTTAGCTGACTGGTCAGTTCTCTTTCCATGATGTCTCGTGGATCCCTGTGAGTCGCCTGGGGGACTGACATGCAGTCACAAAGGAAAACAATTTTGCTATTTTTATTTTTTCTTTCTTCGAGCACTTTGGCTGAATCAATAATTTGAGAACAGCTATATTAAACAGACATGCTGACCAAACGAAAGACTGATGGACACAAAAAGATGAATAACAGACAGCCTGCCCATCCTCCAACCAGCAGGCGGACGCACAGACAGGTAGAGAAATCAAGGAAGCTGCGATGACATGTCTATAGCGCAAACATTTGAAGATATGCAATTCCTTGTGTATTAAAAGAACGTCTTACCTATAAAAAGACTTTAATGTTTATGGCATTGTTGATCAGTTGTTGTTCTTTAAACAAGACAGTACAGACGTAGACTAAAGAGCACATACTAGACAAAATACGGCCAAAAATGTTGACAATAGGGATTATCAAGGGTCAGAAGCCTAAGCTCGAGCATAGGACGATCATTGATACAACAGGCAATGATCCGCGGGCCACTTGCTAGGTCTTTGCGGGTCGAACAACTCTGTACTAGACAGCAGAAAGAATAAGTTCTTCTGAACATTTCGGTTGGTAACGAGAAATGGTGGATCACACAGCTGTGACAATAGCCTTCTTCATTCCATGTGTGTTGTGTGTGTTTGTGCGACTTTTTTTTTGGTACTAAGATAAGTACAGAAACACAGACCGATAGATAGACAAGCAAACGGCTAAATTATTCGTTGGTGAGTTAACAGGAAAATAAGCAGACAGACAGACACACAGACAAATAGGCAGAGAGGGTAAGCTTCTAGCGACTAGATGCTATGCGACCCAAGCTTCCCTAATTTAACTAAATGTTTCCATAAATATGAAATGCTTTATTAGTGTCCTTTCACTCGACTTATCGTTTAGTATCGCCGGGAGTTCTCAAAATATTCATTATTTGGTAAAATACTGTAATAATTTAAAATGTATACATCCCTAAGATAACCGCATTACGATCACAGCAGGCCATAAAGAATCTACGAAAGTTGTATGGTAGATAAACGAATGACCAGCAATTCTTGCCAACGAATGAATCCTGACGACTGAGGTACGTCTTGAAGTGTTTGCGGCAGCAGAACTATGCGTCCACGTTCGAAAAACTTCGGTTATGTTAATCCCATAGCACCTACTGCTGTCGCATAGGTTTGACAGGGATAACTCATCACGTACACTACATCATGGAATAATGAGGTGGGGGGTCCAGCTACATTGCTAGACTGAACTAATTAGCACATATAACTCGAGGTTTGCAGTTTCAAACGAATAGAAAGCTGCGTCAACAGGACAGCTATACGTAAAATAAATACTGAATTTAGTAGGGGTGCCAACAAAAACTAAACACTGGGGGAGCGGGTGGGGTAGACCGCACCACACCACACCACCCCCCCCCCCCACCCATCCCTAAAAAAAATATGTAGGCGAGAACAGAAGGGAGGGCTCAAGAAAGGGCCTTCTTTTCGCTTTGAGAATAATAATAATAATGGGCTGAATGCTAAATAAATAAATACTCAAACGAAACTAAAATACATAAACAAATATTCAAGCAGAGAACTTCTATACAGGTTTAAAAGTAGAAGCATAGCCACCTAGAACAATTATTAGGGTTAAGGGGTGGGGGGGGGGGAGACAGATAGACCGACTGACAGACGGACAAACAGACTGACTAATCGACCTCTCGATAGATCGACCGACGGACACACAGACAGACAGACAGACAGACAGACAGACAGACAGACAGACAGACAGACAGACAGACAGACAGACAGACAGACAGACAGACAGACAGACAGACAGACAGACAGACAGACAGACAGACAGACAGAGAGACAAAAAGTACGTAAACAACATATGGTAGACTTTACTGCTATAAACACAGAATACGCAACGATCATAAAAATAATGTTTTGTGTAGGAAGTGGTTTACTGTAACAATTTCTAAATGATGTACATTCACACAATACAAAACCCGGTGTGCAAAGGGGAATGATGATAGACATCTAGGAACGCCTGTTATTTCATTAACACATTTATCACGAAAGGATAACATTATTTGAACTTACAAAAGCATCCGGCATGAATCGCAAAGATAACCATAGAAACCCCAGTTGACTATAAATGTTTACATTCAATATTCCATTTATTCTACTTCGTTTCATTCTTCTTCTTGTTCTTCTTCCTCTTATTCTTCCTCTTATTCTTCTCCTTACTCTCCTCTTTCTTCTCAAACTTCTTTTTCTTTTGTCTTCTCCTCCTCCTCCCTTTTCTTTTTCTTTTTTTCTTCTTTTTCTTTTCCTTCTCTGTGCGGTTGCTAATTGTTTTGTGGTTCACAGCTAGTCTGAGACATCTCTGCATCTCGGCCCAAGAAATCCGATTTCTGCAACCTCTTACTTAACGGAGTGCTTCTCCGCTACTTCTTTCTTTTCCCCCAAAACAGTTTGACCATGAAAAGCACACGGGGATTTCCCTTTTTGCCTTGTTTGTTACTTATTTAGAATGATCATTCATAATTTCGCCAGCAAGAGAATATAAAGAGACAGGTACGCAACACACAAGATCTAAGGACTGTCAGATGTATGCTCAAGCCTATCGTTTGGCGCAAAAACATGGACAGCAAGCAAACAATCAGTTTGAAAATTTACAGAGTCTGTGCAGATCTGACAAAGGCGGTAGGTCATTTTATGCAAACTGGGTTCCTCCTTAAATCAATAGTTCTATTGTGACTATGAATTAAAACAACACACACAAACAACATAGTTATTAAAAAAAGAAAGAAACAAAAAGGGGGAGGGGAAGAGATTTGGGACGAGACAAGTAAGATATTACAACCACACTATAGGCACTGTGTGGGAAAACTATTTTGAAGAGAACAACTAATGACAGATGAGCAAGAAATTGACAAGAGAATGGCAGAATAAATTCAAAAGATAGATGGACAGTAGCCTGTCAGAGTGTACAATTAGGATGAGAAACAAATAGTGTTGGATGTCGTTTTAGTGAAACATTTTCCATTGCAGAGACAGCAAATGATAATATCTTCCACTTCTCTTCTTGTCTAATATATCTGGCGTAATTGTGTTGTAAGTCTACAATAGAGCTGCGATATTTAGATCTTTCGGCTGACCTATCAAACTGCTTGTAATTTCTTAACTACTTTAGCCATCGCACACTGATGGATTTTGATAGCAGTAGTCTTTTTGTTAAAACGACCGCATTTAAATAAATGTCCTCGTTATCATCAAGAGCCTGCTGACTGGCGTGGGCCATCATGCCTTTACACAATCTGCCGACTTTAACTGCATGTATCAGTTCGTGTGCTGACACCCCTCTATGCCACGACAAAAAGTTGTCAAGAATCTTCTTCTGTTGTCTTCCTCTGTCTTTTATTCACAGATCTTTCAGTAATCGCAGCATGTACCTGTTCTAGTCTTCTCATAACACGACTAAAACAATTATGACTGTCTCTATCTGATGTTTGTTATGATGTCTTAGAGACCTCACCTCTTTCAAAACATCTAGGTTGCTCTTTTTGGCTGTCCAAGAAATTCTACGGATTCTTCTGAGGCCAAAAGAAATTGTTGGCTTGTTTATTAATTAACATATGTTAAAAGGGGTTATGTACATTATGCAAGAATTATTTTTGCTACCCTCCAGTTAAGTAAGTTTATAGCATTACATGTTTTACATTTTACACAAATAAATACAAGTGAAAATGTAACACACACACACACACACCCAATCAAGGAACTTAGCTTCTACTGAAAGTGGAAGCGTAAGTCTGCAGACATGTCAGCGCACTTTTACGACCACAATCCCTTGCTGATACCGACGTATTATTACCGTTCAACTGTTTTATATCAAAACTCCACCAGTAAACATTTTCACTAACAGCCTGCCCGTCTCGGCAACACTCTAGGTTTGCTGGCCGTGCCTAGCGCTAATCTAGACATGCAATGTGAGTTATCTCACAGCGCGGGAGTCGGTGTCAAACCTGAGTAGGCAAAACAGGTGAGCTTCCATGTATTATCCTTGGTTTGGCTTGCTTATGAAATTTATCATAGGCCTAATACACCAGATATTCCGTTGTCACTGGTGGCCAGTCCATGCCTAATTATACCTGTTGCAGTGTCTTTCTTTTTCTTTCTCCCCAAACCCCCCTCCCCTCTTTCTTTCTCTCTCTTCACATATATATACACGCACACACATACAGTGGTACCTCGAGTCACGAACACCTCGAATCACGAATTTAAGAACAAATTTTGACTCCACCCGCGAACAATGCCTTGGTGCGCAAACCCAAATATTTGGTGTAGCTGGTGGGGGACCACAGACAAGAATTGAGCACAGAAGAGCCAGCAATCGAACCATTTCTCGAGGTACAGAGGGAAAAATACAAGAAGTACCTATACAGCTACCTGACGTAATTATGGAATGGGACTCTCGTCCAAAGAAGCAGACTTCCTGCACCTCTACCTTCTGCCCCTGTGGCAACAACCATCAACCACAAAGGTGAAGTTATACTGTTTTATATTATATATTCCCCCCGCATAAATTCATTTTAAAAAAAGTGTTTTTTAATGTTTTGGGATTTTGTGGGGGGGGGGGGGGGGAGGGGGGCAACGGAAAAATTAGATTTGCAATAGTTTCAAATGGAAAACATTATTTTGGTTTACGAACATCTAGGTTTACGAACACACTAAAAGAATGAATGACGTTCGTGACCCGAGGTATTACTCTGTGTGTGTGTGCGCGCGCGTAACTCGTTAACACGAATGCCAAAGAACTGGAAAATCAATAGTTCGCATTAAATAAATCCTTGAAAACCGGGAAATAATAGACGCATTATGAACAATACATTCCTGCTAAGATCACAATCTGTTCTTTTTTTACTGACTGCTCGTCTTAAATGAGTTTTAACTCTCTCTCTCTCTCTCTCTCTCTCTCTCTCTCTCTCTCTCTCTCTCTCTCTCTCTCTCCTTCTCTCTCTCTCTCCTTCTCTCTCTCTCTCTCTCTATATATATATATATATATATATATATATATATATATATATATATATATATATATATATATATGTTGTTGTTCATGATGATATCCTGACCACAACGGGCTGAGTGTTTTCACTCTTGGAGATGTATCGAAATGTATTATCTATGGGTTGGCCTGATTATGAAATCTATGGCGAGCCTAATATACACTTAATACAACACTCTTAGTGAAATAGGTTACACGTTTGCATTGTTTCTATGTTTTTGATAATATTCCACTGATTTCACTGTGTTGGTAGCAGTTTCTACACCCACTCTGGTTTGCTACCCAGTTTAACGCTGAAGGTTCAAAGAGCCACATCCTAGATGCCACTCCTATGGTACGAACTTCGCATATCCTGTTTAATCTTCTAAGGAGGTATGATTATGATCCTTTTAACGGCTACACCAAGTACTACACTCATGCACAGTGCAGTCATAAACGATTAAAGAATGGAGTACTCGTATAAATGACTGACTTACTTCTTCTCCGGACTACATAAATGCTCAGCCATCGCTCCAGTTCATTAGAAGTGCATCCCGGATACCACTATTATAGAGCAAATCGGAGATACCCTCGTCAACCTCTTCAGAAGTCTTCTTCTTCTTCTTTGATCCTTCTGTTAGAAAATTTATATCAGGAGGCCGGAGCCTTTATGAAAGCTATTGTGCAATCCGTATCCTCTCGTGTACCATACAGCTTTTTCTTAGTTGTGGTTGGAACAGGCCAGATTGCGTCCCTGTTGTCAGCTTACAGTTGACAGTGTTGGAGCACATGTTCAGCATTTTCTGGTGCCACGCTGCAAGGACACGGAAAACTGTGAACATATGTTGACGAAGTCTGTTGTGGCCAGTCCTTCGTCTGAATATAATACACTGTCCCTCTCTAGAGAGGCGATAAAGCGAGTCTTGTGGAGAGAATGTGGTGTGTTTATACAGCCACCTTTCTTGGATACTAGATTGTATTAATGTTTTCGTCTCTTGGTAGGTTAAGTCGCTATTTGGTTGTACCATGTCACTGCCGCTTCTGGTCAATCTGTCCGCTATTTCATTGCCTTCCAAAGCATAGTGACCTGGAATCCACTGCCGTACAGATAGTTTTTCTGAAGAGTCTAAGTGGATCAGCTGTTCATAATTAAGATATCCATGATGGCTACAACAAGTACTACTACGATGTAGCCTACTGTCCAAAACTGGTAGCGACGAAATCTCCCAGGAATTAGGTTTAACTGTAGAGTGCTACGAATCACAGAGGCCGCAGAGAAGACCATTACTCAAGCAATGCAAGAGTACCCGATTTTTACCAGACGTGCAATTACAGGATCAGAAAAAGACAATCGTAATCTAATCACGATATGGGTCGACATAATCTGAACAAGCTCTGACAGTCAGGAAGATTGACAATAGTGGAAACAAACGTCAACAGAAACAAACATTGTTGGGGGAAATCGGCAAAGTGGTAGAGGAGAACACGATCAGCGGACAAAACGACAAAATAACACACACAGGGCACATGTTTGCGGAGGAACTTGATCGCCTTGAGTCGATAGGCGCGACACGTGATGGTGACAGTCTGGTTAAATATGTCAGATTTCCATACATTTATAATGGGGTATACACAGAGAACGCACTCGAATATTTCGGGATAACCTTTGACAGGAGATTTTTGTTAAATCAGTGACCCGTTTTCTGTTACCGTCTGATCCAGTGCCAGAAACCAAGAAGGGACTCAGTGGTTTGAAGATGTCACAATCGACGTCACCGAATATTAGACATATCCATGCGTGCTCAGTCCTCCAATGCAGTAGCCACTCTACTAATTGTTCCTATAAAAGGTTGGTTATATTTTCTTCTATCTTAGCCTCAAAGGCGTCATAGACGTGTTTTACCGTGCTTTACTCCCATGTCACGCATTCGTGCTAGTGTCAAAGATAAGTTCTTATCCACTAGTCCAATTCGTAGAGTGTTGGTGATATCTGCTCTATCCCTGCTTCTTCCCATATGCGTTGTTGCATTGCTCGCCAGTTGGTCCGCTGGCTCATTACTCTTTACGCCAGCATGACCAGGTGTGTAGATCCAGTGAGGTAGGTTAAGTGCGATTTTCGAATACTTTCTACACATTCAAAGCACATACCGCCTATTGCTATCTTCTGAAGCATGTCCCTTGCGTCTGATACAATTACTGCATGTGTGGCTGTTTGCTCTGCTGCCTATGCTAGTGCTTTAGAAGCAGCGGCTGTCTCAATCGTCAGGCTTGATGCAGTTGCCCGGAAAGCGCCGCTGTCCTTTTGTAGTGCTTGTCCCCATCCTTTTTTTTTTTTCAAGAATCTCAGCACAGTGCACACACTCTAGCACCGGCGAGGATCCTGAAATACTATTAGGATACTCTTTTTCGAACTCCAATTGCCAAGATATTTTTTACGTGCGCAACAATACACACGAGCGTCACGTTTTACTACCCAGAGAGCAGGGAAATTATTAGAGGTCCACGTGAAAAAAAATCCTAGCTTTCACTAGGGCTTGAACCTGGCACCTCTAGCAGACACCATGCCTCGAGACCACGAAGCTCCCCCTATCTTCCCCAATTTTCCAAAATGAGACTTTAGAACCCACACGGGGAAGTTGACACCTTATAGCCTGCGTTAAAAAAGAGTACTATTGCAACAATCGATCAGTGACTTACTGACTGACTGACTTTCTACCCCACTAGGACATCACACAAGCAAAGTAGTATTATAGTCGTAGGCGGTAGTCGAATGCTGGACTAGAGATCATGTAACGATAATCCCACACTGCAAGTTCCTATGCTAAATAATCATTGCAACCTTATAGGCTTAGCAAATACTGCAACTTGTTGCTTAAAAATATGGTGCTCTTAAAAGCTGCACTTTTCTTGACCTAATTAATCATTGCAAAGCGGTGCACTTCAACGTTGCATCTTACTTTATTTAAATACGGCCTTTCACTAAGATTTACAACTTTGTGCGCTTAAAAGTTGTCAGGCTTAAACTTAAAACTTATTTTAGACTAAGAAAAAAAAGGTCATTTATCTAACTTCAAATACCCTTCTGCCAGTGTAGGTCTTTATCGCACTAAGCCTTGTACACATTGACTTCTCCACTCCACATCACACAGGCATTCATTATCAAATAGCTGGAAGAGCTACATGAGGTAGGAAACGATCTGTTCTCACTTCGTGGAGACAGACGATGATTAATGGACGAAACGCATTCCTGGCCATAATTCACCACATTTAATACCCCCGCACGACAAAGTGGCTAGTCTCGATGGATGGCATCAAATCATAGAAAGTCGTTGTTGTGGGGTATCAGTGTTACCACAGGCAGTAACCTCGGCATTTATGTTATGATAGTTATGATAGATGACTTTAAAGCTCACGCCAACATAGTCAAGGCAGTATGCAATGAGTATGATAACCCATTGCTGTTTTCACATCAAAAAATATACTGGTTAACTTCTGCGCCAGGGACAATTTGGTAAAAAGATAGTTGAGATAACTTGTAGCGTTGTGGGGCAATTTTTCTTAAGCAGGTAGAGAGAATTTCAAGAAAGTTTAGTGTAGTCGTGTCAGGTTCAGGTCTTAGTCAGATGTGACGGAGCTACCGTATAACAGTAGGCGGTACCACCTGTCTTCTGTGACGACGAATGTTGGGCGGCGTATACCAAACCTGACATACCATACTGTGTCAACGGCTTCGGATGCAAGAGCACACTGGGGAGGATACCAGCCTTATCCTAGGAAGAGGAAATGCAACCTGAAAACTTTATATTATGGCAGGGCAGACCAGGTCCTTAGCCTTGGCTGGCAGCTGATCTAGGAAGAAAGCTCTGAAAGGTGGACACATAGAGCTCTTCTGATCCGACAGCTTCTTCAGTCTGCTTTGTCCCAAACGTACTAGTGTTATCTTCTAATTGGAGTAAATAAGGCAGGCCGAGGAGGGAGGGGGGTCGTAGTACATGGGCAACATATCGTATCTACTAAACTGCATAGGCTTTTTGTTATCAAGAGGACCAACTTCATCCCTGGCCGTAATTGGTCTCGGAAAAAATGTGTCATGGTGGTGCAGAAGAGGGAAACTCGAACCTGAGTATTTACGGTCGCATGGCTGGGGTAGACGTAACGAACTGTCCACAACGGTCGCATAAATATATTGCAAGTGGCCTTAACATGTGGTACTATCATCATGTACTCAAAGTTTTTCATGGCTTGGTCTCGAGGTATGGCGTCCACCTCGAGTGCTGGGGCTCCAAGGTTTATGCCCTCGTGAAGTCTGGGATTGTTACACGTGGATTTCTTTTAATTTGTCCTAGTCTCTGAGTAGTAAGATCGGACGACTGTGTGTATTGCTATGCATGTAAAAAAAAAAAAAAAAGCCCTTGGCAGTTAAGAGTAGCTTAACGGTGCTGCTCGGGCAAAATTCGGAGTTTAAAAATCTACCCAAAGTATTTCAGAATACTCGCGGGACTAATGAGTTCATGCATTGCGCTGAGATGATTCGGATTCAGGCTTGAGTAAGAAGTAGAACGGAGCACTTATGGGGTACTACCCTTGTGCCATTGTGCTGATCTGTTATTTAAACCTAAACTTATAACCTAGGAGCTTCTTGACTTTCCAGTCTGGCTTATGAACGATGACACAATGAAAAGTACAAGTGAGTCAAAACAAAGTGAAGAGATGTGGAACTATTTAACTATGCACAAACCTTACTTTTCCTCGGCAACAGTTGCCGAAATATATTGCTCCTGATAATGCGGAAAGACAGAGACCCGCGGCTACTCATTCCCGTGAGCACAGTAGGTGTCTAATAGTGTCTGCAGCGTCCCACTGCGACTCTAATACAAGACAATTGTATGATCTATGGATGGGAATGTGCGGAGGGAATGGCTTCGACGGTACATCTCTTGGTAACGACACAGTGAAAAGTATTTTCTCAATAATAAAAGACAGGTGCATCTGGTAAACAGGATACGTGATTACAACGTCAAGAAAATCCGGCAAAATGCCTCGATGTGAGCACTGCATTCCTAATTTACCGCAGCGAAGTGGTTTTGTTGTCGAAACTATTTAATCCCAGTGAATATGGCGGGCCGAGCGAGGGATCAGGAGACATAGGCAAATGATGGTCTGTACAATACTAAATGTACTTTGTGCTATGGAAAGGAAGAATTGCATTTCTGGTCTTAAATGGTCTTGAATTCCCAAGCATCCACACAGCACAGTAGCATAATATAAAACAGTCATCTAAATGGACGGAGAGGTGCCAACAGAAAGCAATCCCGCTCATAACCATGATTCCCAGTATAGGCTCCGGCGTATACTTTTGTATGGGGGGGGGGGAGCGGGGGGGGGGGGGGGGGGGCGCACTGCTCCCTAAATGGGTGTCGTAAAAGGCGACTAATTACGAGTGTTAATTCTGAGTGCATCTGCCTGAGAGACGAGGAAATAATGTCTACATGTAAATATACCAGGTAGGTACACGGGAGAAAACTCAAGTTCTGGAGCAACACCACCAGAAGTTTGTAAACAACCAGAACTTTCCGCCACCCAGTAAACACTAAGATAAAGAAAAATGCATCCATTGATAATTTACATTGATTCGAGGTGCAAAAGGGAGTGAGGCATGGGTGCATTCTCTCGCCATACCTTTTTTAAAACATGTGCAGAAACCATAATGAGAAATGTCTACAATGACCAGACTTGTGACAGTTATGAACCTATGACATAATTGGCGGCTACCCTATTCAAAGTAAAGACGGCTGGCGTAATGCTGACCACATTACCCACCGAGTACCGATTGCTCTGTAAAAATATGGGTGCTCTTCCCATATGCCCGATGCGCCTAAGGGCGTGTAAAGGGATCTTTACTCTTTTTACTTTACTTTTACCCTATTCGGGAACTTCGCTACGCAGATGACTCAGTCCTCCTTTCGAACCATAAAAAAGGGGGGAATAAAATAACATCTGTTCAAAAGCACAGTGAAGATCAATACATATTTATGAATTGAAAATAACAGAGAATAATATCCACATAAAAAACTGGTTGACATGCAAATATGACTTTGATTATCTAAGCTCTGTAATAAATAGCAATGGAGACTGTTTGATAGTAATCAAAAGGGGATGGCCATTGCAATCGAGAGATTACGCAGCATTTGAAGTCTATAGTTAAGCACCAGCAAGAAAATTCAAATTAATATGTTGAGAGCATGCATCTTCCCTGTAGCAACACAAGGATATGACTCGTGGACTATCTTTTTGAGAAAGATAAAAAAAAAAGTAGGCCTTTGAGATGAAATGCCATAGAAAGATTCTCGGAAAACCATTGACAAAGAAGAGAAGAAAAACTGACATTTTGAAAGATCTGAACAATAAGGGAGATTTGCTAATAAACAGCGTCTTATCTGGGACACAGAAATATTTTAGTCATATCAAGTGCCATGGCATATTGAAAGAAATAATAGCAGAAGGCAGGGTACAATGAAGAAGGCACATGAGCCGACTAATACGAAGCCGAGCACAGGATATAAGTGACTGCTTGCTTATGAAAGTACACGAGGCGGGAGAGCTGGTGAGAGACCGAGTTTCTTTCAGGTACACCGTGATGAAAGAGACGTTCTGCAAAGCAATCTGCTTCATGATGATAATGATGATGATCCTTGGTAAATGAATTCCCAAAATTCTCATGTATGCACCCCATGCTTTTATTATTCGTGGTCGACAATTTTAGATACATTTCGTAAAGATCATTATTTAATCTCCTGTTTCCTTTAAAATGTAAAACTTTTTTTTTAAATCGTTTTAGTTCATTGTTTTGTTTAGTTCGAATAAAAGCGTATTTGTGTTAATGATTTCCTACTTTTTAGTCATAATTACACGTTATCAATCAAATTAATGAACTGAAGAATCATTCTCAACAATAAACAGTCACTTCCAGTAATTATGTTGTTAACTACAAAATTACAGCACATATTAATATATATATATATATATATATATATATATATATATATATATATATATATATATATATATTTGTGTGTGTGTGTGTGTTTTCTAGTTTTACATTAAAACTGAAAATTCTTTACAATACAAAACATGTGTCTGCGGTATTTCTCTGGTCAGCTTTGCGAAGTCTAGCTCCGCAATTACTAGTCCTTCCAGCGACTGTACTCTCCTTTAAGAGCAGTGTATCCTTGTAAAAAGTGAGTGAGAAAATAGGAAAAAATAAATATGCAAAGGACAAGCACTCATGTCGCAAATTTCCTGGAATCATAATGGACACGTATTATCAGCCAAATACGAACTATTGTTATAGTAAATGTGAACAGTCACAACTTTCGGTTGGAATCTTTGTGTTCGTGTGTGCATTTGTGTGTGTGTGTGTGTGTGTTGTGTTTATTGTTGGTGTTGTTGTTGTCCTTCTTCAGCTTCGTTTAACTTCATAGCCACAGTCTGTATTTAATTAATTCATGTCCTAATATCAGCTGAGTTGCATGCGCCTGTATTTTTGTTTAAACTACTCGTATTTTTTGCAGTAGATGTAAGGGGACAAAATACATCAGATGAAACAAATGGATCACAATATCCAGCCCCAAACAACATAAACCTCAGATATATTAGAGAAATAAGACATAGCTATCATTTCAATTATTTTTTTCATCAACAAAAGAAAACACGTATGACATATTACAGCAGTCAACACTCCAGAAAATTGAGATCGATTTAGGGAGGGCAAGGAACAATTAGCCCCTTCAGCCCTGTGAGGAAAATGTTACAAAGATTTGTAATTGGTGAATCCATTAAAAAATTATGATATTAAATATGAGAGAAATAACGTGAATTCGCTTAGAGAATGCTTATAATGATGTATATATTCAAAGATGTTTTTGTAAGAGGTTTTAAAAATCTGAAAGGTTTAACCATATTTTTTACATGTTGGCGCCAAACCTTTTATATATATATATATATATATATATATATATATATATATATATATATATATATATATATATATATATATATATATATATTGACATGATAGCCTGAATATGGTACCATGAAGTGTTATGAGAAGTAAAGGTGGTCAGTGTTATGTCAATCACATTATCCAGTCTGTACCGATTTTTTTTTATAGAAATGTAGCTCTTGCCCTACATATTCTGTGCTCCCATGGAGCGTGGCGGATGATGTCCAAAATCCTATTAGTATGCTCCGCACACTAAACAGTGTGTCTGATTTAGGGCTGCCATGCTTACTCTCTCTCTCTCTCTCTCTCTCTCTCTCTCTCTCTCTCTCTCTCTCTCTCTCTCTCTCTCTCTCGTTGTACCCCACTAGGACATCACACAAGCAATAAACACCCGGTGACACAAAGTGCTACCATGCGGATGAGGATTACCCGTGGGGAGGTCCCAGAAACCACTTTAGCCGTTAGGCCATATTTATGGCCCGGCTATATTGAGGACCCCCGGCAAAAGCCAGGGTGGGGCTAAAAAAAAAAAAAAAAATTGCATCCCACATGGGGACGACTTTCGGTTCAGTTGTACACATTTAGGTAGATTCCTGGTGATTGTCACCGGAGTTTCAAAAATTAGCGCTTTGTGAAGCGATAGAGTCCACTTGAAATTTATTTATCAGTAAATATTAGCAATGTTTTAACCGGTGTATGGAGAACAAATTACTGTTTTTAAATGCCCTTAAATCACGCGAGGGAAACACCATTAGCAGTTGCACAAGTGATTAATTATCAAATGTAACAATGCCGAGTCCAACAAAGGTTTCAATTGGAATTTTCACGTGGAATATTGTGTACACACACGACACTTCAGTTGAATATTGCCTACCCTGACACACACGACACTTCAGTTGAATATTGCCTACCCTGACACACACGACACTTCAGTTGAATATTGCCTACCCTGACACACACGACACTTCAGTTGAATATTGTCTACCCTGACACACACGACACTTCAGTTGAATATTGTCTACCCTGACACACACGACACTTCAGTTGAATATTGTCTACCCTGACACACACGACACTTCAGTTGAATATTGTCTACCCTGACACACACGACACTTCAGTTGAATATAGTCTACCCTGACACACACGACACTTCAGTTGAATATTGTCTACCCTGACACACACGACACTTCAGTTGAATATTGTCTACCCTGACACACACGACACTTCAGTTGAATATTGTCTACCCTGACACATAAATCTCAAGCGGAATATTGCCTACCCTGACACACAAATCTCAAGCGGATTATTGTCTACCCTGACACATAAATCTCAAGCGGAATATTGTCTACCCTGACACGTAAATCTCAAGCGGAATATCGTCTATTCTGACGAAAGTCATGAGTGAAATGTTGTTTACCCAGACCGTAAGTCTTCAAATGGAATATTGTCTGTCCTGACAGTCTCAAGTGGAATATTGTCTGCCCTGACATACGTCTTAAAGTGGAATATTGTCTATTCTGACATAAGTCTTAAATGGAATATTGCCTGTCCTGACAGTCTCAAGTGGAATACTGTCTGCCCTGACATACGTCTTAAAGTGGAATATTGTCTATTCAGACATAAGTCTTAAATGGAATATTGTCTGTCCTGACAGTCTCAAGTGGAATACTGTCTGCCCTGACATACGTCAAGTGGAATATTGTCTATTCTGACATAAGTCTTAAATGGAATATTGTCTGTCCTGACATAAGTCTCAAGTGGAATACTGTCTGCCCTGACATACGTCTTTAAGTGGAATATTGTCTATTCTGACATAAGTCTTAAATGGAATATTGTCTGACCTGACATAAGTCTCAAGTGGAATACTGTCTGCCCTGACATACGTCTTTAAGTGGAATATTGTCGAGCCTGGAATGAGACTCTCCAGGTGAATATGTTATACCTTCATAAGTGTCAAGTGGAATATTACTTGCCCTGCCAAAAGTTCAAGTGATAATGTGTCTACATTTCCAAAAATATCTCAGGGGTAATATTGTCTACTGAAAATTGCGTCTACTCCGAAAAATGTGTTTACCTTGAATTGATTCTCGTGTGGAGTAGTGTCTACCCAGCCTGTTTCATGTGAAATATTGCGCATTCTGATATGAATCTCAAGGGAGCAGTGACTACCCTCCAATCTTTCAAGTGGCATATTGTCTACCTTGCCTAAGTCTCTAAAGCGTAATATTCTCGGAATACTGCCTATTATTTCACATGAAATAATGTCCCATCTGGCGGGTTTAAAGTGGAATATTGTCGGAATACTGTCAATTATTTCAAATAAAATAATGTCCCATCTGGCGTGTTTAAAGTGGAATATTGTCGGAATACTGTCTATTATTTCACATGAAATAATGTCTTATCTGGTGTGTTTAAAGTGGAATATTGTTGGAATACTGTCTATGATTTCATATGAAATATTGTCATCATCTGGTGTGTTTAAAGTTAAATATTGTCGAAGTACTGTCTATTCTTTCAAGTGAAACAGTCCCATCTGGCGTGTTTATAGTGGAATACTATCGGAATATAGTCTACTCATTCAATTGAAACAGTGTCCTGTCTGGCGTGTTTTAAGTGGAATAGTGCGTATACAGAAATAAGTTTGAAGTCTCGACAGCATCTAATCTCTCTTTAAAACCAACAGCTCGAAGGCAAACCTTCTCTACATCAACCAAAGAAGAGAAAAAATACTCTAGATATGTTTCAACAAACACCACAGTTTGCAGACGTCACTCCTACCGCAGCTGACTGGCCAACTGTTTGCACGTCATTTAGGTATAAAGAAGTAATCAACGTTTCAGACACAGGTATCATCTTCAGGGAAAATGTAACTCTTGCCTCTCACGTGACATTTACTTTGGTTATCTTCCTGACAGGCGTGTGCTGCCGATAAGCAGATGTGAGCAGACCGTGTTAGTTCTAGTTGATTTATTCATTAGCGCATTCAAACTTAAACTGCCTCCAAATTCGTTCACTTCATGTGTTTATATATATGTGTGTATATATATATATATATATATATATATATATATATATATATATATATATATATATATATATATATATATATATATATATATATCACGGCAGTGATTGTAATTAGAGTGGTAGCAGTGATTAGCGGATTAAAGTTACTGATGAAATGTATGAATGGGTCGAATCCACCCCACCTCAAGACATTATGGTGGCATCAACGTCATCATCTATGCACCTGTTGTACCTATCACGATACCTGCGATCGAATCAACAATTGTGGACTATTATGCCATCATTATTTCAATTTGTGTGTGAACATTCGTCAACCAACATTACGAAATGAACCAGATCTGTAAGGATCAAAGATGACATTTGTAACTTGTGTCTATGTGAACATGTCAACACCTTTTATCACGTGATCGAACCTTACAGGTTGAAATACTTTTTTCCTTTACATTTTCTAGGACTGTCGACATCGGCAGCTTCGGAACTACAAACGCAGCTTGTAATTTAGATATACCGTTTTATTCAAGCATTGTGCAATTTCGTTGCAGAACGATTTGTGTTATGTGGAGAATGGTATTGCGAGCCCACCATACAGCCGCCAATAGAAACCTGTTCAAAGTAAAAATGGTCAAGTAAAGCCAGAAACAGACATCAAATGTTCGGGTTTGGTTTGTAACCTCGTCTTAACCATACGCAGCTAACTTTCACATTCAAGACTTCTGAGGTCCAAATTATATTCAACTAACCTTTTTGTTTTCCATGAACTTTCGAATTCCTAGCCCCGGTACCAGCAGGCAACCTCCACACTACATCTGCTCTCAGTCATAAAGAGACGAACAGTAAAAAGTCAACTAAGCCTGCTTTATGGAAGACCAGCCGGTAATGAAAGAAGACACGAAAGGATCATACAGCGCACATGGTCTCCATCGGCGCTGGCAACATCCAGATTCTGTTCTCGATATCCATAGGAGATGAATTTCACTGTCAGCAGATAAGAATCTTTGCGAGAAACCATAACCTGTCAAAAGTGCCCTCATTGTTCGAGAAACCACATGGGAAATTGAGAGTGGATTTACTGCTCAATTTTTATGGTGGAGCTGGGAATAATTTTTTACTAGCAAAATCATAAACAATTTCAATGTAAACCAGTAATAAAGCTAGTCTGCTCCACAGTACTATAATCATCAGCGACAAAATAAACGCTGCAGCTAAAAAGACGTTATCGGCATATAACACATAAGGACAATGAAACACATACAATAACAGGTACTTTCCTAATATCCTACCCTAAACAAGGGAAATCCACAACTCACGCCAGTCTAAAATTTCAGGGGGTGGTAGATAGACTGCATGCAGTCGTGGGACCTACCTGCATGCAGTCGTGGGACCTAGGCTGCACTCTCTCGTGGGACGTAGGTTGGTTGGGATTAGGGCCAGTTCTAAATGTTTTGGGGTGGTTAAAAGAATCAGAAAGCCAGGAAACCCAGTCTTACTATCCTTTAAAATGTTGAAATGTCCTATGACGTCATCTGGGGTTGGATATTATGAAAGAAACCAATAATAAAAAAAAATTAATTAACCTCTGCTGGTTGCAAAATCATCAAAATACACTTGAAAAGTAGCACATGAGCGTACGCGCACTGCTGCAGGATATCGGTGCTAAAGAGGAAGTCACCCAGAGTTTAGATGGACAGTAAGTAAATGACAACAAAGAGTATTCTGACCCGTTTCTCTCTCCTATAAGTATTTTCTTTGAGGGAAAAAAATATTCAGAATTTATCAACAATGACTGCACCGGATTTTTTTTAAAAATAAATATTCTTTACTGGATGGGAAAACACATTCGTCGGACTACAGGTGACTACGCCGCCTTTTGTGATGCCCCACTGCAACTGTTATACGGTTGAAAGTGGAGTTTCCGGGATGTGTAACTGTGTGATTCTCACACTTGAGACGTTAATCCTACAGGCTGCAAACCTGGACGGTAGTGGGGGGAAAAAACTTGAGAAATTTCTTTGCACGCCATCTATTCCTGCTAGCTGAAAATCCTCACGTCAGGCGATATCAACAGGTAAATTCTAATTTCAAAATAGACTGTAATCATCAAATCTTATAATACTGGGTTTGTCTTATTACCTGTATGCGATGGGAAGAAAATGCAGACAATATAAGTTACATTACGTTTCAGGGTATCGGTTAAACAAGTGCGAAGAACTGGAGTAAGGGAAATAGTCGTTAGGGGGGGGGGGGGGAAGAGAAATAGTCGTTGGGGGGGGGGGGGAGAGAGAAATAGTGGTTGGGGGGGAGGGGGGGGAGGAATTAAACCTTTGGATGTGTTCACGGACTGGAAGACAATTGTTGTCGGAACGATGGTTAGTGTGTGGTGGTGGTGGTGTGTGGGGGGGGGGGTATTTGCTTAGTGGTTGGTTGGTTAATTGTTTAGGAGGCGGTCTGGTTGTTTTTATCATCCTATCGAAGATTCTTTCTTATCAAAACCCACCGTTCTAGTCACTCGATCAGTCGCTTCTCCGAATCCGAATGCAAACGGATGCACACGCAACACTCAGGTTCTGGAACAGGACTGCAGTCCAGAAGTGGACGAACAACCAGAACTTTCCACCAGAGTTTACAGCTGGTGAACGCAAAGAAGAAGATGAAGATTTAAGTAACACGATACGTTGAGAATCACCATTAAATTCCAAAAAAGGCGCAATTCTTTAATCTCTAATTACACATTTATGGTTTAAGGAAATGTTATTCTCAATATATACAAATTATGTTCTACTCTGGTCAAAGGGGAACTAGCGTACGGAGCAGAGAATGACAACAATTCAAATAGTTGCCAATAAACTGCACACATTCATTAGCTTGTTTCTAACCGCGTTTTGCTAACGGATTTTTCCCATTTATGGAGTGGGCGTCCAAAGGTTCAGTCGCCCAACTACTGAGATTAATGTTAGGTGCGACACTGTGAAGTTTGAATCAAAGGATTTCAAAAGGTGCGGCGAAAAATACGATGCCACGCAAGAGTTTATTATCAGGTGTGATAGGAAGATTTCGGGTAATGATATTATCTTATAAAGCATGCACTGCTGTAATGTGTGGTTTTTTTTTTTTAATCGAGGTTCTTAAGAGTGACAAGTTCAGTGTTTCGTAAGTAGAACACCGTTTTAGGCTGCACCTGAATTTGTAAGCTATGTGAAAAATAGCTGGTCTCCATGAAATCGCGGTATTCTTGGTTTATATTGTAAATTATCGTTTTAGGGGTGGCGAGTAAGTTAAAGGACCCCTTTTTTCACGCCTTCAGGCTTATAGGGCATAAAGAACTAGACCTATATTTTAAAGACCAGCCGGCACAAGAAAGGTGATGTGGTCAGCCTCACGCCGGCCACCCTTACTTGCTGGGAGAGGTGGCGAAAGCGATATAAAAAGAGAAAGACGAGAAGGTGAAAAGAAGGTTTTATATACACATTTATGAGTATAAGAGTGCGAGGTGCAGTGGTGTCATAAAAAGCAGAAAAGTATTTCAATGCAGTCAAAGCAAAGGTATTCGCACTTCTAACTTCCTATCAAGCAGGACATCCTATAATTGCTCCGTTTCTGTGCTGTCATAAAAAAAGTGAAGTAAAGGACTCGTTTCCCCGCCTTTAGGCGTATAGGTCAAACAGGGCTAGACCTATATTTTATAGACCAATCGGCACTAGATGGGTGATGTGGTCAGTATCACACCAGCCGCCTTTACTTCTCGGGATTGCCCACGGTACCCACTTCAGGCTGGGTCGACATGGGAGCCAAGGTCATTTTTGAAAAAAGTCCGGCTGTGCTGACATAAACCATAGAGAATGTCCACCATCACTGTCCCTTGTGGACACATTGACACAAACTGCAGTATCAATAAATACAATAGCAAAAACGCACATTAAATGCTTACGGACGCCGTCAGATGTGCAAACACAAATAGTCTGACACTAGAAATGTAGTTCAACAACGACTAAAGCAGCAGTTATCCTAGATCTGTCGTTGCAATAAGCCATTAATCACAAGGCACCACCATTTGTGTCTACAGGCCAGGCGCGATTTTCTGAACCTATAATTCACAATACAAACCTTGTTTTGCACAGTCGAAAAACATTCCATGAATTCCGCAGCTCACCGTGTCGCGCCGTGCACTCAACTCAGTAGTTGTGTGACGAAACTATATCCTTTCAGCCTACATAAGGAGGAAAATGCAACAGTCAGCTATTGTCAGAAGCAAAAACTTGCAACGTCTAAAACAGTAAAACTGTCTATCCTCTATACTGTCCGGACATCAGAAATGTGAAAGTCGTAGAAGCACGGTATAGATTTACGATAAACTGCTAGCTGGCTTGACGTTGTAAATGAAGAAAATACTGTAGTTAAAATTAAGAAAAAAAAATGAAAACAAGAAAGTAGGGGCGTATTGTTTGACTAACAAAACCTGAGATATAGTTCCTCTGTAGAGGTAAAGCAGGAGATGGGACAAACACGAAGGACAAACACGAACACAATACATTACGTGTACCGCATCACCTGATGGCAGACAAAACAAAACTGAAGGAGTTGGAAATGTTAGTGCATGTCCTCTTGGGTGCGTCGACAACTAACCACAGTACATTTACTGTCTGTGGTAGAACTAGGCACATCTACGTTTAGTGCTTTGCCAATGCTCACTCAATGAATAAACGCTCATACGTTATCAATATGGACGCAACTTTTACCGCAGTCATACTACAGATATAACCCACAACATCTAGTTACAACACTACCAGTTCTCATTCAAATGTGTACCTCAAGTGAACTCATTCTCCCTGTGCCCTTACCGCCAAAAGCATGCCGAGGAAGGTGAGGACAGGCATGCGTCGTGCAGAGTGGCAGGCTTTGTTTTTCAGGTCTCGGGTAAGGAGTACTGTCTGCGTCTTTTCTTTGGGGAATGCTGATGTGCTGGAAAATGAACAGGCGACAGATCGGCTGGCTCTGCACAACTTGGGGGAATATCGATGCAGACGTGGTCAGGGCATGGTGACAGAACGTGTACAATCGGCGGGAAATTGGATCACTACAGTCTGGTGAGGGTTATGCAGCGGGAAGTGACGAGGGGATCTGGTCGAAAAAGGGACATAGAATGCTACTGGCACCATTGGTTTCGGAACTCTATCCTGGCTGCCGAGATGAGGGACATGGTGCTTATAGGAATGTCCTGAATGCTGTGAGACCGGTTATTGAGTCAACTCAGCTCAGCCTCCTATCGAGCATAGGTCCTCAACCAACTCACGCCTTGTCGTCCTATCTTTTGCTACTGAATGAAGCTGGACCTTACCCCTGCAACCACACTTTCCAGTTCCCCTCTCCGTTTGTCCCTTGATCTATCCCTACCTCCATACACCCGTCGGTTCCAAACCAAAGCTTTTCTAGTTATAATGCCCTCGGGTTTTCTTAATGCATGTCTTATCCAACGCCAGCGCCCCTCGCTCGCCTCTCAATTCACCGGAACCTGGCTAGCTGTCTCCCATCCGCGACTAAATCACACTATTCATTTACTTTACCAAGGCACCAGGTAATGAAGTTTTGTAGTCCACTAGTGACACTAATAACAGATATATGGCAGACAAACACCCCAGTCATACTAATAACAACACTATCCGAGTTGTGTGGCAAATTTGCACTTCAAAAGCACTAATGACATTGCTACCAGTTTCTAAAGCAGATATACACACTAAGTGCACACTTTAGACAAATCTGCACTCGATGGGTGATGTGGTCAGCATCATTTCGGCCGCTTTTACATCCCAGTACTCATACATGTTACTCATTTAAGACTGGGCCCACATTTTGAAGGTCATTTTAGAGAGAAAAAGTCCAGCTGCAGTTAGATTTGAATTCACGACCTTCGGATCCGCAGGCGAGCGCCTAGTCGCTACACCAAGGCAACTCCCAAAGACTGATGTAGAAGTGTGTAAAAACACAGAACTTTAAAAACAAACTAAAGATCTGAGTACAGCAACAGAAGACGGATAGCGTGAAGAATTGCCAGTGAGGTACCAACAGATACGACAGAAATAAAAGAAGGATACGGAGAGAGTTAATCAGACAATGTTTACGGGTGAAACGATCATATTTCGCCGATAGAAAGTTGTGTGAAATACATGATTGTGTCTGCCACGTGTAGTGGCGTTTCCTCTCTGTCACGTTTGGAGTCTGCTGGCTGGTAAGTGCTTGCTTGTCTTTTGGGGGGAAGTGGGTCTGGTGGGGGCGGTGTTTCAGTATGAGTGTGGTGTCATGGGCGTCAACATAATGATAACATGTGTATATGTGTGTGTTTGTGTGTGATGGGATAGGGGAGGGGAGGGGGGGGGGGTATGTTTGTGTAAACGCTGGTATGTGTCAATGTATGTGTGAATGTATATATGTATATGTTTACATATATCTGTGGTGTTAGGTACACGAGGCGTGGTCACTTTTCTGTTTCTTCTTCTTCTTCTTCTTCTTCTTCTTCTTCTTCTTCTTCTTCTTCTTCTTCTTCTTCTTCTTCTTCTTTTCTTCTTCTTCTTTCTTCAGCTTCTTCTTCTTCTTCTTCTTCTTCTTCTTCTTCTTGTACTTCTTCTTCTGGCCTATCTGTATCCAGATTGATGGTTTCTCATTCTTCATTTCTTTTTCTTCTTTTTCTTCTTCTCCTCTTTCATCAGCTATAAACTTCGATGGTAAAGCCTTGATTATTCGTCCACTTCTCGACTTGGTTATTGTTCCAGAACTTGTACGTGCACATCAGTTTTACGTATCTGGCTTATTTGTATCCAGATTGATGGTTTCTCATGAGGATCCCTAATTTTAACGATATGCTTGTTATGGAGGCAGTAGGTCTATTCCTTTTGATTCCCAAAATGCGAGTCTGTCAAGAGTATATGCTCTCTTTAAAGATGATTGCCAAGCAGCAGCAGCAGCAGAAGCAGCAGCAGCAGAAGAAGAAGAAGAAGAAGAAGAAGAAGAAGAAGAAGAAGAAGAAGAAGAAGAAGAAGAAGAAGAAGAAGAAGAAGAAGAAGAAGAAGAAGAAGAAGAAGAAGAAGAAGAAGAAGAAGAAGAAGAAGAAGATCATCATCATGGCGATGGAATCAAAGCATAAGAAGGGTTAGGTTAGTTGCGTATCCTTTACAGGACGTTGCAGAACCAACCTCAACAGCCCCTGGCTGTTGTGTGGTTTTTCTAGGCAAATTTACGTCCAGTTGTTTGCCATTGCTTCCTGGACGGTCGGCTTTCTTGATACCACTGCCGAAACCAACGCAAGGCGCATGGCCCGCAGTTGGGATCGAACCCGTCATCCCGGCATTACGAAGCGTTCGCATCGACTTAGCCACAGAGCCGACCAAGGGTATATGCTCTGTTTAAAGATGATCGAAAAGCAGAAGAAGAAAAAGATGACGAAGAAGAAAAAGATGACGAAGAAGAAAAAGAAGAAGAAGATCATCATCATCATGGCGATAAAATCAAAGCATAAAAAAGGTGCAGCTTCCTAATGCAAGTACCGCCTTAAAAATGGCTACTGAAATATTTCATCTGAAATACAACTCATACCAGACATATATTTAAAGAGTTCACATTTGTGTGCTAAAATATGCAAAATTCATAAGTTAACAATCATGGTAAAACAATACATTTTTTTTTTAATGACAACGTAAATCCATAAACAAACAAGCAGATACTTGCATATCAAATGCGCAGCAGTGGATTCTTTTCTTATCTTTACACAAAAAAATCACAGCAAAAACATTACTTTTCCTGCACGTTACAAAGAAGCCTTCAGTGGTAGAAGACTTGTTTTATAACACCAATAAAGAACGTGACGCCTCAACAAGATAATGCCAGTGCCAGTCGTATCACAAACAATTTATATGTTCAACAAACACTACCTACTTCATTAGTCCAGAAACAAACAGATTGGCACTGAAGAAGAAGAAGAAGAAGAAGAAGAAGAAGAAGAAGAAGAAGAAGAAGAAGAAGAAGAAGAAGAAGAAGAAGAAGAAGAAGAAGAAGAAGAAGAAGAAGAAGAAGAAGAAGAAGAAGAAGAAGAAGAAGTCAGTGTTGTCGTAATAGTAGTAATAGTAATAGTAGTAGTAGTAGTAGTAGTAGTAGTAGTAGTAGTAGTAGTAGTAGTAGTAGTAGTTGTTGTTGTTGTTGTTGTGATTGCAGCAGTAGTGGCAGAAGCAGTCAGTATTAGTAGCATTACAAGTAGCATCAACGACTCTAGTAGCAGCAGATGCAGTACTGTCTGTAGCAGTCATAAAATACATGCGCTGGAAACCAAACTAAGATTGTCAGTCTTAACAACGCCCCTCTGCCTACGTAAAGGGCAAGGCAAAGAGGCTGGGAGTAGAGAGAATGAAAACGAAAATAGATCTCTCGGATGTACAGACTAATCTCCCGAGTCATAAACTATCTTGGCATCAAGTAGACTTGCAACAGTTTGTCCGGCAGGCTCAGGGTTTGACCCAGTTTTACAGCTGTCTGCATGCAGCTTGCCATAATCTGGTGCCACCACTTATTATTTGTGACATTTTTGCATCTGCGCTTTTGTTGTTACCTGCGCTGTGTTATATTTCTCCTCACCCTTCAATATCCCTGGCACTCAGGGAATGTTTTCCTCACTGACAACTCTTTTTACCAATGTCTTCTACACATACTGAGACACCAAGAACTATATAACTAGAATGTTTTTACAGTGGAACCCACGATAATATATGAATAGCAACAGGCCGTTAACACAAAATTCAAATGCAATCACACAGAGAAAGAAACTAAAGAGTGAAATTTAAACGCTAAGTGATCATGGGGTAAACTGCATTCAATAGCAAAAGATAAGTCAACGTGTTTGTGTGTGTGTTAGCTGAAGAAATATGATACATTTGACGGATGAAGATGAAGACGAAGGCTTTTACATTTATGACGTTGCTAAAAAAAGAAATGATGTTATCTGTAATTTTTAAAGAAAAAAAAAATTACAGTACCCTTTTCCATGTCTAAGGGCTTATTGGGCATTTGGGCAGGACCTATATTTTATATACCAATCAGCACTTTCTGGATGATGTGTCAGCATCACGCCGATCCCCTTTACTTCCCAGGACCGCACCTAGAAACCACTAAAAATCATTCGTGAACAAGTCCGGCTCTGTCACGAACTTCCGATCCGAAGGCGAGCTTCAAGCCGCTACACCACCACGATTCCCCGTGTACCAGTAAATAATGTAAAAGCACTATACAATACAATATTTTTTCCAATGCTACAGATGTCATACTTTATAACAAGAAGAGAATAGAAAGAGAACAACAACTAAGATGGGATTCGTGAGGCGAGAACTATACATATTGAGAAGAGAGAAGATTAAACATGCTTAAAGCAGACAAAAAGGGGCTGTCTGGTCTCGAGGCATGGTGTCCACATCGAGTGTTAGAGGTTTCAAGTTCAATCATCGGTAAGGGCTGGGATTTTTTCATGTGGACCTGGTTTTCTAGTAATTTCCCCTGGTCTTTGGGTAGTGAGATCGGACGCCCGTGTGCAATGTTGCGCACGTTAAAAAAAAAACTTGGTAGTAGGAAATCGAAACGATTAGCCTAACACCGCTGCCCGGACAAAATTTGGAGTTCTACCCAAGTATTTCAGGATCCTTGCCGGTACAACAAAGCCTGTGAGCTTTGCTAAATTTTTTCGGACTCAGACATGAGTTAGAAGACGGACGGAGCATTTATGGGTTACTACTAGAGCTGTACCGAATATTCGCATTGTATTCGCTTCGGGGCCTAATATTGGACCTATTGACTATTCGGTATTCGGCCGAGTATTTGCGGTCGGGCCGAATACGAATAGTAGTTACCTTACATCCGCTTCAACAAACATGGCCTTAGTAATGACAACATGGAACGATTGGTTTTGTTGAAAGCTAATGTGGCTTTCAGACATAAACTAAGCTGTCAGTGTCAATTTCCAAGTTTTTAGTTACTTGTTATAATACTTAGGATTCTTTCATTCCTAGTTGTTAGTTTCCACAGACTGACCGAACGATGCAAAATATAAAATGTTTTTAAATGTTTACTATTCTGTGTCGGCTCTGTGGCTAAGTCGATGCGAACGCTTCGCTTCGTAATGCCGGGATGCCAGGTTCGATCCCAGCTACGGGCAATGCGCCTTGCGTTGGTTTCGACAGTGGTATCAAGAAAGCCGACCGTCCAGAAAGCAATGGCAAACTACTGGATGTAAATTGCCTAGAGAAACCACACAACAGCCAGGGGCTGTTAGGGTTGGTTCTGCAACGTCCTGTAAAGGATACGCAACTAACTAACTAACTAAATTCTGTACGAATACTAACTAGACATGGAAAGAATATAAACTTCGGCCGCATCCAGGTCGATAATATGAAAATCAAACGAACGGAACATAAAAGTACTTGGGTGCAAACTTCAACTGCACGGTCCCAAATTATCTACACAGAAAGTAAACCCTAACAGAGCCTTATTACGTCCAGCCCTACAAACATTTAAAAGTTCTAGCTCGGAAAAAAATAAGGAACGAAAAGTATGAGGAAAAGGGCGAAGTCTACTACTTACCGACAGTTAAATCCTTTATATTTGAAAATTGCGTAAACCCTAACAGAGCCTTACTGATATCTGAAATTCGCATATTTTTTGCGGCGAATCAACACCGTCAAAAGTAGGATTAATTGGGCACGAAATTTTCGCGAAACGAAACGGATTTCTTTACGACGATTAAACGGCAGCAAAAACTAGGATTAACTACGGACGAAAAATTAGCGACACGCAAGAATACTCCTGATAGCGCTATCCTACGGCGCGGCATCAGTTATATGTAAGCTCCGGACCACTTTTTTGCCTACTATAGTGCCACCTCCGAGAGTATAGCCCTCCGAGGGCTAAACTCGATGGCTGGGACTCACGAGCAGCAGAAACCGCGTCTCCTGCAGCTTTCTCCATTGTATTTGCTCGTGAGTCCTAGCTACGCACGGCGCGGGGGATACACTCAGAGGTGGCACTATAGTCGCCGGAAAAAAGTCATGAGCTACTTCTTCTGTTGTAACTGGCAGCGTGGTCGCATTCGCCACGGTCAAGGGGTGGTCGGGATAGTGGAGCGCCATAGTGGCGGATGCTGGTTTGAAGTTGTCCCGAGGCGACATGCGCGAATATTAAAACGCGCAATGGTGATTGTGTCTTGCCCGGAACGAGAATTGCGGACAAGCCGCGTCCTGTTCCCATCTCATTTGGGTGAGTTGGAATGGCGGACAGCCAGAAAGAACAGATATTCGCGGACTATTTGCAACTTCTGTGCCGCAATTTTCACATATAAAAGATTTAACTGTCGGTAAGTAGTAGACTTCGCCCTTTTCCTCATTCTTTTCGTTCCTTATTTTTTCCGAGCTAAAACTTTTAAATGTTTGTAGGGCTGGACGAAATGAGGCTCTGTTAGGTTTACTTTCTGAGTAGATAATTTGGGACCGTTATTCGGAGTAGAGCCTGTATATTATACTAGAACAACATTTAAAAACCACTCGGTACTCGGTGGATTATGAGGTCAACACAATACCGCCTTTACTTTGCCTAGCACCTATTTTAGGCTGGGTCGACCTTTAGCCAATGTATTTATTTTTTTTAAAAATCTGATTACGGATTTGAATCCACGACTTTTGGGTCTGCAGGTCTAGAAACTCCTTTTCTTATTGTTCACTTGCAGTAAACACCGGCGGACAGTTCTAGTTTGTCCACTTCTGGACTTTGGTTTTGTTCCAGAACTTGACTTTCCCGTGCACAACCATTTGTAGATCTGGCTTCATTGTATGCAGACTATAAACTTTCCTCATTGCAACCTCTCTCCCTGCTGAGGAATGTTTGCAAACAATCTCTTTATTAGCCCCTCCCTCCGTGAACTTGCCTACCAGTTGTCGGGTTTCACATTGATCACATCGCGACAGTCTCGCTTGGTGACATTTTCAGACCTGGCTAGTTGGGACGGCGAATGGGCGGGATTAGCTGCAGAACTTACCGCATAAGGTCAAGGTTAACCTCAGGATTGAAGAAAAAAAAAGCTGTGCCGTAGTATGGAAACTGCTACAGTCCCTTCCAAAAGTCGTGCCAAACTTTAATAACAGTTCGGTATAAACTGTTTAAATTTGGCATGCAACTGCCAAAAAATCTTTTCCTCGTTGAAAAAAAATTATAATGTAAACAAACATCTTTTCTCTGATTTTTATTTTGTCTTATAAAAGACAGGTCGGTTTTTTAATGGGGGGGGGGGGGGGTCCCCCCCCCCCCCCCTTACCTTTTCCATGTGGCCTCGGAACTCACCCACGGAGATGCAGTTTGAGGTCCACAGCTAGGCCCAGATGGTAATAGTTGCTGGAAAAATGGCATGGGAATTCAAGACTGCCGTGTTGATACCTAACGAGTGTCGCTGGGTCTACACAACAAACTTCTGTATAATCATCCAACCCATGTTTAAATGGCGGAAATGGGACGTTTACTTTTACTTATGTCTTTTCTGTGTATATCACGAGGTCAGCTGATCGGGCGAATTCTGATGTCCTCACGTTGCAGATACCGCACAGAAAATATTACCCGACAACAGATCTAGTTACTAGGGTGCCCAGACCGTGGGCGATAACGATACTGTTGACAGCCTCGGTGCGTGTTAGTGCCATGGTTATCCTGAGTTTGTTAGAGGTAATTTGTCTACCACAGTGCTTGACAAGGCCAATAACATGGCATGATGTTTTATACACACATATTAATCAACAGAACGTCGCTCCGCTCACGGCATGTCTGACAGTCTTTCTCCAGCCAATTCTCCAGATCTATGTGCTGGAAAAGCCATTGCATCTTCAATGTTCTCAATCAATCTTCGCGGAGGTCTGACACTAGTAGACTTTCTTGATGAAGCCTGGTCAAGATCGCGCCAGAAACAGCCATGACAGCTACTCACATAACACAAAGAAATGGTACATCAATGTCACCATGACTAGCCCAAGAAACAACCCATTCAACTGCAACAACATCACCAGCCGATGGCACCGTAAGGAACACATCACTTAATCAGATCTAAGCCTGCACAATTAGACGGGCACGACTTGACCTGCCAGAGAGGCACGGAGGACATAAAATACTAGCACCAAATACTATGCAATCAAAAGTTGCAATAATTATAACCGATACTGACTAGGGCGAGGCTAGCTCCCTAGCTAGAGGTTGAACATGGATAATTCAAATCGACTGACTGACTGACTGCTCAGGCTAGATCTGTCGCTGTTCTCTTCCCTAGTTAGCTTAGATGACCCGCCTGGCATGGGGACCTCACCATCATATCTTTGAGATTTTTTTTCTGCCCCAGTTTAGAGTTTTTCATCATCATCATCATCATGTGCCCTGCCAATAAGAGTTTCTACGGATATATAACGTGGTAGTCTAGCCTCACTGTAAGCATCAGCTTGGCTGAGCATGTCAACCTTCAGCAATTTGTTAGATTGCCAGGGTAAATGAGTACCCTGCTCTGTGGTGTTAATAACTTCTTTAGTCTTATTGTGCGTGGTATGCTACTGTCCAAATGACTCACACAATGCATTATTGTAGTATGACGTAAATTCTTGAAACCTCGTCAGATATTTAAAATATGCAACGTTGTGTTACAAGCAGCGTGTGTAATGTCTTTTGTTAAAGTTATGCACTTCTTATAAGATCGTCCCTATGTGGGACGCAATTTTTCGTTGTTTGAAGCCCCAACCTGGCTTTTGCTGGGGGCCCTAAAAATAGCCAAGCCATAAATATGGCCTGACGGCTGAAAAGGGTTTCTGGGACCTCTCTACGGGTAATCCTCATCCGCATGGTGGCACTTCGTGTCACCTGGTATTTATCGCTTGTGTGATGTCTTGGTGGCGTACAACAAGAGAGAGTAAGAGAGTTATGCACTCATACACTATTTATTCTGAGTATCGTGTCCCTTGGAAAAATTGTGTGAAACCTATTTGGAAAGAGTTAACACTATCAGCAAACAATAACGATTCTTTATTGTCGTTTCCAAATGGTTTTACATCATCATCATCCCTTTTAATGGTAATAGGGTGAACTTGACAGTGGTTGTTTGCCTCATGAGAGGAAGAGAGGAATAGAATAGACAAAATAGCCTGCTGAGGTCAGGACAGTGATAGGGAGAAGGAAAAAGCTAGATCTAGCAGAAAAGATACCCTAGCAGGTATCTGGAACCCAAGCAATGGTAGGCAGAAACTTCAACTACAGAAACAGGTATCTGGAACCCAAGCAATGGTATGCAGAAACTTCAACTACAGAGGCAGGTATTTGGAACCCAAGCAATGGTAGGCAGAAACTTCAACTACAGAGACAGGTATCTGGAACCCAAGCAATGGTATGCAGAAACTTCAACTACAGAGACAGGTATCTGGAACCCAAGCAATGGTGGGCAGAAACTTCAACTACAGAGACAGGTATCTGGAACCCAAGCAATGGTGTGCAGAAACTTCAACTACAGAAACAGGTATCTGGAACCCAAGCAATGGTAGGCAGAAACTAAAACTACAGAGACAGGTATCTGGAACACAAGCAATGGTAGGCAGACACTTCAACTACATAGACAGGTATCTGGAACCCAAGCAATGGTATGCAGAAACTTCAACTACAGAGACAGGTATCTGAAACCCAAGCAATGGTATGCAGAAACTTCAACTACAGAGACAGGTATCTGGAACCCAAGCAATGGTAGGCAGAAACTGCAACTACAGAAACAGGTATTTGGAGCCCAAGCAATGATAGATAGAAAGTTTCACTATAGAGACAGGTATCTGAAGTCTAAGCAATGGTAAGCAGAAAGTTCCACTACAGAGACTAAGACTAAACTAAAACAACTACCAGCTTGTTAAATCATAAACAAGTAACTCCCAACTCAAAACAAAACAAAAATGACACGCCAAGCAGTTGCCGCAAAGTTTCTGTACACCTACACTATAAACTGAATGACAAGCCAGATATTGTTTCTCGCGGATGCCACCAGAGATACAGTTCACAAATAATTGTTGTTGTCGTGGTTCCTGTGACAATCAGGATGCCACAGTGCAAGTGATCAAGGAGGCTCAGACAGGCGAACCCACATGTGGAGTTATTGGAGCAGAAACTGTAGCATGACTACTGTTGCAGACAGGGGCGACTGACTCAAACTGACAGCCTTAAGTGGTGTCGTGTCACACCTGTGCATCATAATATACATGTCACCGGTATCCGAATCTTCAGTCTGCAGTACGGATAGTCTTACTTATTTAGTGGGCCACTTTATGGTTAAAAGAAGAGGGCATCTTAAGATAATAAATGACAAATTAGAATGTTCACTTGTGGTAAACGTTAGCAAAATAACAAGTCGTTACTGCCATTACCGTCTGTTGTTACCAGTTTTGTTGTGTAAAAGGTTGGGGTTGGGGGGGGGGGGGGAGCATCTGATTTAGGGCCTATTTGCTCGTACTGTCGCCTAGGAATGTACAGCTGTTTTTTTTTTTATTGAAAAAAGATCCAACATTGCGGAGGATTCGAACCCGAACAGCTTAGCGTTCTTAACCATTGTGGCCTTCATCGAGATGGAATGATATTATGTGTCTTCACCCAAATGGGACCACACACCTGGCAGGTGTAGCTGTTACGGGTACTCTAATAACTTCTGGGGGGGGGGGAGTGAGCGGGGTACCTGGGAGTTGTCTTGTTGGTCTCTTCTCGTCCAGGCAGACATTTTAGTTTCAGAATGGCATGTTTGACTTGTTGGTAGCACCTCTGAGGGAAACCCATCGATCAGTAGGGGTGAAATTTTATGTCGACTAATAACATTTACGGCTGCCGTCAGGAAAACAGTTTGCAATTCAGAAATACACGGTTCGATTCTAGCTGTGGGTCATTTGGCTGCAGACTGCTTTGCAGCGATATCCAAAAGTCTGCCTTGCATAAGCAATGACAAACTTCTGAGAGTAAATTGCCTAGTAAAATCGCACAAATCATAACAAATACTGGGGTGCGTTCTGCAAAGCTTGTAAAGGATAAACAAATATATAGTCCGTTACAGAAGTCCTGCAAACTTTACAAATCTGTAACTAAGTAAGCTTTTAATGTCAACATCTGGCATGTAGCTGGTTAATAGGCATGTCTTTGTACAATTTATTTTTTAATGTTAAAAAACATACTGTTTTAATTTCGGTGGGTCTAGTAATTATTCCAGGCACACTGTGATTGGTCGTTCATTCCTGCTTGCAGACCTTGACGTGCGTGACTCTCTGTTACAGGGGTGTCACGCTGTATTGTCCACAACGCTTTCATCAGCGATGACGCGTGTTATATATTACACGATGCGACCGCTTTTAAAGACCCTAGAAAATCTAACCCCCAACCCTTCCCCTCTCCACAGCCTTAGCCACAAGAGAGACTGCAGCGTACGTCCTGTGGTTTCAGAAATATTTACATTTTGCTTTGACAACTGAAGTAAATTCACGTAGTACTTGAAGTTCGAAAAGTCTAGAATATACGCTATATTGCCTGCCGCTCAGAACAACAAGTAAAACACGCCGTGCACCTGATCGCTCACAGGCCGCGAAATAAATACATAACAGAACGCCACTTGACTCCCCTCTAACTGAGACTAGCGCGTGTGAAAGGTTACCGAGCATCAATGAAGCCTAATTACTCTCTATTTGGGCCGAATATCAATACTGCAACTATTCTGCCTCATTTGCGACCCATGACACAAAGACACCAACTCAAAGCAAACAAACGGCATGCTTACTGCAACTTCAGCAAGGCGAACCTTTTAAAACATTAAAATGCACCACGAGTTTCATAGGCGTTTCACTCTCAGGTGGTTATCTACAGCATCCGTCTTCCGTGAGTTGTCTATGGTTCCTTAAGTGGGGGGATAGGCTATCAAAATAATCACCAAGCATCGTTGCACATGTGAACTGATTTCCAAACAATCTCTACGGGTGTGTCAATTACTGTGACTATTTATTAGGCGTACGAAAATTATTAGTCACACAGAGATCAAAGAAATTAGCCGCTTTAAGAAAATAGCAACACATGCGCAATTGTATATTATAGAATCGTAAGGATAAGGGAAATCCGTTCACAAATTTTTGAGATATTTGTTAAAGCGTGAAGGCATACGTTCTGAAACACACAGATTCTTAAAGTTACAGTAAAAGTTACTTCTCATATTTCTATCTACACAAGTAATGAACCAGGGTTATCGTTAGTTTTTCTATTTCTGTCCCATCAACAACTGACCAATGTTATCATTAAGTCTTCCATTTCTGTCAAAACAACAACTGAACAATGGTATCATTAAGTCTCTCATTTCTGTCTAAACAACTAGTAAACAATGGTATCGTTAATTCTCACAGAATATATATATATATATATATATATATATATATATATATATATACAACAAACAGCACGTGAACCCAGGGGTATCGTTAATTCTCCCAGTATATATATATATATATATATATATATATATATATATATATATATATATATATATATATATATATACAAACAGCAAGTGAACCCAGGCGTATCGTTAATTCTCCTATTTCTGTCTATACAACTGTTGAACATTGGGTATTACAGTTATTCTTGTCGTCAGAATGTTCTCAAACCGACCCAGCCAAGAAATGGTATACAGAAGTGTCTTCGGAAGTAAAGACGACATGAGTGAGGTTGATCGCATCACCCGTCTATTGCCAATTGATTTTTATAATATGGATATAGGTAGCATCATTTACCATAGCAGCAAATAGAGTTCTTTAATATTTTTTTCTTCATTTTGAAGAGGGAAAATAGAACATCTTGTGACCACTGGAAAGATCTGTGGAAGGAGGAATAGGGGAAGACAACGAAACGAAGATTCTTGACAGTCTTGCTGCATGGCCTGGAGGTGTGTCGGCACACGAACTGATACATGCTGTAAGAGATCGTGGATTATGGAGAGGCATGATCGCCCACGCCAGTCGGCGTGATGATGATGAAGACTTTTTTTTAATTTTTATCTCCGCCAGTTACTGTTCTGTCTGATATATATTCTTATACAATCTGTTCCTGCTTTCATGACTGATACCGTAGATACAGAGTCCCCGACTGTTATCCATGTACGTCATAGAAAGGTTGGCATGAAACAATGGAGTTGGGGATCCCCAGCACTATGTGATATCAGACGGCGCGAGGGGATGATGGCGGTGACGATGATGATAATTATGGTGATGAGGCGGCGGCGGAGGAGGAAGAGGAGGCGGAGTAGGAGGAAGATGAGGTTGATGGTCATGGTGATGAGGATGACGGTGATGATGATGAGAATGGTGGTGATGACGATGGTGGTGGTGATGATGAGGCGGGGATGTGGATGATAATGGTGATGATGGTGATGATGACTGTGTTGATGGTGGTGATGATGATAGTGGTAGTGATGATGATGGTGGTAGTGATGATGATAATAGTGATGATGATAATTATGATGATGACAATGATGTTGATGACAGTGATGACGATGACAGTGATAAATGCCACCTACAAACGCAACAGAAACAAATTCAAACACACTGTCTACTCACCACCACGATGCGTGCACAACCTGAAGCACCGACAGCAAAATAAGAAGTCCGCTGACCCAGCAGTGGCTACTGACGGTCATGGTCAACTCCCAAGATCCGAGGAGGGCACAGCCCCCGAGTTTACAGGCTATCCTGGCCACCTCTAGAACTGCGTGTCACAAAGTCCTCAAGAATGAATGCCAGTAAACGAAGCAGCTTTGGATCATTGTGGCAACTGTTGACAGAGGATGTAGAAACAATATGATCAGTATTCATTAAGCATTGTTTAACCATGGGTTCACATAGTGATATATTAATAACAACCTATCAAAATAACCTGGCGAGGCGAGATAAATTCTCACGAGTAAGCGTTAGAAGGCAACGCTTACACTGGAGAGGGTAGCAGGTGATGTTCTCCTACACTGGAGAGGGTGAGCAGGTACGAGTAACTGGTAGCTCTTACACTGGAGAGGGTAGCAGGTGATGTTCTCCTACACTGGAGAGGGTAGCAGGTGATGTTCTCCTACACTGGAGAGGGTAGCAGGTGATGTTCTCCTACACTGGAGAGGGTAGCAGGTGATGTTCTCCTTCTTGTCGCTTCGCCGTTAAGAATGTCCATGCACACTTAGCATTGCAATACGAGTAACTGGTAGCTTTCATACATTACAGTTTATGTATAAATGGCGTAAGCCTGTAGCTCGCCTTCTGTTCAGTATGTTAATAACCTTATCAAACATTATATGATCGACAAGACGTAGAGACGCATTTGTAATAAATATTAAAACAGTAAATTTGTAATAAATAGTTGAACAGTAAATTTGTAATAAATAGTAAAACAGTAAATTTGTAATAAATAGTAAAACAGTAAATTTGTAATAAATAGTAAAACAGTAAATTTGTAATAAATAGTAAAACAGTAAATTTGTAATAAATAGTAAAACAGTAAATTTGTAATAAATAGTAAAACAGTAAATTTGTAATAAATAGTAAAACAGTAAATTTGTTATAAACAGTTTAGCGGTAGAAACAAATGGTACAATGTTGTAGTTTTCCTTTCCAATGGAAAGTGTACGCTGCAATTACAGTCAGTACATGTACACCTCGCCACTGGTAGACAAAGCATTACTCGCACACGAAGGTGACAATCTACACTCGCTGGGCAGGTCGTGAGGAGAGGAAAACTAGGGTACACTGTGGCAACAAGAAATTTGGGGAAGAACGAAACAGGAGTGCCACAAGATATGATGTCCAGTTTGGTATCAAAGGCATTAAAAAACATATATAACAGAAAATATTAGCACTAAATGTTAAACATTTCCTATACATATCTGACATACTCTTTGTAACTTCAAAAATAGTCAGGAAACTTTAACCCTTCAGCGCCCAAAAAAAAAAAAAAAAAATTGGCCGAACTCCAACCCTACCATTTTCTCCTTGACCTGAGAAGTCATTTATTGGACCCACTTCTCAAAGATCCAGTAGGGGTAGTCAGATGCAAAACTTCTACCCAATAATTTGACTTGTAACCAGCAGTTTGCGTGTTAGAGATGCGTGTAGTTATAAACGAGTTTTCCTCTGCTGCAATCTTAACTTGTGCTAAATCAAATCCTCACATGTCATGCCAAGAGATGCAGGCGATGATCGTCCTACAGGTCCCGTGATTATTGTCTGTCATTCCTGCTGTTATCTCTCCCTAGGCCATTCTGCTAATGTGGTTGTTATCTTGTCTTCTAATCTCTCTCAACCTGTTGTCCCTGTTTTTAACCTGTTATTACGTTTTCAGCGTGGCTTATCCTTTGTTTACCTTTATGTCGAGTTACCCATTGACATTTTACGTACTCTGCAATCTTCATTTCCCAACTGTCAGTCTTCGGCGCTTAAACCAGAGCTGCCAGTAAGTTTGGCAGCGCACTGGCGTTCTATCAAAGAGATTCGGGTTCAATTCCGGTGTGGCAGATTCTTAATTACAGGTAGCAGATTTTTCTCTCAAACCGAACTCGAACGCAGGGCGTTCACCGCAGCTGACAGTACATTGACCTGGTTGAGTGAGGGGTCTTGGCTTCGCAGCTTATATGTGTTTGTGAGGCTTAACTTGTCCACCTTCAGCTCACAAATGGCCAGTCTTGCTTGTAATGCTAAGCTGTCAGTCCTCGGGTCAGAAATTACTTGGACTGCTTTCAATATTTCCAGTCGGGCTTTCCGGTGGGAAAATGTGCAGGAAGAAAAAAGACCTGCCCTCTAACAGGAAAGTCGTAAAGTCGAGGTCGTAGTGCAATCTGTCTGAGAGGTAAGGGACCAACAGTCTGCATAAAAAAAGACAGCCAGTAAAACGGATGCGCAAGCAAAACTCTAGTTCTGGAACAAGGCTACTAAAGTCCAGAAGTGGACGAATAACCAGACCTCGAGCTGAAGTCTACAGCCGTGAACAAGAAGAAAAAGTCACTTTCAGGGTAGATCTGAAATGTTCCAATAGGCAATGATTGTAGAGCGCCTAGATCTTGTGAATAATAAGTTAGTAGAACCAAAAGACCCCCGTTACGTCAGCAGTGCATCTGGCGTCGTATGCTAGACCCGTATTAATAGAGACACTCGGCAGACTTTACCTCCTAGGACATTACCTCATACCTATTTTATGGCCCATTGTCCTAGGAGTCCGAATAAGTTATGAAAAACCTCCCGATTAGAATCCACACCCTTGAAAAATGATTTAAAATTTCTGAATGTATGTATATATATATACATACATATATGCACAGCCCGTGTGTGTGTGTGTGTGTGTGTGTGTGTGTGTGTGTGTGTGTGTGTGTGTGTGTGTGTGTGTGTGTGTAACTGTCTGTCCAATGGTGCTTACAAAATATTACTACGTTATTAATTTATAGAGGACTGTACCTTTTGTTTACTTGATGACTTGTCTTCAGTGATATACACATCACCCACAAAAAATGCCTAACCCACTCTTATGTAAGCAGATGGAATTCGTAGTCAGTTTGAAACTACGCTGGTGAGCCATGTGACTGTCGTGAACTTCCGGTGATTAGGCGAACACGATGCATCGAGAGCGACGATTTGTATTTTATATTTCTTTAGTTGTCAAAATCTGACATTTTCACTTATCTGGCCTTTTTCAGTTTCCAGGGACGGAAAAAAAGCGAGGTAAATAATGCAACAATTTCTCTTGGCCATATTCCACTTTAAGATGTGGAGTCACACGCTGATTGAGGCACAAATATAGATAAAAAGGTAAAGTCAGGAGATGTGAACCAGCGTCAATGCACACGGTTATAAACTATAAGTGCTCTGCCACCAGTACAGACAGCCGATGAAAAAAATGTCCGCATGTGTCGCCGTCCGCACGTAACTCCGTAGCTACAGCGACGTTCCTCCATTCATCCCAGAGTGTCAACCATTTCCTAGAGGCTAGGTGAACCCCAGGAACCGCCCGGTTTCGATCACCGACCGTGGCTGCAGCGAATAGCAGCTGGATTTGAAAGCGAGCCTCATATAGACTGCGCTAACGTGGTCAGATAAAGCCAGAAAACTAACAGACATCAAAATGCGAATAAGCGAGTGAACATGGAAGCTGATAGGACTGTTCACCTTTTCTAAGAAGCAAACATTTTTTTATTCGTTGGACTACCGCTTTGCACTGCCACCTCCAATTATGAATTTTCTTTCTTGAAAGTTTAGCTGTAGGCAAGTAAGTCCTAAGGGACCTTCTGCTGCTGCTGGCCTTTACACCCACGTCCCCCCCCCCCCTTTTCCAACAAGAAAGCATACGTTAGCAACCAACTAATCCACGTCGTCCTGTCTTTTCTCATCGCCTTTGGCTCACTTCATGCCCCCACAACCATTTCCCACTTTTCCTCTAATTTCCATCTCCATGTCTTTTTGGTCTTTCTATACTCCTTTGACCCTATAAATTCCTTCTATTTTGCGCAGAAAACGATACTGCAGGAGAGGGAAGGAGGATGACTAAGAAAGACTCGGGCACACACTTTGATTCAATGGACAGTTCGTGAACATGCATCTGACTGGCAGAAACAGAGGACGCTATTCAAACAGTCAGCAGTAACTGATGACCTAACGATACTCGGTGTTTGGGGAGATGCTGATGATAACAAATGTTGTACTTAAATAGGAGAAAAATATTTCCCAGGTTGTAAACTTCAATAATCGCCGTGTAGGTTCAGGAGCCCTATTGTGGGGGAAACAAAAAAATTGACCCACAACCATGTCGTAGAAATGGACCTATTTATTTGGGGACTTCCTTCGAAGTCGAGTACGTCTGCCAAAGCGGCAGGAAAACAACCAATAGCAGGCAAATAAGCTAGTAAAACAGGTGTAAATGCAAAACTCAGACCCGGGCACAAAGCCAACGTCTAAATGGACAAGAAGCAGGAATTTCCGATAGAGCTTACGGCTGGTGAACAAAGAAGAAGAGCTTTAACAACATACACACATGTTTGAGACACCCTGTTGTACTCGTATAGAACTATCTTAAACGTGTTTCTGACAGCTCCATCAGACACGCATAGACGCAACGTTAGCGGGTGACATGATGGATCTCTGCAGCTGCTGTTTATTTTACAATATACGCCATCCTTCAAGAGATGATTGAAGGTTTCTATAAACTGCTGCAATTTTTTTCCCTCGGAACCTGGCATATTTACGAAGATTACTTTCAGCTAAAACGTATGACTACGTCGCGGATGTTCTTTGTTCGCACTTATTTCACTGTATCGGGACTTTCAAGTTGGTATACTTTTACACACACAAATAGAGGGAAAAATGATTCAACAGTGGGTGTTCGAGATGTCATCAAGAATGAAACACAAATTTATAAGGAGAATCTTGCGAATTTTTTTAGCACAAAAGTTCACAAATAAACAACTGAGAAAGAAAAGGTTTATTTCCGGCAAACTTTATCAAAGATAGAAGATGACGACGGTTTTGACAAGTTAGCAGAATAACCTCGTGACATTTGGCAAGAACAGCGCTCCAATGGACGGCAGGTGGAGAAAAAAAAATAGATATATATAAGCCCGTCAAAGCTTAAATATGGCAGTAAAGAGGGAAATGAAGGAATGTCAATATGAAATGGAATATCATGGGTAGAAAAGCAGGAGTGGAGATCACTTGTGAATGCCTAATTGTCACAAACGACATGACAAGAATATAGATCCAGCTGTAACGTTCATGATTCAACAATCCTAATGTGTTGATGCCTGAGAAGAATATGTGGCATCAAGTGACAAGAAACCATCACAAAACCCAAGGTAACGTAAAGAGCAGGTATTACAACAGTTTTCTCAATGCTCAATCTACGAAGGGGAAGTTGGCTTGGTCACACCTGAAGAAATGATGATTGTAGAATCACTAAGGAAATCCTCTATGGCGAACTACAGAATTTTAAAAAGTGTAAGTTGCGACAAGGCACCCCTCCCCCACATACACACACAAAATGGTTGTGAAACCCTGATCAAAACCTGGGGTACAGTACTACACACATTTTTGTTTTATGTCAAATAGTTATTATTTTCACTGATGTATCATACCTATTACTGACACCGTGGTCAGTATCCGTCTAATGGTTTTTGCTTCGGAGAACGCATCCCCATCCACAATTTAGGCTGATTCGTCCAGATAGCCCATGTCTAAATGTTTAAAATCAAGAGGCTCGGCGGTATGTAGGTGCTCTTCTGAAGAGAAATCGTCACGTTTAACCAGCATCCCGAAGGGGTGGGGTGGGGGTGGGTGGGGGGGGGGGGACTTAGGTTATAACTGTGACTAGATTATATGTGCCATATAAAATGGCCCTGCAAGACACCAACATCCATGAAAAGTACTCATGCAGCAGAGTTGATGTGATCAAAGGAGACAAGACTCAAATTGTGTCCCGGCGAAGTCGTCTACCGGCAATCAAATGGACGACCCGGTCGCCGATGTGACAGGCTCGACTGAATGTATGGGGATTTGATCAATGTGGCTTGGTCTCTCTTGACAGAACGGCTAACCTCCTGTTGAAAGTCTGGCACAAAGTATAATCTTCCATCCACTGCTCAAACCATCTGGTCACTAACTCACAACTCAAGAGAAAAGCCAAAGCGGCCGTATAATAAGACGACTGCTACTAATAACCGTCAGAGTGGAACTATCAGCTAGCAGCTGAAGATAGTGATGGGGCGCTTATGAGAATTCCCCATTGCAGTGTTGGTTCTTAACAAAGCTTTTAAGATTTAGGCTCTCTTGTGCCAATGCTAATAAAAACGATAACACACAGAAAAATTGAAATATTTTGATCACTTGAAACGTCACTAAAGTTTAGAGAGAATAATAATATAGGGGTATTTGCCTGGGAGGAGAGGAAGAGAAATACCACAGAGAAGATGAGTGCAGGATGTTGAGGATGATCTCCAGATGGGTTTATCGGACGCCAGACATCTTGCTTGTGATCAAGAAGTTTTCCGGAGGGTTGTTACTGGAGCAAGATTCTGCAAAGAATATGCTACTGACTGACTTGAGCCGACGAATAAAACACACAATGCCTATCACTGTACCTTGTGGATAAATTAAAAGATACTGTTAGAGGTCGATGATACTAACGTCGCGGCAACATTTTGAGTTAAAAATCTACCCAAAGAATTTCAGGATCCTCGCCGGTGCTACAGAGCCTGTGCACTGTGCTGACTTTCTTCAGACTCAGACTTGAGTTAGAAGAAGAACGGAGCACTCATGAGTGTGCCATGATGTTGATCCGCTATTCAAACCTCAACAGATACTGCTGTCTCTGCATATCCACTAGCATACACAAGCATTTAAAGAATTAGGCAACGATCAGAATTGCTACCACAAATAGTCCGACATTAGAAATGCAGTTCGTCATCGACTGAGGCATCAGGTACAAACAGCCGTTGCACACGCGATCAATTTTAATCACATAGAGCAACCCTAATAATGCAACAACAGACTACGCGCCATTTTCTGAATTTACAGTTCAGAACACCAAGTTAGGTCACAGTTGAAAAACATTCCAAATGAAATCCGCAAATCACAGTGTCGCGCCTTGCACGCTGGGCGACAAAACTAATTCTTTTCGGTTTACCGTGGGTTGGAGAGTAAAGCGTCGGGCTGCCCCCTCCCCTAACACTTTATCTCATTATGAAAGAGATAACTGAGCATAGAAGACAGTGGAGTGGGCAATTTCAAAAAGAGGGCAAATCATTGAGATGAATTGAGGCAGGTGATATCTGCAGCAGACAACCTCAAGGGCGTGAAATTTTGGAAGAAGAGGAAACAGATGGTAACGAATGTATGTAGTGTTGCCATTCCAAGTGATATTCGTTTAGCATATTTTCATTCACTGGAAAATAACATGCGTGGATTTCGGTATCATAACATTGACAGTTTAATTGATATTCAACGTGTATGTTTTCTTTTTGTTTGTTTTCTTCGCTATATGGTACTTATTTATAGCTTAATAACACCATACTGAAATTCTAAAATGTGAGGAACATTTACGTGACTTCCATTGTGGGTGCTAGTGTCTAGAATTGTTGTTGTGCTGCTTGTTGACAAAGACTACGGTTGAAATGTTCCACTAGTGTGATTTTGTTTCCCCACCACATCCTCCCCTCTTTCAGCTTTCTAGTTTGTGTTTAGTTAATTTATTTCTCAAAATTCCAGCCATTTCCATGTGGTTGAATCCATTCACTATAGTGTTCCTTGTGCGTACCAATTTTCGCCTAAAATCTATATTAATTAACTCTGGGCACCTACCTAGCCTTACCTGTGATTACATGGATTAAGGCATTCTAATCTCGTGTTCGCATGGAACGCGATTGCATTATCTGTGGCGTTCAGGTAGGTCTGTTACGTATAAATGCATGGGAAATTGTGGCAGGTGGAATGTGATTACAGCTTTTACGTGCAAGTGGATTTTGATATGCCTAGCTCATGACAGGCAGCCAAATACGCCCTGGTACGTTGTGGGTATGACTCGTTTTTGCGAATATTTCCAGTTTTGAATTAGTCTCTTTTTTGTTTGGTCTGAGGGGCTATTTCGTTTTTGCAATAATGCATCGCACTGAAGCACTGTTTCGTACTGAAGTACTAATTCACGTTTGGGATCAGACGCCAGTTCATGATTGGACTGGGAATATTTTATGTTTTGACTAAAGCACTATTTCATATTTTGGACTGATGAACTATTTCATATTTCATGTTTTGACCAAAGCACTATTTTATATTTAGATTCGCGGTGCTATTTCATGTCTGGGCTGAGTATTATTTCATATCTGGACTGAGGCATTAATTCATCTCTGGACTGTTCTGTATTTACTGCGTCACTATTCTGTGTTTGGACTGAGACATTATTTCATGTTTAAACTTATGAGCCATTTCCTGCTTTGACTGAGGATCCAATTCTATAATACCTTCCAGGCAATTAATGTTCGTAGTTTATTAGTAATTGTTTCAGCCGTTCCCGTTTTCTGTTTAAAACAGCAGTACGAATCTGATGATAATTAAATAGTCTTTGCCTTATACTTGTCTGAATGTCCTACGACTTTCAAAGCTTCTTGGAACCTCAGTATCATGGCTTGGCATTCGAGTTTTCAGATTATACAGGGTCACTGAGAATGACTGCCAGGACATTCCACAGTTATAAAGGGATATACATCTAGAAAATATAATTGTAACCTTGAGTGACCACTAGGCTTATAAGTAACAGTAACATTTTTTTTAAAAAGACCGCTTCAGCAATGACAACTTTAACTACGGGCGGTTTCAAAAACTTGGCCGGAGAAATAATACCGTCTAGACGTCATCAGAATCGTTAGTGGCGCTTATATATTAGTGTACTCAAACTAAGTCTAAAACTTTACTTTTTTGAACATTTTAAGATGCCAAACGTGTACATAATTCATTTTAACCAAAAAAAAGTTTAAAATTCCGGCAATAATTCCCGACGACCCTGAATGTAAATTTGCTAACAATTTCAGTTGTTTTATTATTTATTTACCGATTCACTGATTTTTCGAATTATATAGCCGCCCTACCTCAGACTGAAATTAGCTTTGCATCTGAAATTGCCACAAAATGCGTTTACAGCCACGAAAGCATTTTTTTTTTATAATACACCTTACCACACGGAAATTAAACCCATGTACCCGAGGATAATACCATTGGTAAACACATTCACTGACCTAGAGTTAGCTTTCAGAGTCGACTGATTTGGCACTCGAAATGTCCTGCACAATTTATATGCCCTACAGAGGGCTGCGTAGTCTCGAGGAATGGTGTCCGCCTCGAGTGCTAGAGGTTCCGGGTTCAATCCCAATTTCCCCTGGTCTCTGGGTAGCGAGATCAGACGCCCGTGTGCTTTGTTGCGCACGTAAAAAGTCCATTGGCAGTTGGAAATCGAAAAGAGTAACCTAACGGCGATGCCCGGGAAAAATTTGGAGTTAAAAATCCACTCAAAGTATTCCAGGATCCTTGACGGTGCTACAGAGCTTGTGCACTGTGCAGAGCTTTTTCGGACTTAGACGACGTAGAAGAAAAACGGAGCACTTATGTGTTACTACCCGTGGGCCATGATGTTGATCCGTTGTTCAAATCCTAATAGCTTATTTATATGCACAATAAAGCGCATTCAGTAATCATACTACTACAGTTTTCTACAACATGAACACATTACATCCTTTAATATCTATACTAAGTTGGTTCCGTCATCAGGTTTGCCACAAGATGTAGAGTGGTGTCGCAGCTAGGTTATGTGACGTTATCACATACGGACGTTTTTGCATATTGAGAATACCTATACGTGCTCAGTCCCCCGATGCAACAACCACTCCAAGGTATCTCAACTGATTGTTTCCATTAGGAGTTGCTTATAGTATCTCCTGTCTTTACCTTCAAGACGGCATAGATGCCCTTCACCAAGCTCTTCTCGGTCACGCATTCGTGTTAGCGTCAGAGATTCGCTATTATCCCAACCTAGTCCGTACTTTACTTACTTTACTTTTTCCTTCCACGTATGCCGCTAAGCGTTGTGGGGAGATGCAAGTTCCTGTCATAAGCAAGGCGGGCAGCATCTGATGTTCTGAGGCCATGCTTTTGGCAGGTTTCGGAGACCCCGTCAATCCACCGTTTCCTTGGTCTTCCTCTTGCCTTATATCCTGAGCTTCTTTGGTTGAAAATTTGTGATGTTATTTGGTCATTTTTCATCCTGGTTAGATGTCCAAACCATTTCATTCTTTGATGTTCTATGTAGTCTAAACATGGTGTAGTTTTTGACAGTGTTTCTAATGTCTATGTTCTTTATCCTGTCTAGTCTGGTCTTATTCGCTGCTTTTCTTAGACATTTCATTTCACAGGCTTCTATTTTTCTTTCATGGGTCTTGTTGATTGTCCATGTCTGGCACTGGTAGCAGAGTGTTGGAATGAAGATGGTGTTTATCAATTGTCTTTTGGTCTTCATGGTTATATCTGGATGTTTAGGCAGAGGTGATAGTTGGTATGTGACAGCATTTGCTTTCTGTATTCTTGTTTCTATCTCTCTGTCCATTCTTCCATCCTCTGTAAATATACTGCCCAAGTATTTAAACTCTTTGGTTTGCTTGATTTTGGCACTTCCAACATTTATATTCAGTGGCCTGTGTGTTCTGCTGATCTTCATAACTTCTGTTTTTTCTGTACTGATTTTCATATTATGTTGTAAACAGCTGTTGTTGAGAGTAGTCAGATGTTCCTGTAGATCATATTCATTTTGATACAGTATGCTTTGATCATCAGCAAAAAGTAATTCGTTTATAGCATACACGTCTGGGTTTGCTTCTACAGTGATCTTATCCATGTATGTTATGAAAAGTAATGGTGACAGTACACATCCTTGTCTGACACCTAGTCCGTACAACGTTGAATATATCAGCTCTGTCCATACTTTTTGTATTCGGTGGTATTGTTAGTGGCGGTTAAAGCTAACAGGTCATCAATCTCTTGATGGATTCATTGGCAATGCAATCTCTTTAGATATCTTTGTTTCATCCATGTAGTGTCCTGATGTGCCCCTGTGTGTCACCCAGGGCTTGCAATCATATCCCGTTCCATCGTGTGCCAACAATTAGTCATAGATGGAATCCAGTCCACCAACTTCGGCTTCACTTATCAACATTTACCTTTGGGTTCTCCTGGAAGTTCTCGTTTCCTCAATCCCTTAATTATCCACTTCTTGAAGCCTAACCCTGACCTTTGTCGGGGGCTCTAAATCTAGCCTAAAAGCTGAACGGTGTTTCCTGGACCTCTCCACGGATTATCCTCATCCGCATGGTGGCACTGTGTGACCGGGTGTTTATCGATTGTGTAATGTACTGGTGGGGTACAACTTACCTACCTAACTACACTGCTTTTTTTTCAGCTTCAACCCACCATCACTGTAATACAGGTTACCTTGTACCTGCTTTGCTGTTGCCCAGTTTAACTGCTTTACGGTGTCTGTGATTTGGGCGTTGCTAACATGCTTTGCAATTCCCAAGTGCCGGAGAAAAAAATTACAACTGTAATAAGATTCCTGCGAAGTGTTCTCAATATTACAAGAAGAGATAAGACCAGGAGCGATTAAATCCGAAAGAAATTTTGGGGTGGGGGAACCGAAGCCCTGGATTTTATCAGAAGACAACAGGCGAAATTGTTTGGCCATATAGCGCAAATGCCAGCAGACAGTATACCATAGCAATCAATGATGTACAGACCAGCCGCAAAGCGAATAAGAGACCGACCATGCAAGCAATGGTCACAGGGAATTACAGTGTACGGAGCACACAAACGGGAGCTTTCCCATAAATTATACTTCACCTCGAAACCGCAAGGTACAAGAGGCTCACCGCAAGGTACAAGAGGATCACCGCAAGGTACAAGAGGATCACCGCAAGGTACAAGAGGATTACTACAAGGTGAACGAGGATCACCGCAAGGTACAAGAGGATCACTACAAGGTGAACGAGAATCACCGCAAGGTACAAGAGGATCACCGCAAAGTACAAAAGGATCACCACAAGGTTTAACAGGATCACTGCAAGGAACAAAAGGATACCGCAAGGTACAAGAGGATCACCGCAAGGTACAAGAGGATCACCGCAAAGTACAAGAGGATCACAGCAAGGTACAAGATGATCACCACAAGGTGTAACAGGATCACCGCAAGGTACCAGAGGATCACCGCAAGGTACCAGAGGATCACCGCAAGGTACCAGAGGATCACCGCAAGGTAACAGAGGATCACAGCAAGTACCAGAGGATCACTGCAAGGTACCAGAGGATCACCGCAAGGTACCAGAGGATCACAGCAAGGTACCAGGGGATCACTGCAAGGTACAACAGGATCACTGCAAGGTACAAGAGGATCACTGCAAGGTACAACAGGATCACTGCAAGGTACAACAGGATCACTGCAAGGTACAAGATGATCACCGCAAGGTACAATAGGATCACCGCAAGGTACCAGAGGATCACCGCAAGGTACAACAGGATCAGCGCAAAGTACCAGAGGATCACCGCAAGGTACAACAAGATCACCGCAAGTTACAACAGGATCACCGCAAGGTACAACATGATCACCACCAGCTCCAGAATGTTAGAGCCAGCCGTGAAGGAGATCAGAATGAGATGAGAACCCAAGCTACACATTCTTACATGAGGAGCAATACTGTGAAAATTATATTGGCCTTATGCATTATTTCACAGACAATTTACGGCTTTCCTTAAATTACACTAAGGGCAAAGACCCGTGTAGTCTTTCAGTTTAAACACACACAAAGACACGTGTCCCTTTGACACAATAAAGGTTGGCTTAGGGCAAAACTGCTTGAACGCAAAATATAGTAATTTGCGCATAGGAAGGTGCCTATAATTTACCTAGCATGTGCTCGGACTTCCTGTAAGGCGATAGCTCGGTTTTCACACCGTTTGTGTGAATGTCAGTTTATTTATCAAGCGAATCACAATCAGAAGTTTCAGTTCGCTCACTTTATTGGTCTCATCCTTATTCCATAGCAGGAGATGAATAAGGTCGTTCTTTGTTCCTGAGGGATACATGTTATCTACCAGTGGTCCGATGGATTTTTATTGCTGTGTAAAGGATGTCAGTATCTCTCTGAGTATATTTATAAGTGTAAGTTTATGTGCTCTGCGTGTGTTTTCTGTGTGTTTGTATGTATGTTTGTATGTATGTATGTATGTATGTATGTATGTATGTATGTATGTATGTATGTATGTATGTATGTATGTATGTATGTATGTATGTACGTTTTTGTGCTTGTGTGTTTTAATATGTGCGTGGTGTGTGTTTATCGTGCGGGTATAATTATATTTGAATAAATGCATTTCACATATGTTTACCTAATATTAATACTATATATTCTATTATACCATCCTATTCAACTAGCTGCCCACGGACCTAATCCAGCCTGCAGAGGCCTAGCGCGTGGCCCACGGATCATTGCCAATTGTGTAACATTATTGAGCTTCCTACGAAAGGGTTTGGACCTTTGTCCCTTGACAGTCTTGATTTTCAACATTTTGGCCAGTGAGGAAACTTAGTTGAATAGTCTTGAGAGAAAAAGAACATAACACATAAGGCTTTTATATACAAAACACAACTATTCTGTAGAAGAAACACAACTATTCAGTAGAAGAAACACAACTATTCTGTAGAAGAAACACAACTATTCTGTAGAAGAAACACAACTATTCAGTAGAAGAAACACAGCTATTCTGTAGAAGAAACACAACTATTCTGTAGAAGAAACACAACTAATCTATTCTGTAGAAGAAACACAACTATTCTGTAGAAGACAAGTGTTTGGAAAAGCTGAATAGAAGATGCGGGTCTGCGTGCCCAGTTTATAATTCTTTTTTTAAAAAAAGGGGGGGGTGGCGGGGGTTGTTAGTTCGCTCTTAGTGTTTTATGAACAACATACTCAAGAATGCGTGAATTTTGAATAAAGTATAGGTTTCCTCAAGAATGAACGTTTGAAACAATGAATCCATCACGTTTAAGACCTGTTGATACCGGAAAGTATAGCCTCCATACGCTACCATATAAGCTGTAGTAAAGCATGTCGGCCTCTGTGGCTTAGGCGTTGCGAACGTGCTTCGTAATTCCGAGGTACCGAGTTGGATCCCAGCTGTGAACGGTTTGTCTTGCGTTAGTTTCGACAGTGGAACCGAGAGCTGACCATGCAGAAGAAATAGCAAACCAGCGAACGTTAAATTTGCCTAAAAACCCACAACAGCCAAAAAAATGCTGGGGTTGGTTCTGCAACGTCCTATAACTAACGTTGTTAACTTGGTTAATTGCGTATCCTTTACATGTCGTTACAGAACCAACCCCAACAGCCCCTGGCTGTAGTGTGACTTTTCTAGGCAAATTTACGTCCAGTAGTTTCTCATTGCTTCTGGACTGTCGGCTTTCTTGAGACCACTGTCGAAACCAACGCAAGGCGCATGGCCCGCAGCTGCGATCGAACCCAGCATTCTGGCATTAGGAAGCGTTCGCATCGACTTAACCACAGAGCCGACACGTTGTTAACTAGAGGAAGTATATATATGTTTACCTACTTTGCTATGGTATACATTTCGCCATCGACCAGGCATTCAAATATTACCTACTGACAACAGTGACGTGCCATAGTATAGCGGCCAAGCACTAGCCTGCGAATTCGTAAATATTGGGTTCACATCCGAACGTAGCCTGACTCGTTTTTTTTTTTTTTAATTACTTCGGCTTCGACCAGGCTAAATGGTATCAGGGAAAGTCCTAAGAAATAAACGGTGTCAGCACTGTGTTGATCACAACACCCATCGAGGGCTGATTCGTTAATCGCATCTAGGTCCGGCACTACATACCCAATACACATAAAGAGTATTACCTAGCACAGTTTTCGACGTCAGGATACATGTCTTTACTGTTTCAGTCGTAGAGTTAGGAGCTGTTCAGCCGTTCATCTCGGTCGTTCATAATGCATTTACCATATTTCTGTCTGTCAGTATCCTAGAGTTGATATTATATTTCTGAACTCTGGGGAGACAAATTGCCCCTAAACACGAGCATATCTGTGACCGGGGGAGGGGGAGACTAGGGAGAAGGAAGGGGAGGAAAAAGGGATTTATAAAAATGAAAAAAAAAAGAGAAGCTAGAAGTTAGAGAGAGGTTAAAGTAAAGAAAATTGATTTAAATAATAATAAATAATAATAATAATCAGAAGAAGAAGGGGATGAGAGGAGGGGAGAGGAGAAGAAGAAGAAAAAAGATGAGAAGGGTACGGATCAGGGTTTTTCCTTGAAATGGTTTAGTCATTATAATTTTTAGCACACATTAAAAAATTCCCAAGAGACTGCAAACATCCATCTTGCTCTAACTACCATTTCTAAACAGAGTATCATTCGACCAGGAGTCGATAATTTCAAGAACTGTTTGTATCCACCTCGTATATAAGTTTCTTTCTAACGACGCATCTGCCCAAAGTCGTACTCAGCTCCAGGATTTCATTTAGAAACACGGCGGAACTCTTGACATAAGTAGTAAATAAATGCATTGACGTAGTTAACGGTAGCCTTTTATACAACAGGTACAGCCGCAGAATTGTGAACTGTGAGGCCTGTTCTTCTACTAAATCACGGCTAATAAGGAGTGGAAACCAGCACTTCTCCTTCCCACCTCTGCTGTCCAAATAATTTCAGAAATGGGTAAATGTTGCAGTCAATTAAGGGGTCACTACAAGACATTTTTTCAAATTTGTGACAAAAATATCACTTTTTCAGTGTTCGGCATTCGTAGAATAGATTACACCCAAAATTGATGTCATTTGTAAACAATTTAGTTTTGAAAAATTAACACTAAAGGCACCAACCCGTGCACTTTTTTAGGATAAAAAATAAGTTTAAAAGTCAATTTTCTCAAATCTCTGTATTTCTGTTTGTTGTGTGTATGAAATCCTAAAATCTCAGCTAATATAAAGACTTGAAACATGAAATTGAGTATGGATACTTCGTAAACAATATAATAGGGACTGGTCTTTTTAAAACTAGATTTTGGAGAGTTTTTTTTTTAAATGTGGTTACTGTCTTATGATGTAAGATTTTGTTTGACTTTTTCAATGAACCTACATTTTGGAATTGCTACTAAAAATATTTAAAAACATGTTTAAAGTGAATAAACTACACCTGTACCTCTAAACATAATCAAAGCTCACGAATCTATCATCTATTTTTTAATACGAATGTTTGTTTTTGAAATTTTAGAATTCTAAATATGTTACCTATAAGATGGCGGCTCTTGCCGTGACAATTATGATTTTTTTCACACTTAAAGTATGCAAATGTAATAACATGTATCCCTTCAAATGAGCATTATAAAATAATTGCTCTAGCACTGTCAATTAAAAAAAAAAATTTGGCGTAATAACCCCTTAACACCCTTCACAATTAGATACCGTAAATAGTCTTCCTTACTAGCAATCATTCTGCGGGAAATCATTAAACCTACAGATTCTATTTAAGTCTTTAGTATACACATATAAGGACTTCCTGATTACACCCAATTCAAGAAATGAGTACGGGAACTTGTTTATGTGCACTGAACGAACAAGAGTCACATTTATGTTGCATAATTTCCCGATGTGGTAAAATGGGTTTTGGATCTGTAGCATCGCATCAGTCAGAGATCAGAACATTCCAGAAATTAGTTAGTGTCCATTTTAGGAATTCGATGTTATACTAAGCTTCTACATCCACTGCACTAGTTGGTGCCCCTTCTCTTCAACACAGCCTGAAAGCTATAACACAACTGTTATGTGTGGAAGGAGATTAAAGACCTACTGTTCCTTAACAAGCATGTGGTAAGAGTGCGACTGATTAAGATTTACTAAAACAGAATGTGTTCAGCAGACCTCGGTGAAGAAGAAGAAGAAGAAGAAGAACCGCCACAGTGTGTGAGAATTATAGAACGCGTTCACTAGCTTCTCAGACACAAGATCGCTCAACAGAAACTCAAAACAAAAATAACACTGTCGGACAGATTATATTACAACGGAAACTTAAAACAAAGGTTAACACTGTCGAATAGATTATTGCAAAAGAAAATAAACACGTGAGTCGTGTAGAATAACTTCTTCATGTTCACCGTCTATAAACTTTTTTGAAGTCTTCTAGCTGTTGGTCTTTTACTTCTTGACTTTGGGCTTTTTAAAGGACTTCAGTTTACAGATTTGTGTGCATACGGTTGGTTTCTTGCCCTTCTTGCTCTCCGACTTAGAAAGAAGCATCCCTAATTAATTGACTTTTAGGACCTATCTGATAGTGAAAGCTGGTGCATCCCCGCCTTCCCCACCCCCAAAACACACACAATGAGATCCCGGAACCCCCACAGAGAGGGTAGAAAAATATTACATTTTTGTTTATGGACTTAACTAAACGCATTAGGCGCATCGGGCATATAGGAAAAGCTCCCATATTTTTACAGACCAATCGGCACTTGGTGGGTAATGTGGTCAGCATGACGCCGGCTGTCTTACTTCCTCATGACACACATCCTGGTACATATATTAGGCTGGGTCGACCTGCTACGCCTCATACCATGATAAAATCCACGCAGCCAGCAGTGGGATTCGATCGTTCTACATTGGAATTACGAGTCGAACTCGCAACGCCTAAGCCACGGACGCCGCAGACTAAACAAAAGGGTGGGGGAAAATTAATGCCCAAAAACAATAAATTGAAAATATAAACACGGGCCAGACAGAAAATGCAACATACACTCTAAAAATAAATACACCAGTTTGGGCAAGACATTATAACGAAAACTGTAAACACAAGCAAGTCGGCTGAATAAATTAAAATGATAATTTTCGTTTTTTATCGGGTAGGGAAAATTGTTGCAACAAAAAGTACAATACACAACACACCAGTGAATGCAGTGAACAAACAGACAGTTCAAGTAGATTACAACTTTCTGTGTGGGCTCCGAAGGCCCCAATGTGGGGGAGGGGGTGGACAGACTTAGGTTAGTTGCCTATCCTTTACAGGACGTTGCTGAATCAACCCCATCAGCCCCTGTCTGTTGTGTGGTTTCACTAGGCAATACGTCCAGTAGTTTGCCATCGCTTCTGCACGGTCAGCTCCCTGATACCACTGTCTAAACCAACGCAAAGCGTATGGCCCGCAGCTGGGATAGAACCCAGCATTACGAAGCGTTCGCATCGACTTAGACACAGAGCCGACGGACAGACTTACAACTCTAAAAAGTGTGTCGTAGGAGGCGACTAATTATGGATATTTTAAAGTCGTAATATGTCTTTTTGAATGGTGATTAACCGTTCTGCAAACAATTTAGTCAGAACTGTAAAACGAATGCGAATGCAAATCTCGAGTCCAGAATTGGGTGAAAAAAAAGTGTTTCGCTGGGGTTTACAGCCGAAGAATATACTAAGAAGAGGAAATAATGCTACATACATGACAAACACAAATACTTAATGGAAATTACTGTGACAAAGTGTGAAAAAAAAAACAACAACAACAAAAACATTGTAAAATAAAAACACATATGTAGGGTAGGTGAATCGAATAAAACTGATTTTTAAAAGTCAGAGTCGACTATTTATCACAATAGGTACCATACTAAATAGTCAGAATTTCGATTATTGCAACAACAACATAACTAATTGAGACAACGCAGTACAGATTATTATTAACATTAGAAACTGGAAGAAACAGAGGGGCCGGTATTATACGACAAAAGACACTGAAAATAATAAACCAGGCATATAGATTATTTCAACAGAAAATATAATAAAACAATTCATCTTAGATTACTAATACAACAGCAAGCGAGGACACTGGACAACTTATTACAACAAAAATTAAAAGAAAAAATAGGGGAGCAGATAATTACAATAGAAACAGGCGGGTAGTTCATTACTGCAATAAATACTAAAATAAACGTAGCGAAAGGGTAATCATTATATCAGAAACAAAATAATAAATCATATGTGAAGATTTTTGAAAGAAATTTGTACAAGAAGAGCACCAATCAGTTTTTAGAACAAAATCATACATGAATAAAAAGAATCAAAGCGAAAATCGCGAACAGCTTGAGAATGTGAATTTTTATCGAATATCCGAGTGTATTTTTGTTTTTCGTTTTTCGATCAGCGTCAACACCGAATGTGAACAGATGTCATTTGAGCACAGTATCACATAAGTTAAATTAACCAGACGCAGTAGGTGATGATACATAAAATCTCAACATTAGAAGACAAAAAAAAAAATTGGACTTAGCAAATAGCAAATAGCAAATAGTGTGTTTGCACTTACATGTCGCGCGTTGGTGTGTGCATAAGCGTGAGTGTGTAGGTGTTTATCAATATATTTATTTATCAATCAACTCTCATATTACAAAGTGCACACATATTCTTTGTAGTGTGATAAAATATAATTAAAAGGTATGCAAAATTATGATATGCGATTAAATTAGCTGGTCATATTCATATAACTTTCGATGCTGAACTATAAATCAGAAATTATAACAGAAGAGTAAATAGTATACACACGTGCTATACTGGATTTACATCCGTGATATCACAAAGGATGGCACATGACAGAATGGAAAAATAGACTGCTATCTCTATGTGACGAACAAACAACATAACAGTCTCTAAAATGTGTCGTGGACAAAGAGTATAGTTATCACTAGAATGACATCTACCTAATTCTTAATTGAATGTTAAACTCTCATGATTATTTCGGCAAATGATTCTCCTCCTTTGTTCAGGTTTTTCGCCGGTGCTACAGAACCTGTACACTGTGCTGAGCTTCTTCGGACTCAGACTTCAGTTAGAAGAAAAACGGAGCACTTATGGGTTATACCAGTGTGCCATGATGTTGATCCATTGTCCAAACATTCAAACCTCATTTGCTTGCTCCTAAAATAGCGTTTGGCACATTGTGGTGCTGTTTACGGTTAGAATGCGATATACCTATCTTCAGACGCAACATATCAGATTTGTTTTTGAAAAAAAGAAAATGAGTCGCTTTGACGACATGCTGTTAAGGGATGGTGGGTCTATTGCCCTCACCCCGCGCCCCAATTAGGTCAAAGAACCCAGCTGCCAGTTGTGAAATACATTCCTTCACACAACCTGCCCACACCACACCACACTCACACACACACACTACTGAATACATGCTTCTATTTTCGCTAATCAATGAACTATTTTCAACTGTCGCGATGAGGACTGTCTCGTTTGTCCCGGGCATAACATTAAAGACAATAACAGATCTACTGGCCCTCTAACTAATTATGGGTGTTTCCCTGGAGGTCGAAGTGCATCTGTCTAAGAGGTCAGGAACTAACAGTCCTCATCATCATTATCATCGTCATCATGATGTGCCGTGTCGGCAGAAGGAAATGTTTCGTCATCTCACACTATCACCAGAATATCGGATCATGTCAATGATTTTGTCTCGCCTCATCCATCTGGCATGAGAATCAGCTGCACACACATGCCATGATTGTAACTGACTCATCGAGCATGTTGAGGAAGTTGGAGACACGCATGCTCGCTGCAGAGTGACAAGCATAACTTCAGAGTTTCTGGGTAATTATCATCCTTTGAATATTTTCTCCAGATCATACCGGTGTATTGAGAAATGAGCAGGCAGATAGACTGGCCAGCTCTGCACCGCTTGGTGGTAAACTGATGTATGACCGGCTAGATATTGTGACGGCCTTTTGGGAACGAGTAAACAGTGCGGAGGCGCAGATAGATCGTTACGATCTGAGGAGATTGGCACTGTGAGGAGTTACCAGGGGATCTGGCTGACGCTTAACACTCAGGGGAAGAATGAGATGGATTTACAATCAGACGGTCTCTGGTGCTATCGAAATTGGAACTCTTCGCTTGCTGCAGAAGATGGGGACTACAGATGGGAGTGTCCCGGGTGCTGTAATCTCGATTCCTAATTTAATATTCAACATCCATCTGGCCAGGTATGCAAATAAGCTATTTCTGAAAAATGGATGCACGCGCAAAAGTCAAGGTGTGGAGTAGGACTTAAGTCCACAGGTGGACGAGCAACTAGAATTTTTTCGCTGGGGTTTACAGAAGACTGACCGCCTGAGAGTAAAACGCATATGAACAGAGTTATAGTTATATAAATTCACTATTCAAAATAAGCAGGCAGTCGTTTCTCGCACTGATTACTCCCAAAATGCGTGCAGTTTGATTATATGTCAACTTAGCCTTAAGCCATTTTCTGTAAACTTGCTAACTGTATGCTTTGAATCAGTGTCTTTTTTTTTTTTTATGCCTCAAAAAAAAAAGGCAAAATAAAAACTAGTTTACATTATGTTTCATACGATGACATGAATGTTAACGGTTTCCTTGCCGAATTTCCACAATTTATACCGAACCGTTACTAAGTCTTCTTCTTCTTCTCTTCCACCTTGTACCTCATCAAAGTTTCGGGGGTGGGGGGGGGGTGTAATGTTCGTTGATGAGCTCTGTCAAGAGTACTACACAGTTTTTAAAGTCTGGCACGGCTTTTGGAAGGAAATATAGATGGAGTTTAGGATTACAACTGATTGGTTTTGGGGAGCTGCGTGGTCTCGGGGCATGGTGTCCGACTCGAGTGCTAGAGGTTTTGGGTTCAATCACAGGTAAGGGCTGAGATTTTTTTCATGTGGACTTGGACTTCTAGAGCTGAATTGTAGCTCACAATTCAGATCACAAGACGACTGAAAGATAATACCTAGTAGTTCTGCAAAAACTTGGTTTTGATAACTGAAAATGGAATGCCATCCAGGAAGATGAAATGAGGCGGGTCATATCTGCATCAATAAACCTCAGGAGCTCGCACTGCTGACGAAGAGGCAGGATGAAATGAAATGTCTGAGAATGTCTGCACAAGTGACCAGAGTAGATCAAATCTGGAATGAGATCCATCCAGTCTGTCTACCTGTTCTTTATCCACAACGCCGGCATAACCTGGAAAGAAAAAGATCCTAAGTATGTTTACTACTCGTGACTGTGTAAGTGAAGGAAATCAAATTGTTTACACACTTAAAGCCCGGCTCTCTAGCGTAGTTGGCTAAACAGCATTGCGCGGTGACTGGGTGACGAACTCCTTGTGGTCCAAGTTCACTCCAGGGGGTAGGCAGAAAAGCCACATTTTCTCCCAGATTTACGGTATTTACAATGAAATCAAGGCCAAAAGGTTGCGATATCCATAAAAGCTCAGCCTAAGGCTTTGAAAAAAAAAAAAAAAACTCATGTCTTCTGTATACTAAAACAAACCCAGTGAAAGAGAATGCCTTGTGACGCCATTTCATACAAGACATACACTCAAAGAAGAGAAGGGCGAAGTAGACCAAGAAAAGCACGAAAGATATCAGAGACACTCCAAAAAAGCACAATGTGTCTGTGGTCGAGACGGCCAAAAGAGCAGGAAGCAGAACCTTTTTCTACCTGGATACCCGCAGCGGTAAAAGATGAAATGCTTAGATCTGATTTTCAGGTAATGTCTTATTTGTTCACGTACAGATTATTAGCTTGACGTTCACCTGGCTGCCTCGAGATACGAATTTAAGTGATATTGTGTATTGGTGTAGTAATGGCCAATCTATCTATGTGCTGAGGAAGGTTCCATAGCCGCAAAGTTCACGTTTTGTTTGTGACTGTTATATTATGAAGCTCGCTGATATACTTTTTGTTCGGTTTTATATCTTTCTTTGTTTACGCACAAAACTACATTTGTTCAAGTACTATATATATATATATATATATATATATATATATATATATATATATATATATATATATACACACACACACACACTTATCCAAGGACTTGTCTATGTAAAAGTTGTACCAGCTTCTCCTGGAACAATGAATTATAGTCATCCCCATGTAGGATGCAATTTTTCATCGTTTGAAGCCCCACCCTGGCTTTTACCTAGGGCCCTGAATATAGTTCGGCCATAAATAAGGCCTAACGGCTAAAAGGGATTTCTGGAAACTCTCCACAGGTGATTCTCATCCGCATAGTGGCATTTTGTGTCACCGGGTGTTTATCGCTCTGTGTGGTGTCCTGGTGGGGTGAATTTACTTACTTACTTCTTCTGGAGCAAGTTTATTATCCAGTACGTCTATTGTGAGTTTCAAGTGAGGAACGAAATCCGACCACCTGGTTCTGATCCTTATTATGGATTTGGGTCGGACTTACATTACGAGTATCAAGAATATTTTTGCAAGGGCTAATTTTTCTGGAAAAAGTGGTAATATTTTGGGCAGTGAGAGAGAAGGAGAGTTTTACACCGTGACAACTACTTTTTTCTTCTTTTTTTTTCGTTCGCTCTTAAGGGGACGGTTGGCATTTTGTTACAATTTTACAGCTAGGTTGCGATAATTGTTCCTTTCAGTCCAACACCCCCGATTTTAGCAATCTCTTGGTCGCTTTTTATGACATGTATGCTGAGGGGGGGGGGGGGGGGCGTCTACACCTCCACCCACCCCGTGGACCGGTACACCCCGAAACCCACGCCGGGAAAAAAAAAAACTATGGAAGGAGTGAAATAATATTTAGGACAGCCTGGTCAGATATGGAGTTTGTGTTGCTCGGACTGAAACATTTTAAAGAATAATAATTTTACGGTTTGGAATTAAGTTATTTTAGGACAACGGCTCGGAACGAGTTTAGTTACTTACTCCGAGTGAAACTTACAATAACGAAGTTTACTGCAGGAATAAAGTAAACGTTGAGATAACAGGACCAGGGGGAAAAAACGTTTAGTTACTTACTCCGAGTGAAACTTACAATAATGAAGTTTACTGCAGGAATAAAGTAAACGTTGAGATAACAGGACCAGGGGGAAAAAACGTTTAGTTACTTACTCCGAGTGAAACTTACAATAACGAAGTTTACTGCAGGAATAAAGTAAACGTTGAGATAACAGGACCAGGGGGAAAAAACGTTTAGTTACTTACTCCGAGTGAAACTTACAATAATGAAGTTTACTGCAGGAATAAAGTAAACGTTGAGATAACAGGACCAGGGGGAAAAAACGTTTAGTTACTTACTCCGAGTGAAACTTACAATAACGAAGTTTACTGCAGGAATAAAGTAAACGTTGAGATAACAGGACCAGGGAAAAAACGTTTAGTTAATCTAAGAAAATCAAGGTGATGGGGGTTTGAAGCAAAAGTAGAGTAAGATTTAGGATGCCGGGACAGAAGGAATGTTTGGTTACTCTAACAAAGTAATGTAAAGATATAAACGTTTGCTGCAGTATTAACGTAATATTTTGAGTGCCGAGCCAGAAGGAATGTTTGGTTACTTTAACAAATTGATTTTATGATAACGGTTTGCTGCATTAGTGAGGTAATATTCTGGGGTAGCGGGATTTTTTTTTTTTTAGTAATTACTTAGGAAATACTTAAGAAGAAGTAACAACTATATTATAAAAGTCAAAGTAACAAATGAAATGTACTTATACTGATATATTTGCTTTGAACACATTACAACTAACTGGCTATTTGTGAAAAAGAGTATTTTGGAAGACAGAGTAGAAGACATTTACGGCTTTCTAATCTCAGTTACATAAATTCATGTGTGATTATACGTAAATGACTACCACAAATAAAAATGGGTACTTACCTTTCATGAAGTGCCTGGGAGATAGGTTCTATGAATTTATGTTGTTGCTTCAGATAAAAGAACGCTTTTAATTACTAATCCCACTGCGGAATGTCAAAAGTTCCAACTTGCTTTCACTCGTCGTCCAACTCATTTGTTGCGGCACTCTTTAAAAAAGTTTTTGATTAAATCACAGTAAAAATAAAAACACTATTTACATTTATAAAATACTCATAATTCAGTTATCCTGTAATCAAATCTGAGGTTAACAATTTGAAATATTTGATTTGGTTGAAAAACCATATTTTTGCCAAATCTGTACTAAGAAAACAGTGCGAACTTTGACTGTACTTATTTCATTCTTAAAAATGTCTCCTTTGTGATTCAGTAATGATTAATTCTCACTCGCCTCTGCGCCTATGTTTTAGTTTTTAGTTTTACTACAAAATTAAGAGCTTTAGTTCAGTATAAAAACAACTGTGAGTTGTTTCTCGCCCGTAATATCCCCGACGGAACACGGGTGAATTAAAAACACTAAAACAAATTTAAGCAACGCTATAAAGCAAAGATAATCCAGCGAAATCCATGTGAAGCTACTTCGCCACGGTCCAGCTTGTCTCATGAATCGATGAATGATCAGTTCTAAACTGACTGCCCCCAGATGGTGAAAGTCCGTCACTACCTCTCGAAGTGATGACCAGCTAGCTACTTTCACGGGATCTCTCTCGTTTGTTGCAAGCCCCGCCAGGCGAAAGCGTCTACAGCGTGCGAAGCTACCACGGCGGATGAATACTCAAAGTGTCGGCGCACTTCATCGGCAACATAATGTTCAAGTCAGTCCCACAGAGTCGAAAATGCCTGCCCCGCATTGTTAAGTAACGCATAAAAAGCTATGATTCTGCCTCTTCACTGTTTGTGACATATACCTGAGAAAGCTTATACCGGCTACCACTATCTCCATCGTCTTGTGTTGTTCCACCTGCACTCGGTGCTCTGGGATTTGTTGGGGTTTAGTTTCCCGACCGACGGACTTGAGTAGCTACAGGCGCAATGCATTGTTTGATACATTTGCTTCTGTTGGTTAACTCTTTTTGTCGGAGACAGTTACCTTAGATCTTCAGAAGTTACTGTAGGTGTCTGACAACTGTTTCTCTAGGTTCCTCAGATGGTAAAGGTTCTCTGATGGGAAGGTTAGATCAAGTGGTTTGGCCATCTCGTTAGAATGCAGCAAGATAAAATACCATCACAAGCACTACATCTCAGAAGATCTACTACAAGAGCAAGAGGACGGCCACGGAAAACATGGATCGACAACATTAAATACACTCTACGCCTTCACGGCATGACAATAGCCAGTGGCAGCCAACGTGCACTGGATCGCAAATTATTCCTCCCCACGGCGCTTAACGACTGAAGTGGTTTATGATGATGATGATGACCAGCGATTTTTAGTTTTTCGTCTCAGGCAGATGTTAAATTAGGTACTAGGAAGCTCTACATTACATCTCAGGCAGATGTTAACATTAGGTACAAGGAAGTTCTACTTTACGTCTCAGGCAGATGTTACTTTAGGTACCAGGAAATTGTACATTACGTCTCAGGCAAAAGTTATTTTAGGCGCAAGGAAGTTCTACATTACATCTCAGGCAGATGTTACTTTAGGCACAAGAAGTTCTACTTTACGTCTCAGGCAGATGTTACTTTAGGTACCAGGAAGTTCTACATTACGTCTCAGGCAAATGTTACTCTATGTACCAGGAAGTTCTACATCTCAGGCAAATGCCACATTAGGCATCAAAAGTCCGACTTTACATTTCAGGCAAATGTTTCTTCAAGTATAGCCATTTTTACTTTACATCTCATAAAGAGTACTCTCTTAAGTACAAGGACATTCTACTTTACGTCTCAGTCAGTTGTTTTTGTAGGTACCCACATTTTTATTTTATATTTCAGTTAGTTTAGGCATCATAAGTTCTACTTTACGTCTCACGCAGATGTTACTTTGGGTACCTAAAGTTCAACTTTACATCCCAGGCAGATATTACTTTAGGTACCAGGAAGTTCTACTTTATGTCTTATGCAAATTTTACTTTTGTAGCAGGTACTGTGGTATTAGGTCACATACATGTTCTACTTTTGGTCACTTGCAGATCTAAACCCAATGAAGTTCTTTTGTTTAGGTCACAGGCAACTGTTAATTTGGATCCAGTTTGGTTCTCTCTTTTTGGTAACAGGAAAAACATACAACAAAGTAAAGATTCTTTCAGTATCTACACGGGACAAAGAAGTTACTTAGACACAATCAAGACTGAACGCCTGTTCTACTTTCCTATTTCTGTTACCTAACGTGTGTGCTGTAGAATCCATTTCTCTTACACATATCGAGCACACTATCAAGGTAATTTCCCCTTGCCTGGCCCCGACCTTGCACTCAACTTGTCAGTCTTGCGTAAATGACACGCAGACTGCTAGAACTGTTTGCACTTTGTTGAACACAAACAGACATAGCTCCACATTGCATGTGCATAAACAGAAGATGAAAATTATCTCCAGACAAAATCAACATATGCACGGCTCCAGATGCTGGTGATCGCGTTACATGTTTACCCTGTGCGTTCCGGCTAGACTACAGAGATGGGATAGTTGTTTTTCTGTCAGCTTTGGTACATTAATCTTGATGAAGGTGATACTTGTGGCTATTTTGGTGGTGGCGATAGTAGTGTTAACAGTGATGGTTGTGGTGTGGATGTGGTAGCGTTGGCAATGATAGTGAGAACACTGATAATAAAGTGTTTAGGAATGTTTGACGGCAAAGACACGCTCGGCAGCATTAGTTGTTGTCCGAGTACAACATTGCAAGCACAACAGTAGCAGCGATAGTCAAAGCAGTAACAGCAGCACTAGTAGTGTTAGCAGCAGAATTAGTAGAAGAAGAAGTAGTAGTAGTAGTAGTAGTAGTAGTAGTAGTATTAGGATAGTAGTAGGATAGTAGTAGTAGCAGTAGTTGTTGTAATTGCAGCAGCAGCCGTAGTAGTAGTAGTAGTAGTAGTAGTAGTAGTAGTAATAGTAGTAGTAGTAGTAGTAGTAGTAGTAGTAGTAGTAGTAGTAGTAGTAGTAGTAGTAGTAGTAGTAGTAGTAGTAGGTTAGTAGTAATAGTAGTAGTAGTGGTTGTGGTGGAGGTGGTGGTAGCAGTGATAATTGTAGTAGTTGTTGCCGCAGTAGCAGTATTAGTTGTCGTGATTATATTAGTAATATAGTAATAGTAGCAGTGACACCAGCAATCGTAGTAATAAAATTAGTTATTGTAGCAGTGATGGCAGTACTAGTTGTTATTTTATTATAGCAACAGTGGTGGCCGTGCAAGTAGTGGTGATGGCGGTAACAAACCATCAATGTTGATGATCTGGCTACTGACCGGCTGAAAGACCTTAAATATTTGTACTATTCCAGACGGACTCGACCAGCAGCCGGGGATCAACAGCGACTGTCCCTGGACATTATCTGCCAATCTCTCAGATGGTCGTTTTGATAATAAGATCTACAATTGTATAGACAGCACAAACATTCCGTTGGCATTGTATGTTATATGTATCAGGCTTGTGATTATTCCTAGGTTCGTTCCAAATGTAACAATGTTTTGATATATTCCTTTGTTTGTTAGTTTCCTTCCACGGCGGCACACACTGTCCACAACTGTTTAAACTTCACAAGTCACGGCCGAAATAAATGTTTACTTTTATGTTGAAAAGCCGGCCCGTATGTCCGCAAATCTCCACCTTCAGAAGCTTTTGTTTGGTCGTCTTTGTTGCTTTAGGACCCAGCCTTCAAGGACAACATCGTTTGCCTGTGAATTCTGCCAGATTCGGACGTTGAGAAAACGGTGAAGTTGAGGCCAATTAATAATGGACACAGACACATAGCGCCGTATGATTAGACATGTGGCAGACGATTACCCAATGTACGTGTAGTGTCTCCCACTTTTACCGCGTGGTTATAGATCAAGGGATGCCGCAGAATAATGTGAAACGTGCAGACACAGTACGGTAATAATGAGAAAAACCTAAACGGGGGAAACGTGTTTTATACGAAAGTAGGAGTGCGTCTGCCTAAAATGCAAGAAAATAAATACTATATTTACGCGTGTATAGGCATTATAAGTGAAAATCGTTGATGAAAAATAGGGTGCGGCTTACATTTGAGATATTAGTCTTACTGTGTGCAAGTGTTAACTTGCACACAATTTATTAATAAATAATACAACAATTCTTCAACCATCCACCATTTCTCTTGCACTACTACCAATACTCCAGGTGGCACTTCTCCATAGGCAAGGATTTACTTTCTAAAACGACGTAAGATGGGAGTTTTTTTTTCCGTCAGCAGTGATACCTAGCATTATGGCACATTGTTGTTCTTCTGCTTCTGAATAAAATTCACACATACAGTGCCTTTTTTTTTTTTAAGCTTTGTTTTACTTTATTTCACCTGGCATGTTCATGCATACCGGAGTTTCATCTACATTTTCAATTACCCTCTTGCTGTAGTGTGTGTCTTCTATAACTTTAGAACATACCTTTGAAACCAGTTTGTCATGGTAGGTGTCGTAGAGAAGCTATGCCAATAGTGCCCGCTGCCGAATCACGAGGACATTTCATGCCACAAAGCGCCCTGCCCATTGTGGGGAATTCCCATCTTTTACTGCTTACAGATACCACTGTTTCGGTTTTTGTCACTTTTTTACAAAAGTTATCGTCTCAGAAACAGGATCATCATCATCATGTAGCAGGTCCTTTGCAGAACGTCGCCCTCATCACAGTCTGCCTGAAAGAAACTCGGTCTCTCGCCAGTTATCCCGCCTCATGCACTTTCGCACTCAAGAAATCACTTTTATCATACAGAAACAGGATGATACATTTAAATGCAATAAATACGGTAATCAGAATATATCAATGCTTGATTTGTAAAATATATGTACATGCAATACGCAAGTCCTAAAAAAATTCAAAGTCTAGAAGTGGACTCGCAACCAGGACTTTCCCGCCAGATTTTACTGTAGGTGAACGCATAGAATAATAGAAGAACGGACAGTCTGGCATGATTAGTGGTTAGTGAGGACTATCTTCACAGCACTGCCGAAAGGTCCACGGTTGCTCCCATCCCCTCCTCAAAACTTCAAACGACTGGTGCTGCCTTTTATGTGTTGGTTAATTAACATCGTGTCCCTTTTAGGACATGTTCATTTCTTGCAGCTCTATTTGTCATCATCATGTCTATCAGTCTAGACAGGGATACGGAATCATGCCCTGTGCTGTTTTCGACCTCGTGCATGGCATTGATAACTTCGCTTCATTCCATTATAGGACCAGCCATTTGGCACGAGGGTATGGTAGAACGCCATATCGGTTAGTTCGACGTTAGTCTCCCCATAGAGAGTAGGTCACATTTCTTTCACAAGTTTGTTGGGCTGGTCGAAATTCCCGAAGGTTACGAGTGTGTTCCGCTCTGTTGTTTGGTTTCTACGATGTCTTGCATTTACATTTTTATTCCGAGAAAGAGTATGCCTGTGACATAGGTTGCAGCACTCTCTATGGGGTTGTGTTAGACCCAGTTTCTCCATGTTTTTCAAGAGTTAAAAGCGCTTGCTTGTTGAAATATACCACAAGGGATATCAACGGCATTGTGGAACACCTCCTTAACCGTGCGCGAGAGTCCTGGGGCTCAGGAAATACCAGTCAGAAGAGAGCTAGTGTATTTAATTTATATGGACGGGGTGTGGGGAGACTAAAGTCGAACTAATCCGCAATATGAACACCCGATTGACACAACACGCAGTGGACTGATGCAACTACCAACGCCACATGGCAAGGATAACACAAAGAATTCACGGATGCAGAGTAACAGTGCTGTTAACGAGTTAAAATTCAGGAATGAAAAATCTATTTTAGCTATGAGACAGATGATTTTGGAATCCATTCATGACACATGCGATTATGAAACCGTAAGCCGCTCAGCTGTAAAGTGAGAAGGTTTGCTACTGACAAGATGCGAACACAAGCAGACACTTGGCTGCAGTCAGCGGGCCTGTGACAAAGAAATTGTGGGAGTTGGGTGGAGGGAGAGGGATGTGTCTAGAGGCGTGGCTTAAGTAGGAGCGTTGGCCTTGTTGAAGTGTGCTGTAATAATTTTACAATATATTATTATTTTATTATTATTTGCAATGTCAAGTAAATACTATATGTCAGATAATACATTATGCACAGTTACTTACGAACAGAACGTCTAGACATGTTGGGTGGGAGGTGTGGTACAGCCCCCTTGCAAATTATAACGAGTGAGGGGAGGTGGGGGCTTTATGGTGCCTGAATCCTCAGATTGTATCACCTAAGGCAGCAGTACTTCCTTCGCTCTCTTGTTTCTGTTACATGGGGCGTCCTAACACTTGCAACGATGTACGAATGTAGCTTGTACAACACACTCCCAATAGCTACCATAGTCACCATGAGAAAAAAATAAGATAAACTTCACAACGGTTTGGTCAGATTTAGTCATGAAGATTAGAGTTTCTGAAAGCAGAGGCAGGGTCGACAAACACGACAGTGAAAGTAAAGGACCCTTTTCCACGTCTTTAGACGTACTGGTCCTATACTAGACCTATACTGATTAGAACCTTTCAAAACTCGGTGGGTGATGTGGTCAAGATCACACCTGCCGCCTTTACTTCCCCGGATTTTACCTAGTACCAATTTAAAGTTGGGTCCACCTGGGAGCGAAACAACATCTGGCTCCATCAGGACCTGAACTTTAAACTTGAGGACCAGAAGGCGAACGTCTAGCCGCTACACCGTGGCGGCCCCTTGACATGATAGTGGACACTTTGATATCAAGGACACGCAATGCATTAAAGGTAACGACACGGAAAAGTTGGCCATGAGCCGGATAGCTTTTTCTTGTGTCGCAATGAGTGACGTTCTTTTACATACAACAAACAAACAAACAAACACGTATTGATGGACACTCGTAGAATGAAGTAGTTTCCTGTCGTGCACAAAGAGGAGGTGGGGTTGACGTTCGTGCTCTACGGGTCGTAGGCGGGCTACTTTTTTTTCACCTTTCAAGTCTACGATAAAAAGTTAGCAAACATTAACACTGCTGGATGCAGTGAAAAACGCAAGATTAAACCCTGTCAACGAGCATTAATGAGAGTGGCCAGCGGTGCTCCGTGTTCGTTTTAGTTAGGATTCCAAAGTAAGAAAAAAAAAAGGAACTGAGGGTTCGACTGCCAGTTCTATGTGACTAGTGAAAGGGGTGACGAGATTGTGATTATTACAACTGATGCAGCAATACATATTAGGTACCAAATTATAATAACTATCGACATTTCTGTAGTATATTTAAAGCCAACGTAAGACCGTTGGGAAACTTGGAGGGTCGCTGAGCTCACAAAAAGCAGTCTTGAGACTGAAATAAATTTTAAGCGAGGAGCAAGATATGAAACGGTACCCAAGTCGCAGAGCCTGCAGTCAGCTCGTTCTGCATGTGGATTTCGGGCCCTGATATAGGGAAAACAAGAATAGACCCACTGCCTATCCAAAAGCATGTCGTAAGTCGAATAATTGGCAGCTTCATTCGAAGTCGTTTGCATCTGCCTGAGAGGCAAGGAACCAACAGTCTGCATACACATTTATCAGATCTGTCAAACGGGTGCACACGCAACACTTAGGTTCTGGATTAGGAGGATTGCAGTCCAGAAGTGGACAAACAACCAGAACTTTCCGCAGGAGTTTCCAGCCGGTAAACGCCAAGAAGAAGAAGAAGTCAGCTTGTACCATTCATGTCTTTTCTTTCAATATTAGTTATATATTAGACACAGCATCACGATCTGGTGTTTGTATGTTTTATCCGAACAATGCTTGATTATCATAGATTTAAATAACATACGGTGCTATTTCACTGGTTTGATATGATTTATGTGCGTATTTCATAGTTGTAGGATTCTTCTTATTCTTCGTGTTCACCAGCTGTAAACTTTGGCTGTTTATCCACTTCTGGACTGCAGTCCCGTTCCAGAACCTGAATGTTGCGTGTGCATCCGTTTTACAGATTTGACTCATTTGTATGCAAACTGGCTCCTAGCCTCACAGGCAAATGCACTCCGATTTAAAAAAAAGCTCCCATTTAGTCGACTCTTACGACATACTTTTGGGTAGGCAGTGGTTCTATTCTTGTTTTCCATATAATAGGGCCCCCGGAACCCACAGGGAGAGTTGTGGATTTAAGCTGCATAATGTACTTGTACTTCTAAAAATTCTAGACCTTACCAACAGTTCAGTTGATATCACGCTGAACAACAACAGCCTTGAAAAAGTCAACAGTTTCACTTATCTAGGAAGCAAGATGTCATCTACAGGAGATACCGCACCAGAAATACCATTTAGAATAGCACTGGCATCTAGTGCCTTCAATAAACTGTCCAACATCTGGAAATCAAAGACACTTAGCAAACACACAAAACTCAAGATCTTCAATTCTTGTGTGATTCCAGTACTAACCTATGGATGCGAGAGCTGGAAATCAACGAAAACTCTAGACACAAAATTAGACAGTTTTGAAAATAAATGCCTAAGAAGAATACTAAATTTCAAATGGTCAGATTTCCGAACCAATACACAAATAAGGCAAGAATCCAGGCAAGAGTATGTGTCTAATTTTATACGAAAAACGCCGCTGGAACTATGTCGGCCACGCCCTTAGAATGGATAAATCAAGACTTCCTTACCAAGCCCTCATTTGGACACCACAGGGGGAAAAGATCTCGTGGAAGACCAAGGGAAACCTACGAAGAACTATCATCAGGGAAGGCTCGCTCATGGGCCACTCAAACATCCAAGACCTACAACAGATTGCAACGAACCGCCATGCATGGAGAGTCATGACCTCTGCCCTATGTGCCGCACTCGACACAAGAGGAAAGACTAACTAACTAACTAATGTACTTGGCTTTCGAAGACACATTTTTTAGGGATTTTGAGTGGCTGTGCGTGTTAGTTCAATTGTTTCTGCATCACCTCACTTGGAGGTAACAGGTTCGATTCCCGGCTTTCGATTGTTATGCTGTCTTATGTGTCCTCTTATCTCTCAACTTCTTTCTATGAGTGTCAATCAGTTCTTGAAAAAATGTTTATTATATCGAAGACCTCAGGGGTACCAGTCTGTTTATTTTCTACGCGTTGACTACTACGCCGGAAAAACCAACCTTAGTAACAACACAGAAAGGGCAGGGAATGCGACTTTACACTCGGCGACATATAAGTAAAATCCGTCTTTGTCTATGACAGGTATCACACAAAGAGTGGCGAGATTGAGCAATACCAACTTTTACTAAATGCTACAATTACTGTTTATGTAGTATGATTATGGTTTACTGAATACTACAATTACTAATAAACTACAAATATTCAAAACACAAGCCAGATCAACAGTATCTTCTTCTTAAATTATATGTGGCGTTGGTAGTCAAGTCTATCCATATTCCCCTGTTTCGTGTACTTTTAATCAATCTGACAAAGAGGATCTTTCATGTCATGGAGTTAGACTGTCCAGAATTTGTTCTCTCGATCTCCCTCTGTCCCTCCTTCCCTCCAAATTTCATACAGTCACAATGTATTCCAGTTTTCTCCTTCTCGTCACATGACCAAAGAATGTAGAATGTCTCTTTCTGATGTGGGCAATCAGTTCTCTTCCTGAGACAATTTCTTTCATTAACTCTTTTTATCTGTCTAGGGCATTCTCACGATTCGTCTATACAACCACTAAAAAAGTATACCAACTTTGAAGCCCAGCTCGCTAGCGTAGTTGGCTGAACCTGACTGAGCAGCGACCGGGTGACGAACTCCTTGCGGTACGGGCTCACGCCGGGAGGTAGGCAAAACAGCCACATTTCTCCCAGATCTACGGTATCTATCATGGAATAATGGCCGAAGGGTTGCGACATCCATAATACCGAGCCTAAGGGTTAACAATTCATGGCTTCTGGATACTTGAGGGGGGTAGGGAGAGGGGATGGGACTAACTCTGAAATGGCTACATTAAAATATTTTATAGACTGTTTAGTCAAAGTAATAATAAGAAAAACGGGTTTTTCTTAAAAAAATTTTTAATGGTTCGACATGCGGCCTAGAGGGCAAGTTATCAGTCTTCTGTCAAGGTTCACATTCAGTTACTGGTAGGTCAGAAAGAAAAAAAGACGGTAAGAGTGTCAAAACTTAGGAAAAAATGGTAAAACATTAGATGCCAGATACAAAAAGCGGAACACGCACATAATTTTTCACAAGCACACACAATGGTGACGTTGACAGTGAAGCAAAAAAGACTACAGTTAAACATATCACACACACACACACACACACACACGAACACACACACACACACACACACATATCATCATCATCAGGTGCCTTGCCGACTGGCGTGGGCGATCATGCCTCTCCATAATCCACGATCTCCTGCAGCATGTATTAGTTCGTGTGCCGACACACCTCCATGCCATGCAACAAGACTGTCAAGAATCTTCTCTCGTTGTCTTCCTCTATCCCTCCTTCCACAGATCATTCCAGTGGTCACAACATGTTCTATTTTCCCTCTTCTCATAACATGGCCGAAAAATGATGACTGTCTCCTGATGTCTGTGATAAGTTGTCTTCGGGCTACACATACACACACAATAACAACACTATATCATACATAGCTGCTCCCCGTGTGGGTTCCGAGGCACTATTGGGGGTTCCGGGGCCCCATTGTGCTTAAAACTAGAATAGCCCCACTGCCTACCGAAAAGCATGTCGTAAGAGTCGCCTCATTGAGAGCTTCATTTGAAGTCGGAATGCATTCTGCCTAAGAGGCAAGGAACCAAGGGTCTGCATTCAAGGGAATCAGATCTGTAAAACTGATGCACACCCAACACTAAGGTTCTGGAGCAAGACGGCAGTCGAGAAGTGGACAAACAACCAGAACTATCCGCCAGTCAACAGCTGGTGAACCCAGTGTCGCGCTTTTCTCTATTTGTCTTGCGCTTCTCCGGTGGCGTGGGTGATGGATTTGTTCATATTTTTGCAGGTTTCAGCTGCACCATCTATCCATCTCTTTCTTGTTCTTCCTCTTGCCTTCCTCCCAGATGTTTTGCTGTAAAAGGACTCATATGCTGTTTGATCTAGGCCGCATTGTCACTATATGGCCGAACCATTTCATTTTTTGTTTTCATACATAGTCTTATTCCAACTTTCCCATTTACTGTTTTGAAGGAAAAGAGACATTTGGGTGTCTAAGCAGGAGAGACATTCCAGCAATTACAGTAAAGTATCGTTAATACCAGATTGCTTAACAAGAAACACAGTTTTGGTTCCCGCAAGGATGTACCATTGACAGTCTCCGGTTAACATGCATGTTTACACGAACGTTAGATTTCCCTGTGCCCAGGAATTCGTGTTAAAGAGGTTTTTCATATTTACAGGCTATAATAGGAAAGAGAATAAGTAAGAAAGCGTATGTAAAAAAAAAATGGAAAAGAAAAATGAATCTTCTTCTTCCTCAGCATTTCGAGCCCTTGGGGTTCATTGCTGCAGATTTCTAAACTAATTATTACAAACACAATTTAAGTAACGTTTAGTGATCACACAACTTAACGAAACAACGATTTTAGAATGATCACCTAAAGACATCAGACTAGCCGCTACTGATTAGAAAATCGTTTCATCCATAATTGTTACGCTCTTAGTCATCGAGGGATCAATGTTCAACACATCTTAATTTAATTTAATTTATTTGCTTGTTGATTTATCTAACGTATTCACGTTTCTTTGGTAATATCATTAGGATCAATGGTACATCCTCGCAGACCACGAGGCAGACCAAGAAGAACATGGAGAGATAATGTCCAGACAGACCTGAAAACACTTGGTGTCACTAACTGGAAAGAGAAGGCCAACCAGAGAGATGAATGGAGGCGGGTGAAATCTGCAGCAATGAACCCTAAGGGCTCGGAATGCTGAAGAAGAAGATTCATGTTTCCTTTCCATTGTTTTTACATACGGTTTCTTACTTATTCTCTTTCCTATTATAGCCATTCATATTCATACCCCCTACCCCCACCTATTGACGTAGTTCCTGGTTTCATGTCGACCTTAGTTTTTTTATTTTTTTTTTTTTTATTTTTTTATTAGCTCTTTTGTCTTGTCCGCTGAGTTCTGCAGTCACAGTCTGTGCTGAATTGAGTACTCCGTTGATAAAGACTTTGGTAGAAACACTCGGTGTTGTTTGTGTGTATCTTTCCCATTTCCTCCGTTGGGCTTTCTAATCACACTGTGTGTTTTATTTAATATTTCTCCCGATTTTCGAAGCAACTTTGGCCAAGAAGTCGAAGCAACTTTGGCCAAGAAGTCGAAGCAACTTTGGCCAAGAAGTCGAAGCAACTTTGGCCAAGAAGTCGAAGCAACTTTGGCCAAGAAGTCGAAGCAAATCAAAATGCCAGTGCCGGGATAATTGAAGCCAGATTTCTTTTAACAATCCCGCAGCAGTCTGGGAGCCGGGAACCGATTCCCTGGAAAATACAATAGCTTGATTAATGATGTTTTGCTCCAGTGAATCCAGGGAACAGGCAGTGTAAGAAACCCGCCTTTTGTTTGCTCTTAAAATAACCGGCAAGTACTAGACACTAATCTAAGTCGGAGCAGCCGCTGGAACAGTTTCAATACCTGTTGCCCCTTGTTCGTGGCTGCACCTTCCATTTATGAATTTAGAAGCAGGCAAGAGTGAAATCGTCTCTTAGTAATTCGTTATTTTCCTTTACTTGATATTTACAATAAGCATGAGCGTATGAGCTTTGGCAAAAATCATAACGCGAGAGCGACGATTTAATTAATCTCAGTTTGGGGAGATTAGCCTTTTTAGTTTCTATAGAACACAGTACAAAGGCGCGAATAGCTCAGTAGAGGATTGCTTGACGAGTAACTGAGACACCCAGACAAAAGGTGCCATAACAATTGGGTTTTCACTGAAGGCTCCATTCCGCTCCGATCAATGAAAACTAGCTGCCCTGAAGGGATAATCTAGACTTATCACAAAGCCTCAGCGCGTCTTCATTCGACCTGTAAACAACGCCCGGCTAGTTCTAAACGCCTCCACAAAAGACTCGGAGGAGATTTATCTCCACAGTCGATTGAAGGACTATCTTTTCATTTGCATGTCAATTCTTGGAAGACGCAACATGTCTCCTCTTTCATTTCACTCAAAAGTGTCAAAGCATTGAGCCGATGATTGAAAGTAAACGGTCGTCTCCTAGCCACCAGCTATAGATGGGTTACACCTTGTGGGTGTTGCTGCCCTCTGGGGAACAGATGTCATTATACCTTGGTGCTTAGGTGTCTTCTGTTCAGTGTCAGAACGTCTTCCCTTAATTGTTTTCTATTATGCGTCTCTTCTTTTGAGTGGTTAGGTGTTTTCTATCTATAGCTGTCATCTTTACTCCCGGAGTACTTGGGACTGGTATTCATTGGTGATATTATCAGTTTCGCATAACCTACAGCAATTTTAGGAAAATTTGTGTATGTGGTTTTGTTAGTGGTATACGGTCCTAATATACTAGTCTTTCTCTGTGTGCGGTGTGTGTGTGTGTGTTGTGTGTGTGTGTTTGTGTGTGTGCCGTTCACCGTCCCCTCTTCCTCTTTTGATTATTATCTTTTGGATCACCATATTGGACGCAAATCTTTGTTTTTCTTCTTCTTCTTCTTCTTCTTCTTCTTCTTCTTCTTCTTCTTCTTCTTCTTCTTCTTCTTCTTCTTCTTCTTCTTCTTCTTCTTCTTCTTCTTCTTCTTCTTCTTCTTCTTCTTCTTCTTCATCTTTTTCGCGTTAACTGGCTATAAACTCCAGCGGAAAGTTCTGGTTGCTCGTCAACTTCTGTACTCTAGTCGTGTTCCAGAAACTGAGTGTTGCGTGCACATTCGTTTCATTGGTCTGATATTCGCATGCAGACTGTAGGTTCGTTGCCTCTCAGGCTCCCATTTAGTCGACTCTTACAACATACTTTTTTCGCAGGCAGTGGGTCTATTCTTGTGTACCCCACAATGGGCGCCAGGAACCCACACGAGAATTTGTTGTTCTAAAGCCTCACTCTGGCTGTTGCCGGGTGCCCTGATATAACCTATCTTATCGGTTGAACGAGGTTTCTGGGACCCTATCCCTGGGTGATCCTTATCCGAATGGTGGCACTTTGTGTCACCGGGTGTTTATCGCTCGGTGAGATGCCCTGGTGGAGTTAGAACGTCATCATCGTCCCTCTCCTTCTCCCCCTGTTTCCCTTCTTGGGTTGTAGACTGACTGCTGCTGTTTCTTTTCGTTCTCTTTGTCAGTGGTTTTTAAATGCAGTGGGCACTGGCTTCTGTGGAGCTGTCTACAGCTCTTCCATACAGCTTGATTTCCTTTGGAATGCCAAACAGCCAAACGGAAATCACTCTACTGCATGTAGAGAGCATGTTTCGAGTACAACTTGTTCAGGACTTTGTGGCGCCTGGTCACACGTGGGCAAAGTTATCAATCCTTAGTCTTGAATGTCTTGCAAGTATGGCTGCAGAGACTGTTGTGTCCAGTTTGCAGCTTAAATGTAATGATCTGTTATGTGTGACGAGAATACTGAGTCTATACGGTTGTGTCCTTGATGGAAATGTTCCAATAGGTTTAAGGGCCGCCTTGATTTGAGACCCATTGACTTAAAGTACCAGTCACTGATTCTCCTTTAGCCATATGTCTTGAGTGTCCCATTTGTTTAGTATAGTAATAACAATGAACTTACATTTGTTGTTATTTTGTGCTGAATGGCGAAAAAAAATACAATCATATATTTGAAAGATGAGAAATGCCAAAGGTGCCGAACTGGATTCCATTCATGATATTGAACTGGCTGCACTGAATGGAGGAATAGACTGGGAATCTCTATATTTCCGCACCTATAGTAGGAAGACAGGCAAAGGAAAGACAAGAGAGAGAGAGAGAGAGAGAGAGAGAGAGAGAGAGAGAGAGAGAGAGAGAGAGGGAGAGGAGAAGGAGAGAGAGAGATGAAGCGGGTGTCAATAGGCCTGAAAGTTTAGGGTCACATGGCTAGTGCACTCACCACGGCTTATTCAAGTTTAGGGTCACATGGCTAGTGCACTCACCACGGCTTATTCAAGTTTAGGGTCACATGGCTAGTGAACTCACCACGGATTGTGAAGGTTTAGAGTCACATGGCTAGTGCACTCACCACGGATTGTGCAAGTTGAGGGTCACATGGCTAGTGCACTCACCACGGATAGTTCACGTTTAGGGTCACGTGGCTAGTGCACTCACCACGGAGTGTGTAGGTTTAGAGTCACATGGCTAGTGCACTCACCATAGATTGGGCAAGTTGAGGGTCACATGACCGGTGCACTCACCACGGATTGTGCAAGTTGAGGGTCACATGGCTAGTGCACTCACCACGGATAGTTCAAGTTTAGGGTCACGTGGCTAGTGCACTCACCACGGATTGTGTAGGTTTTGAGTCACATGGCTAGTGCACTCACCACGGATTGTGCAAGTTGAGGGTCACATGGCTGGTGCACTCACCGCGGATTGTGTAGTTTTAGGATGCGCGCCACGAGACCACTCAGTTCCATAGGGTTTCAAATATGTGTTTTGAGTATACGTGCGCGCGCCTGTAGAGATATAAAAGAACCAATTTCATATGTGTAGCCATGCAATATTGGGCAGACTTGGATCCCAGCAGGCCAGTGGTTCTGTTGTCCCAAAATTTCCAACGGTATAGTATAGTCATATTTTTATTTGTGATTTGGAAGACAGAACAGGAAATGGATAAACAAAAAAAAAAAGATAATTGTTGTTAGAGGACACTCGAGGCATTATTGGCAGTCATTATTGACATTTGAAAGTTATGAGCAGATGTATTGATGATTTCATGAGTGCCACTCAATAAACATTTGAACTTTTCTTTATTATTTAGCGGGATTCTAAATCGATATACGATTGAATAGAAATGAGTCATTGGGTAGGTATCATGGCCAGTGGTACTGATTTTCCCAGTGACTTGTAAAAGAAAAGTGATCTGCAACCTGGATTCGGGAGGGGGGGGGGAGGGAGGGGGGGGGAGAGGTGGAATTGCGAGGAAGTTTCAACGACGGCGTCAAGCGGTTTTAAAATTGAGTTGCATTTGTACTTGTGATAGTCTGTTATAGTAAAAAAAAAAAAAAAGTAAAGATCCCTCTTCACGCCTTAGGCGCATCGGGTATATCGGAAGAGCATCCCATATTTTAATCAATCGGCACTGGATGGGTAATGTGGTCAGCATTACGCCGGCCGTCTTTACTTCCCCAGGAAGACAATCCTGGTATCCATTTTAGGCTGGTTCGACCTGGGAGGCCCCATACCATGATAAAAATCCACGCAGCCAGCACTGGGTTTCGATCGCGGTACGTTGGATTACGAGTCCGACTCGCAACGCCTAAGCCACGGACGCTGCGATAGTCTGTTATACTAACATTTTTTTTTTCTTCAGTTTAATTATAACTTAAATATTTTAAAGACAAACTGCTAGAGAAAACACCAAGGACTAAGCAATTAAGTAAATTTTACTCCCACCAGGACATCATGCAAGCGATAAACACCCGGTGACACAAAGTGCCACCATGCGGATGATGATCTCCCGTGGAGAGGTCCCAGAAACCCCGTTAAACCGTTAGGTTATACACAGCCTTTTCTATTTATTTACAGAAGGACCTGGGTTATATTAGAGCTCCCAGCAACAGCCAGGGTTGGGCTATAAAATAACGAAAAATTGAATCCAACAAGGGGACGACTTGTACGGTACCAAGGACTACTATGATAGCACGTGCATTTAATTACAGATCAGGGACACATTTTGATCTAAACGTATCTCCATACTTTTTATTTCCCTTGTTGTGGCATCTAGTTTCCTGCTCTTTTTACTCACATTTTTTTTTTTATTGCGGACGGGGATGGGGGCATTAGGGTCTTGCCATGTACTTAAGGGGACGTGGGAGTTTTGCCATTTACACATTGGGTGGGGGGGGGGGGGCTGCGTGGTCTCGAGGCATAGTGTCAGCCTGTCTGCCTCGAGTGCTAGAGTCTGTTTTTTTCACGTGGACTTGGAACCTAGTAATTCCCCCTGGTCTCTGGGTAGTGAGATCGGATGCCCGTGTGCAATGTTGCGCACGTAAAAAAAGCTCACTATAGTTAGATATCGAAAAGAGCAGCCTAACGGCGAATCCCGGGCAAAATTTGGAGTTCAAAATCTACCTAAATTTTTTCAGGATCCTCGCCGGGGCTACAGAGAAGGTACTGAGCTTCTTCGGACTCAAACTTGTGTTAGAAGAAGAAGGGAGCACTTTTAAGTTACTAACAGTGTGTCATGAAATTGATCCGTCGTTCAAAACCTCAAAAACACCAGGGGCGTATGGGTCTTGTATAATAAAGACAGCATGTAGGCTTTACTGTATATCCGAAGGACGTGGGGTGGGGGGGGGGGGCCTTTGCCGTATACTAAAGGAAGGAGGGGGAGCGTGGAGATCTTGCAATATACTCAAAGAGGTGTGACCTCAAAAAGGTTGGAGACCACTGCTTCAGACAGACATGTTTCACAAATGAATGGGAGTGGGCCGATGAGTGCCATGGGTTTTCCCGCTTGTGGACGTCCCACATCTAAGGGCCGTCAACTTTGAGATCTCCTACAACCTTGGTTTATGACGACACCGGCCAATATCTGTGGCGCACGACGTAGACGTGTGGCAGGTGTCTTGTACCATTTCTGTAAAACCAGCAGAGAGCTTGCTGGCGCAAGAGATATGGTACAGAGACACAATACAACGGCCTGAACATTCTCTCATGCTTATGACCGAAACCACCACATAACTTTTTTTTTTTTCTTTTATTGTTTTCCTGTATGCCATGATTTCCCCTTCACCATAGATGTTACATAGCCTTAAACTGCTTAATGACTTTTATGTCACTTCCATGTAGTTATACCACGGCTCTTTTCTTACTGTATGCTGATAAAGGCTTTAATGCCGTAACCTACATTTTGTCATTTGTGACTGTGTTCTTGTAAAGCTTGCCAGTTTAAGTTTAGATCTTTTTGTATCCATGCCCCTTTATATATTAACAGTGGTGGCTCCCATAAAGCTACACCCCCATCCCCCCCGTGACAGAGCTAATGGGCCTATTCTAGCAGAAATTAACCACAGTGGTTTCATGACCTGAATAATTCACCCAAATAAGTGGCTAAAGTAAGCTGGCTGACAGGCAAGACCTACTAAAGTGTTAACATTTCTGCGCTGTTCATCATAACTTTACAGGTGTCATAGGCTTCAGGTTGCATGCTACAAAGTCCGCCAATTGTTAACACCTTTTGTACTAGAAGTCTGCAGACACCAGCCTTCTTCTCTGTCAGCCGTTCAATTATCTGGAGTATTTAAACTTAAATGTCGAATATTTCTGGCTATAGATAGTCAAAATCCAACCCGGCATATTAGGCTTTGCTCTTATGGTATCACTTTATTGTTTGAGTCGTATAAAAACAACTGCATTTATTTTATGGTGACGGTTAAAATGTGTAAATCACAAAGACACTGGGGGGTTAAAGCACTCCAGCTCGAAGATGACAGCTGTCTGCCTGTGTAAGACAGTCAGCATTATGCATATTTTCGCATTACTGTGTCCGCAGATAAATTGTTCTAGTGTGCTCATGTCAGGTGTCACCGTGAAAATCTTCAAGGAAAAATGAACCATAACACTAAAGGAAAGAAAATACGTCTCAAAAATAGCAAAATGAATTGGTAAAGATTGTTGAGAATCCACTGGTGTTAAAAGAAAATATAATTAAACAGAAGAATGCCTAAGGAAAGACAACAGTTGGTATTTAGGTAAATACATAAATCGATAGTTTATCATCATCATCATGTGTCTTTCTGACAAGCAGAAGCTGGCTTTGTTCATCATCTCACACGAATAAAAGAATCACGGATTAGGCTAATGTTCATGTCTCTTGCCATCCGCGTGCCCCCCCCCCCCTCCTTTACACCACCCCCTTTACACCCCACCCCCTTTACACCCTCCACCCCCAGGTATTTATCGCTCTGTATTTCCTGTGCTCTCTTACCACCAATGTCGCAAGTTGTCACAAAACTTTCGACGGCTGTCGTCGCGAGACCTCTTTACTCGACGGGCAGCTGTCTAGTCACACACAAAACTACAAGACAGGACTTGTCTGCTAAAAGACTACGGGCCTAGAAAAGGTTTGGTCAGTAGCTGGATAGCTGTTTGTCCATTACAAGCGAACGACTCTTTCTTTCATCCACAATGAATCTATAGCTGACTGTCTGTGAATCCGGAGGTGACTTATTAGCTCAATATGGGCCCCGCAAGATGTTGGACCACCACCCGCTCCTGCTGGCGGGCCGTGCTGCTGAGGTGGCTGGGTCGGCTAATGGTGCGTTAAAGCAGCGGTTCTCAAACTGGGTGCCGTGAGCGTATGCCAGGGGTGCTGCGGCAACAGTCAACAAAAGTCAGCTAAAAATTGTGAAATTAATAAAGAAGACATGTAGATACATAAAAGTTCAAATTAAAGATGTCCTCTCTCGCCACTGTCTAAAATAGTTTGCATTTCTTGTTTGAGAACCGCTGCGTTGACGCATCGTTAGCCCGACCCAGTGACGTCAACAGCACGGCCCGTCTGCTGGAGCCGGTCATGGTTGGACAAAGGTAGCAGGGAACAGTGTCTGTAGGTAAAGGGCTGCCCTTTTTCTAGGTATAGGTCTATGCAACGGATCAACATCCTGTCACAAGGGTAGCAACCCACAAGTGCTCCGTTCTTTTTCTTACTCAAGTCTGAGTCCGAAGAATCTCAGAGCAGTGCACTAACTCCCTAGCACCGCGAAGATCCTGAAATACTTTGGGTAGATTTTAAACTCCAAATTTTGCCCCGGGCAGCAGCGCCGTTAGGCTACTCTTTTCGATTTCCAGCTGACAAGGGATTTTTTTAAAACGTGTATAACAATACACACAGGCGTCTGAACTTACTACCCAGAGACCTTTTTCTAGACACCTCTCAAGTCGCTGCCCCTCTTCGTATAGATTTTCGCCAGATTGTTCAGTCTTGTGCAGCGGCCTCCCAAGTGTCAGGAGTTATACTGAAGGTTTTCAGTGATGCCTTCAGCGTTTCCTTGAAGCGTGTTTTCCCGCTTCTGGCTACCACGAGAGCGTCTACTTTCATGTATCTCACCATACAAGATTATGTTGGGAGCCGATGTTCTGTCAAGGAAGGCGAAAGGTGGGGGGGGGGGGGGGGGGGGGGGGGGTGCGGGGGGGGGGGGGGGGGGGAGCTACTAGAAGCCACGTGAGAGCTGACTGCCAGGTTTCGACCAAAAGGCAGGTGAATTGTCCTGAAATGGACATGACAGGCAACGAACTACAGAGGTCAGTAGCTAAACAAATACACACAAAGGTCAGGCTAGAATTCGCCAGAAATTAAAAGAAAGATTTCTCTACAATTCATTTAGAGCTTTAATTTTTCATTATGCATAAATCAAGCATTCACGCTTAAAGATACTTTAACTGTGTACGACCGCCTCTAGTCGGCTTCGAGATTACGTAGGGAATTATCTATCTATCCCTCTATCTGTCAGCATGCCTGTCTGCCGGCCTGCCTGCATATCTGTTGGTAATCGTTCATCAGCACAGGCACCACTTTTATTCCATGAGATAGACCAATGTCATCCCAACGACCCAACCCGGGTTACGCCTTATTGGCCAACCCCTCCTTCCCTCTCCAGACACTCAGTGTGGGCGTCTACTCCGTCCATTTCCGAGTTATAGTGAACCCGTTTGTTGCTCCCTGTCCGTGCGTTGGTGATAAATAGGCAAGGACCTGTCCTTGACATTCTCTTGAAGGAAGTTTTTCGCCAGGGACACAGATGAGTGTCATTTATTGTGTACATTAGTCCCATGTAGTTACTTCCTAGTTAGAGCATATTTGTGTATGTGTACTGTATTGTTCTTTATGTGCCGATGAAGGCTAATCGCCGCAACGTCCTTTGTTTGTTTATTGTGGTCGATTTTGTAACCAACTTTTTCTCTTCCCTATAATTTTCTAACCCTTTAAAAACTAGGGATCTCTAGGGGTTTCCATGGACAGTACTATATTATGGGGAGGGAGGGGGGGGGGGTAGGGCTAGCAGTAAATAATTAGCGACTACTACTAAGCCTACCCCTACGCCCTACGCCCTCCCCCTCCCCCATACTATGAGATATGAGATACTTTCTCTACCAAATCTCGAAGCCGACGAGATACAATCCTATACAACTAAAGTACTGTAGTAAACACTTAGACATATCAGAACAAATCAACAACTTTCTGATGCTTTTAACGACACCAAAACATTTGAAACTGGCCCTAACCCCAACCCACATACGACCCACGAGAGTCTGCAGCAAGTCCCACGACTGCATGCAGCATATCTACCACCCCTTGAAATATTGATCTGTGGATTTCCCCTGTTTGGGGTATGATATTAATAAAGAACCGAGTATTGTGTAATCTACAGGACAGCAAAACTGGAGACGTTTTTTTTAAGGTAACTGACCAGACATTTACAACATTAACAGGCTTGGTAGGCACCCAAAAAGCAGACTTTTAGACTGACAAGAATAATGTACATTTTGAGTGCGTCATCGCTGAATGGATCTCAGTGAACCTACTCGTGTGGGTGTTTGGACCCACTGCCCCGCTCCGACATGTTGAAAAAGTCTATTTAAATTATGGGTAAGATGTAAAATAAAAGTAAAGACACCTTTTTCACCCCTTTAAGGTGCACCGGGCATTTAGGAAAACACCCATATTTTTACAGATCAATCGGCACTATGTGGGAAATGTGATCAGCATTACGCCGGCCGTCTTTACTTTATCAGGACAGATATCCCGGTACCCATTTTAGGCTGGGTCGACCCATACCCCAACCATGATAAAAACCCTTGCAGCCAGCTGTGGGTTTCGATCCCGGTACCCCGGAATTATGAGTCGGAGTCGCAACGCCTAAGCCACGGACGCCGCAAACTAATTAATAGTGTTTCCTTAAAAACTGGAGCGCATTTTCCTGACAGGCAAGAAACAAACAAGCCGGGTCTTTAAAATGGATGTGCACGCAAACCCTAAGTTCTAGTACAAAACTAAAGTTAGGCGAACAGGCATAACTGTCTCCTGTATTTTACAGCTTGTGAACGCGAAGAGGAAGAAGAAGCTGATATAAAGCACAATAGCAAACCCAGATTGCCCAGATTTTTCCTGATAGTGAAAAAAAGAAGACACAGAAGATCAAAAAAGAGAGAGGAGGAGGAAAAACAGTAGCAATAGCAGCAGTAGCAGAAAAAAAGAAGGAAAAGAAAAGGCGGAGGAGAATGAGGAGGATAGGAGGAAGAAGAAGAAGAAGAAGAAGAAGAAGAAGAAGAAGAAGAAGAAGAAGAAGAAGAAGAAGAAGAAGAAGAAGAAGAAGAAGAAAAAGAAAGCAATGGCAAACTAGAAAAAACACAACAGCCAATGCTGCAACGTCCTGTAGAGGATACGAAACTAAAAAAAAAAAATACATAATCAAACACAGAAGGCATGTGCATACTTAGAATAGCATAGCAGTGTTGTTGAACAAGTGAAAAAGTAAGGTAAACACAATTTTTTTTTTTTTTTTTTTGGTCAGTAATTTTCATGTGTCTAACATCCTTGAATGTTGTGTGATTTGAATAATATTTTGTTGTAACACTGACATTTAAATAGTTAAAATTTATTTTGCACTCACTTATCTATTTTTTTTTTATGTGTCCCGATACTGCCAATACTTTTTCTTCAGGAAGGTCTTAGCTTTGTCGTGTTGCAGTAAAGAAAAAAATTCTTCTTAAAATTAATGCTATTCCAACCCCAGAAAAAATACGGTCCTGAAAGAGTTAGGCATTTTCGCAACCCCTAAGCCACAGACGCTGACCTATTTCTAAGTACCAGGTAATATTATGGGAAGTCAAGTCAGCCAGCATGATGCTGACAAGTGGCGAAGCGTTTATGAACGGCTGTAATCGTCGCCTACACTTCCCATTGCATCGTTTTACTATTTATTATTGTATTATAAATGTTTACTATTTATTACAAATACGTCACTCGGTTCGCCTTTAGCAACCAAATAATACCAGATATACAACACACACACACACATACACACACACATACACAAACACACACAAATGTTAACAGGAAAGCACTGTCACAACTATGCTGCAGAAGTTCAAACCATCAAAATATCTGAAAAATATTGCTAAATATACGTAATATTTCACAACCTGTGGTATTCCTTACAGATGCAAGAGCTGTACTTTCATCATCATCAGGTGCTTTGCTGAATGGCGTGGGCGATCATGCCTCTCCATAATCTGCGATCTCCAGCAGCATGTATCAGTTCGTGTGCAGACACACCTCCATGCCATGCAACAAGACTGTCAAGCATCTTCTCTCGTTGTCTTCCTCTATCCCTCATTACACAGATCTTTCCAGTGGTCACAACATGTTCTATTTTCCCTCTTCTCATAACATGGCCGAAAAATGATGACTTGTCTCCTTATGATGTCCGTGATAAGTTGTCTTCGGGCTCCCGCCTCTATCAAAACCTCTTGGTTGCTATTTTTGGCTGTCCACGGTATTCTAAGCATTCTTCTGTAAAACCACATCTCTGAGGCCTAAAGAAATTGTTTGGCCTGCCTACCGATTGTCCAGGATTCACAGCCATATGTTAAAACTGGATGTATGTAGCAAGCAAGAATTCTTTTTCTAACTCTCAATGACATGGATATATTGCACAAGATGTTTTTCATTTTATAAAATGCAGTTTTTGTCTGTCCTATTCTGTTTCTTATCTCAGTTATGCATCTTCCATCTGATGTTAGGCACCTGAATCTGGAAAATAACCTGGTATACGGAAGGTACTAAGTCGATGTGAACGCTTCGTAATGCCGGGATGCCAGGTTCGATTCCAGCTGTTGGCCATGCGCCTTGCGTTGGTTTCGACAGTGGTATCAAGAAAGCCGACCGTCCAGGAGCAATAGCAAACTACTGAACGTAAATTTGCCTAGAAAAACCACACAACAGCCAGGGGCCGTTTGGGTTGGTTCTGCAACGTCCTGTAAAAGGATACGCAACTAAACTAACATAACCTATACGAAAGGTACTCTCCAAACTAGGCAACCGGGTAAAGGTCACTATTTAATCGATACCATCCTATTATGGAATTCCCGGATATGAACCAGCTGATAAACTAGTTAAGGAAGGTGCAAATGAAGAACAACCTGACGTAACTTTCTCTTAATAACAGAAGAAGAAAAAATCAAACCAATCAGAAAGCCATCAAAACCGGCTTTGTGGAAGATAAAACAGATAACAAGGAGGAATTAGAAAGTTTGACAGTTCAAAAGTAGAACAATCGAAGGTGAACACTTAACCAAACTGATATCGTCGCTGTAAGCGTAAAACATTTGAAGGGGAAAACTTTTAAGCTAGAAAGTATGATATTGTTGCATGAATTTAGATAGGTTTGACGGGAACACCTAGAAAGCTAAATTTCGCGGAAGATAAAACAGTTGCAGAGGAATACAAAGAAAGCGTGATAATATTGCATAAATAAGTGTTTTTTGCGGGAAATGATTGGTCAATAGTAACACCCCAGACAGCATTTCAAAGATTAGGTTGTATTTGTGCGCAAATTTTTCCCGCCCCTTTGTTTGTTTTATGTTAATGTCCCTCTTCATAAATACGGTAACCAGGCTTGTAGAAGTAGCAGAGTAAAGGCATTATTTTCAGCACTGCATGCGCTATATGGGCTCAGCAGGCTTAACTACCACATGCATAAAATAAAGTTAGTACTGTCCCCACAGTGTGCCTGTCAGACAGGACCATGAGCACATTCTGCAGACCACGCCAACTTTATCGAAAAAAAACCTGGCCTCAAGAGCAAAGTGTCCAGAGCAAGCTACGGGGAACCTTGAAGGACCTTCAGCTGACATGCTCATAGAGGCAACCCACCTGGTGATCTGACCTGAGCATACAAAACCGAACGCAAAGAAGAAAAAGAACATGGACAAGACTGGCAGATAGTAACGAATCTCGGCTATCCTCCGAATAACGGGCACATTTTATGGCGGCAAAAAACAGGGCCTTAGTCACATGTCAATTGCGAACTTCCGGCGACTTAATTTGCGCACTTTCGGCGACTACCGCCGGTCACGCGGCGTGGATTTGGGCTAAACTAGATGGCTGGGACTCACGAGCAAAGCGGTTGCGGTAGTCGCCGTAAGTCCGCAAATTAGGACATGTGATTGTTAGGGTGTTTTTGCGGCCACTATAATATGTGCCCGTTATTCGGAGGATAGCCCGAATCTCTGACGCTAACACGATTATGTGATGTTGGAGCGAAGCCTGGTGAAGTACGTTGGTGCAGTCCTCGGGGTCACGATAGGAGACACTGTAACCAACTTCTTAAGGAAACAATCAGTAGAGGCACCATGGGATGACGGTTGCGTCAGAGAACAGAGCACACATGGGAATGTCCAAAGTGCAGTCGCATCGATTGTGATAGCATAACGTGCGACTCGGTACGAACTACAAGAAGACACAGAATGATTAAGCAAATGGGGCAACAAACAGAAGACGAGCCAGCACACGTAGTTGGAGACACTGGTAGTTGCACTGTGATGCCGCACCAACATCAGAACACGACATGGAAGTGACATCTGTCACTATAAATCACTGCTTGTATGAGAAGTGTCACGAAGCAGACCTTTCATTTATGTGTGCGTATTTGCTTGTGCCATTGTGCGTGTGTGTCTGTGTGTGCGCGCGTACGCGTGTGTGTGTGTATGAATAGAGATGGAGAGAGCGAGAGAGAGAGTGCGAGAGAGAGAGAGAGAGAGAGAGAGAGAGAGAGAGAGAGAGAGAGAGAGAGAGAGAGAGAGAGAGAGAGAAATTCAGAGCATCTCTTCCTTTTCATTATTCTACAATTTAATCTTTCATGTAATCTTCTATTCCTCCCTCGTCTTTTCTTACTCATCTTTTCCTACTCCTCGCCAAATTTCTTCTTCTTCTTCTTCTTCTTCTTCTTCTTCTTCTTCTTCTTCTTCTTTTCTTCTTCTTCTTCTTCTTCTTCTACTTCTTCTTTTTCTTCTTTTCTTCTTCATCTTCTTCTTCTCCTCTTCCTCCTCCCCTTCTCCCGCTTTCCTCTTCCTGCTCATTCTCCTTAGCATATAAGGTCTGTAAGTGTTTTGGTATTAATGTATTTTGTTTCCATTTCTTTTTATAATTAATGGCAAAACTCCAAACCATAGAGTTCAGAAATGTTTGGACTAGTTCCAAAATCACCCTATCTTAATTGTGGATTCTTTTCTTGGTCCACCGCGAAGGACTCGCTCAAGTTAACACTTTTATCAGAATAAAAGTCCAAGAGTATATTTACGAAAACACAATAATTACCTTGGTGGATTTCTTGGAGCAATTCGTCCCATTTGTCTTCCTGTGCCAGTTATGGAGCGGGACATTCAACCTCCTGCGTCATAAAACACACAGTTGATGTTACAATTGTTAACTTTGTATTATTATTTGTATTTTTAAATCGATGTGTCATTTCTTGTGGCAATTAAACGGGTATGGGTCATGTATAATTTCACAGTCATTTACTTAGAGCTTTTGAACGTGTTTAATCATATGTTTAATAATCTGACATTGCTTCTAAACGGTTCGACGTTAATACACCTGCTTGAATCAAGCACAAAGCTGTCTACTGCCAAGTTACCTGCAACTGACCTTGAAATCAGCTTTGTCGGAATTATGTAATCGCCTCTATCATAGTCGGCGTCTATAACTTAGGCGTTGCGAATACGCTTCGTAGTTTTCGGGTGCCATTTTTTGTCCCAGCTGCGGACTATTTAGTGGCAGATCGCCTTGTGTGTGTGTGTGTGTGTGTGTGTGTGTGTGTGTGTGTGTGTGTGTGTGTGTGTGTGTGTGTGTGTGTGTGTATGTGTGTGTGTGCCACTGGTATCGAGGACCGAACATTCATAAAGTGATGGCAAACTATCGAAAGTAAAGCTGCCTGGTAAAATCACACACAAAAACACATCAGTGTCGGGGTAAATTCTGCAACGTCCAGTAAAGGATGCACAGCTAACTTTTCCCCCATATTCCCTGAGCCATATGTTTCGACTGATGATGTACCAATGTCATTACGTTTCCATTCTACATGTAATGAAGGAGTTTTCCCCGTCCGGTAATTAGCATGCCTGTTGTGTCAGACAGGGCTAGAATTATCCATAGATTGACACAAATATACGTCTTGTATTATATGCCCTATACGTGAAATGTTATGATGTTACAGATTGACACAAATATACGTCTAGCATTATATGCCCTATACGTGAAATGTTATGATCGATCGATCGTTTGTCCAATATAGGCTGTTTACTGAAGGTTTACTATACCCTCCTAAGATTAAAGAATCTAAATTTGGATGGGAGACCATCAATGTAGAACGCAGATACCCCATTCCACTACCAAAATGAATGAATTCAAATAAAATATATCACATTTGGGGGCTGCTTGGTCTCGAGGCATGGCATCCGCCTCGAGTGCTGGAAGTCCTGTTTTTAAGCCCCGGTGAAGGCTGAGATTTTCCCCACGTTGACTTCTAGTAATTTGCTCTGGTCTCTGTGTAGTAAGATTGGACGCACGTGTGTATTATTGCAGACGCAAAAAAATTAAATCCTTTGGCAGTTGGAAATCGAAAAAGAGTAGCCTAACAGCGCTGCCCAAACAAAATTTGAAGTTAAAAATTAACCCAAAGTATTTCAGGATCCTCGCCGGTAAACGGAGTTCGTTCAGTGTACTGAGATTCTTCGGATTCAGTCTTGAGTCATAAGTAGAACAGAGCACTTATGGGTTACTACCCTTGTGCAATGATGTTGATCTGTTGTCTGAACCTAAACCTAAATTAAGAAATACAACATCTGGGCAGTATTACAGAGACCAGGTGTTGCCCAGGCAGAGTGATACCTCATTCGGCCGGCATTTTTCTGTTTCACCTAAGATGATCACATATCAACAAAGTAGGGTCAGAAGACAGTCTGGTGGAAGGTACAACAAAAGGATCCAGGAGAAGTCGTTACATACAGAACATAATCAGAACCTTGGATGACGCTGCTGACAAGAATAAGCTTGACGACGGAGATCAAGAAATGACACTGTATGAAAATAGACGATGAGGATCTACTGAAGTAGATGGATGTTGTTAAGACTGGTCGGGAGAAAGCGGTGTTGAAGAGATGAAACTGGCCGATGACTACAGTGATGGTGATAATTCTTATATGTCGAACTAACTTATGCACCTAACAAAATGCAGCCAAATATGCTAGGCAATTAATTGTGTAATATGTTATTGTTCTGTCCTTACTCTTAAACGCCCGGAAAATATAGCTTTACCTTTGTTTTTCCTTAAACAAAAGGTGGCGGCATATCATAGTTTCAGAACCTCTGACATAGTCGGAGAAGGGTGTGTTAAAAAAAAATATTCTAAATATTCTAAGAGTTAATTGGCAAAACATCGACTCTAACCTGCCATGTGTGTTCGAGCATGTACTCCTTGTCAAAGAAGAGGAATTGGCAATAAGCGTACCACGGAGTCATATTGTCATTATGTGCCTGTAGCGACACTGGAGGCAAACAGTGTTTTCCTTGGCTAGACAGGGTCTTTTGTTAAGTTGGCTTGTATTAATCTCGGGCTGTGACGCCTGGAAATATTCTCCTTTGACAGATCCTCCCGGCCCGTGTTGTATTTATAACCGAATTTAATGAGTAATTCCGTGGGACCAGTGACTCGTGAAGGATACCGAGTTTAATCTGCCCGTGGCGAGGTGTTGGCAATCTATGATGTTTTTCTTTTGTCACCTCCTCCTTTCTCTGATACAAACACACAAATGCGTACAGGCAGACGTACATAGACATATAGGCACGCATGCACAAACATATACCATACGCACGTCTACACGTAAGTAGAAACACATACAGAGATACAATTGTGTAGTTAAGTTAGTTGTGTATCCTTCACTTGACGTTGCAGAACCAACTACAGCATTTTTTAGCTGTTGTGGTTTTTCTAGGTAATTTTTACGTTCAGTAGTTTGCCATTACTTATGAACGGTCAGCTCTCATCGCCACTGTCGAAACCAACGTAAGACGTCCTGCTGCCAAATCGCCTGCAGCTGGGATAGAACTCTTATTCTTTTTCTTCTTCTTCTTGTCTTCCACCTTGTACCTCAGCGAAGTAGCGAAGTGTCGGGGGGGGGGGGGGGGGGGGTGTGTAATGTTCGTTGATGAGCTCAGTCAAGAGCACTATATAGGCTGGCGTCCATTTCTGGAAAGCTGATCTTAATTCCATTACTCCATATTTTTTCCGAGGCCTTCTGCTCGCTCTACACCAGTTGTAACGTTTTAGTGTGGCTCGCTGTGGCAGATAGTACCAGAGTATTCTTGTTAGGTGTCCAAACCACTTCATTTCTTGTTCTCCCCCGTGTGGGTTCCGGGGCCCCATTGTGGGGAAAACAAGAATAGACCCACTGCCTCCCCAAAAGCATGTCGTAAGAGTCGACTAACTGGGGAGCTTCCTTTGAAGTCGGAGTGGATCTGCCTGAGAGGCAAGGAACCAACAGTCTGCATTCAGATGAATCAGATCTGTAAAACTGATGCACACGCAACACTCAGGTTCTGGAGCAAGACTGCAGTTCCAAAGTGGACGAACAACCAGAACTTTCCGCCAGAGTGTATAGCTGGTGAACGCGAAGAAGAAGAAGAAGATTTCTTGTTCTTTGATGACTTGTAAGACTGGCTTTCAAGTTACCACAAGTGCTCAGTTGCGCACTCAGCCATGGCTGAACAATAATTCTATTTTCAAACAAAGCTCTACTTTCTCCTGAGCATTAAATGAGTGTACATTTATATGCTTGCATGTGATGCTTAGGCTGACCAAACTGTTATTTTTAGATCGTTGGTCATTGTTATCCAATATGAGGGGTCTCATTGGCGAAAGGGGTCAAGTCATTTGCCTCGCGTTCTGAAGGTGGTGGGTTCGTTTCAAGGCCCCCGTTCAGTGCATACGTGCAATTTTTTCACTGGGGATCGCTGCTGGAGCTACAAAGGTCCTGTTCTGTGCGACGCACTCGACAGGCAGCTAGCGGTTCTGTGAAGAGAAACTGAGCCATATGAGACAAAACCCTGAGCAATTAAGTCGATTCTCTCACCTTTGCCGTTCCCCAGTAGAATCGCTGTCCATAGTATTAACACATTGAGTGTGAGAATAAAACAGTAACAAATCCTAGAAACCTCGTTTAAAGCTATAACGCAGTTATTTTAGGACACCCCTGTCGAAACAACATGAAGTCCACCGTGGGAGTTGTATAATACAGATTCAGGCTTTTGAAATCTGTTCTTTTTATAGTCCATCCCACAGAGGGTGAGTAATCGTGTTTGTCAACAGCCTTCTGTCGTGTGTGCAGCAAAACTTTACGATACTGTTGTTCCTTCATTACGTGATGCTAAGCCGCTTTACACCCTCTCTCGTGTCTTCCTCTGGCACTATCAATACGTCACTAGCGACTTTGTAATGTACATAGTGTAATTTTAAAATTACTTTTTCTGCAAGACCTCAAACTATTACTGGAATTATTGGTATCCATAACTGTTCTTATCTTATAAGGGAGACGGAAAACGAGTTTGCGTGGTTATTTTATTTGGTAAAAATATATGCACATGAATATATTTTCTTTTTTTCACCAGATGCAAACTTTGGAAGAAAGTTCTGATAGGTCGTCCACTTCTGGACTTAAGTCTCGTTCCAGAAATTGAGTTTTGGATGCGCATCCGTTTAACAGATCTGGCTAATTTGTTTGCAGACCGTTGGTGCCTCGCCTGTCAGGCAGATGCACTCCGACCTAAAAGAAACACCTTATTTAGTTTACGATATCTACGATATGCATATTGGCGAGGCAGCCCAATCTTTATCCTCCATAGCAATCAATAAGTTAGGTGCCGTCTCCACAGTGAAGGTTGATTGCAATGGATCTGCAACATGTGCTGTCTCTTGTCCTGGTTGTTCACTCTCCCAGACTGCTGTTCGTCCATTTCTTGAAATTGCCTTCGACCTTTTCCTCCATTAAGTTTTTTTTTAAAAGCGTTTTATGTTTCCTAATGAGGCTAAAGTATTTTAATTGTCTCTTATGTATTTCTTTCTGTAATCCTCTTTCTTTTGCAGTCTTTGAAAAAAAAAAATATGTATTGGACTGTATTTAGTTTCCAACATACAGGACCTATTCTTCTGGATCCCACACAGGCAATATGTATCTGTGTGTGTGTGTGTGTTTATATATATATATATATATATATATATATATATATATATATATATATACATTTTTTATTATTATTACGCACCTGAACAATGCTTAGGCCCTTAATGTGCCTAGAAGATGTGTAAGGGGGCTGAGACCACCAACTCCCATATTATCTTTGCATTGGCACCCCTGACCAGGAAACTTGACAAAGGGAAGGTAAAACATGAACAAATACAATCAATAGTTTCAGATAATCGAATACTGAATCCAACAGGCGAACAATGTGAAACATCAACTAACCACAATTCTCAAACAGTCGGCTATCCGAATAAAGAATAAAAGACAAATACAAATGCAGTCTCCACACCAACCTTGCGCTATCAGTATCAAAATTGGACATTGACTAAACAAAAAATGAAAACCGACCAAGTGCGAAATAAAATGTTTAAGAAAGGACGAGAACAAAACTAGAAGAGATCGTGCGAGAAACAAAGAAATTATAAACACTAAATAAAGTCTCTGGCATTTAAATAGAACGAATCCAGTGATGTCAGAAACGAGAGCGCCAAGATGTAGGAGAAGACCAAGAATGAGATAGACTGAAAGAGTAATTGATACCTTGAGAATGAGATAGACTGAAGGAGTAACTGATACCTTGAGACTTCACATGAGAAAGACAAGAAATGATTATATACCTTGAGACTCCCTGTAAGATAGACTGAAGGACTAACTGATACATTGAGACTCCACATTAGATAGACTGAAGAAGTAATTCATATCTTGAGACTTCACATGAGATAGACTGAAGGAGTAATTGATACCTTGAGACTCCACATGAGATAGACTGAAGGAGTAATTCATATCTTAAGACTTCACATGAGATAGACTGAAGTAGTAATTAATACCTTGCGACTTCACATGAGATAGACTAAACGAGTAATTGATACTCTGAGACTCCACATAAGATAGACTGAAGGAGTAATTGATACCTTGAGACTTCGTGTGTTTGTTTGTTTGTTTGAGTATCCAGAAGCCATGAGTTGTTAACCCTTAGGCTCGGTATTATGGATATCGCAACTTTTCGGCCTTGATTCCATTTTAAATACCGTAAATCTGGGAGAAATGTGGCTTTTCTGCCCACCCCCGGGAGTGAACCCGGACCACAAGGAGTTCGTCACCCGCTCACCGCGCAATCCGGTTTAGCCAACTACGCTAGAGAGACGGGCACCTTGAGACTTCACATGAGATAGACTGAAGGAGTAATTGATACATTGAGACTAAACAACATCACAACTTATGGGGAAACCGAGCGTCATGTGGGTGGATACCGGTCATCTGCTATTTTATGAAGTGGCAGCGGCACAACGCAGAATATGGACACAAGAAAGAAAGAATCGTTATTGATAAACGCAATGATTGACAGGTTCATTTGTTTTTGTATTTTTTCCTAACCTTTTTTGAATTTGCGAAGCAGTTTATTTTGTGCTTAATTACTTGAATATTGTAAACAGTTTTCGACTCTCTATTTTCGTTTTCAATATCTGGCTTGAGTATCGATAAGAGGGGGGAGTGGGGTGGTGGATCTGGGTGGAAAACCTGCAAGCGCAGCCCAATGAAGCCGCCAGAATTAACTACTTCCAGTCATATGGTATCAATCAATCAAGCAGGCTGTTAGTGGAAAACTGCCGTGACCTGATAACCTATATCGCCAGTAATTACAGCTGGGTTCTATGGGTACGCCAGTTTAAGGACAGGTTTACACAGAAACATCAGCACTTACTATAGTTTTACACAGAAACATCCACATCTTACTGCGAAGGCAGTCTGCCAAGCAGCTGTAGTGGATCCAAGTTCCCGTGTGGGTTCCAGGTCTAACTGGCGGAAAGAGACGGGAAGTGGGGTATTTACCCTTTGTCACCCCAAGAAAAACAAGCATGTCGTAAAAGGTTACAGTTAGGTGTGTGTTTTTTTTTTTTAATTTGATGTGATGGTCCGAACGACGAATATATCACAGTCTAGATGTAAAACACAACATATTGGGTCAACCGGTCTTTTAACCGCAAAGGCTAAAGAAGAAGAAAAAGGAGAAGACGAAAAAAAAAAAAAAAAGAAGAAAATAAGAAGGTGGGGGTGAAATGGAGAAACAAAAACCGCCTATTATCAGGAAGCATATTGATTCGATCGCTCTTGTGAAGCCCCATGCAGCTTTGTTTATGTAAATCAATTGTCGGCCTGACGGTTTTTAATTTGATTCCTTATAACAGACATTTACGACCGACTTGGCTCCCAAGCCAAGTCAGGCTGAACATTGTATCAAGAAATGGTCTAAAAAAAGTCAAGGCAGGCGGCAGAATATTGCCTACCTCACTTACTAAGCGCGTATTGTTTTGTAAATAAAAGATCTTGTACCATATACCGGATGAATTGTTTTTAACATGAAAAGGTTCGAGTCTTTTTGATCCAATTACGTATCCCGCATTCTTCTTCTGCTGTTCCACGCAGAGAAGGTGGTGGCTGTTCGCACTTAGAAGGGCGCTAATATGCAGGCTGTTTATTTTATTTGTATCATTGATATATATATATATATATATATATATTGTAGTAAGCAAAGGTATGCAAAACTAGTACCTTTTCAAGCATTATTTTTTTTTTTCAGTGCGAATGTAGTAGATACTATTGTGGTGAGCACCAGAACCCTTTTTAAACACTTTGTGGTGAGTATCGGAGACAGTTTTTTTTGTTTTTTTTTAAGTGAAAAAAGTCGTGTTGGCTTGTGTATTCAGTAGCCCAAGATATGCAAAGGAAATTTGCACGAGATGAAAAGATGCTGATTACGTTGGCTGGTCATAATGTTAGCAGCACAGAGGGGCGGAAGAGCCGTCGTAGTATTGCGGTTAGACGCTCGTGGGTTCGGTTCCTGACAGAACCGGAATGTTTTTTTTTTTTTAACAAATTACCTTGGCTCTCAGGTCGACCAGCCTTAAGTGGGTACCAGGTACAGTTCTAGGAGTAAAGGCGGCCGGCATGATGCTGACCACACCACCCACGTAGTAAGTAAAATGATACGTTACGACTATGCGCTATTATTGGTTGTACAGGGTTTTAAATAACTAGGCTCTCGGATCGGAGACAATCGTTCCTTAAATGCAGAACTAAACAGACGAACAGCAAAGGTAAGTGCAATGCTTTCCACTCACATAGTGTTGTCAAAGAGCTTACGGATATGACTAAAAATTAAAGTTTATGAAGCTTGCATCCCGAGCACGCTTCTTTACGGCTGTGAAATCTGCACCTCTATGCTCTTCAAGAAAAAGACAAACAAAAGTTTGAATACCTTCAACATGCGCTGTATGAGACACGTTCTTAGTATATCATGGAGAGACGTGTCCCCATTGGGTGTGTTTAGTCAAAATTTATTTTTTGGGCCTTTTGCTTTTAAACCATGATTGCTGCTAAGAGGTTAAAAAACAGAGTTCAACGGTACCTCAATGAAGTCTGTATGTCAGTTCTAAGCGGAGATATTCACCTTTTAGTGACGGAAAGTAATGGAACCAACGATGCCAGCATCAAGAGCATACAACATGAAAATCGAAACAACAAGAGGCAGGGGAAGACCAAGAAGAAGATGGATTGAAGGAGTCACGGACAACTTGAGACTTCATAACATCACGGCATATGAAGCGACTGAGCGCGCCCTGGCTCGGTTGCCGATCATCTGATAGACTGCGACGCCTAGCGGCACAAGCAGATTTTGACAAAAGAAGAAAGAAGAAGTGACGGAAAGTGCTCCCCAAAAATTATAATGGAAAATAACATAAACAAGATGGCGACATGTTCCCAAGTGAAAACTGGACCTAAAGTGACAAAATTTGTATGCTTTATGTCTACACCTCTTATGTTTTTTGCTGAACTTCTTAGCAACCATATATCATTGCATTCAGGGCAGCAAGCTCTAACTAAAGTTGTTGCCTTTTTAAAAATATGATGTAATGAAAACCTAATTAACGTATAAAAATGGGTCAATTTATGAGTATTAATTAAATACCTTATGAATTAATTATTATTATCCAGTGAGTCTTGCAAGACGTATAATGTAGTAAATGTGTATTTAAAACAAAGCAGGAATGCCAAACATGTAAGGCAAAGACGCCTGCGCTGGTTGGGACATGTCTCTTGAATGGAGGTCGCATTCCAAGGGATCTCCTGTATGGTGAACTGGCAACAGGGATAAGGCCTGCAGAAAGCCCAAGTTACGCTACAAGGACATACGCAAACGTGACCTGAAAGATATCAACATTAGCAGACACTTGGGAGAGATCAGCTGCAGACCGACTTCTTTGAAGGCATAAAGTGAAAGACAGATTGAAAGGGGGAAAAAATGCAGCAAGCTATAGGCAGGAGACATCTGAGAGATAACCAGCTTCAGAATGATAGCGTATACGTTTCTGTGTGACAAAGACTGCCTGCCACTCAAGCGTTGGACTGTCAGTCATAGCAGACGCTGTTCCCAACACCAGCGGGGCACAACTCCATGGTCCCCAGAGACTGATAGTTGCTTACTAAAATTACACACAAAGAACCTGTTTACACCAATGGCACAGCGGGCATATGATATGCCAGACTTAACTTTTATAGGTCTGGTTAACATCATGCCGGAATATACAATAGTGTTGTTGTTTATATTCACAGGCTATTAACCCCAGCGGAAAGCCATGGTTGTTTGTCCATTTCTGGACTTTATTCCAGGGCCCGAGTTTTGCGTGTGCATCCGTTGTGCCGATCTTGCTTAATTTCATGCAGACTGCTGGTTCACTGCCTCTCAGGCAGATGCATTCCAACTCTGGAGGAAGCTCCCAATTAGTCGACTCTTACGACATGCTTTCAGTTATTATTTTCATCAGTTATTATTTCGCTGTCCTGGTTTATTATGTACCTCCTCTGTTCCAAAAAAAGCTTAACCAAATGGGGAAGCAGAAAAACGTGCACACACACAAAAAAAAAAACGTAACGTTTCGGCTGGGCAGCCTTTCACGCGTTATTTGTGTTGTTTTGTGCAAGTTTTTCTGCTTCCCCATTCTGTTAAGCTTTTTAGTCAAATTTCCATGGAATTCCTTAATATAAAGTGCATAGGGTTATACTGTAAAACACCATACAAGCATTAAATGGGAAACAAATGAGTTGTGGTTTACGAACCGACATTGCAGCCCCTAGGACTTGCCCATAAGTGCTCCATCCACATCTTTAGCAGCAAGCGCAGAATTCCAATGATACCACGGGAAACAAACTGATCAAGGAAAACAAGGTTTCACAACCACCCCAACGTCCTTACCTGAACATAATTGAAGGTTACACCTTGATGTTGTATCTGTTACGGATGGCCTAAATACAACATGTTTGAAGACTGAACATGGTTTCTGGGATCTGCTTTGTTGGTCTTCGTTCAGAATAAGATTTTCTAAATCTCATGGTTGTATGGTCAAACCCACAGGAAGCATCCCGGATGGAACAAACCGATCGATCCATCGATCGAATGAGGAAACGAGGACGTCAAACGCATCAAAAAAAAAAAAAAAAACTTGGATGAACATAGATGAAAGAGGTAAGATCGCTTCTCGGCCTTTTGGCTAAGATCAAAGTGTAGCCTTGCTGCACTGGGTTTGGCCAAGAGGACCGGGATCGGTCACAACAAGTCACGGGTGAAACCCAGACGGCAAAGCCATTTCAAAAAATCTCCCGGTTCAGTCTTGATTACCGACGTAATATCCGTCGGGTAGTCGGGCGGCGAGGTTGGGCATTTGGGGGTAAAAGATTTATGAAAGAGGCAAAAGGTGCTGTCCTAAATACTGAAACAACAGCATAATGACAGAATGGAATGGAAGAATAAACTGCGAGCCAATTTGAGACGCTGCAAGAGGATACTGGTGATGATAAGAATCATTTATCATGTAATAAATATACTGAGCGGTATTTTGTTTTTAATTAAACGGTCGATGTTATATGAAGGGAAGTAATCGAATGAAAACACAGACTGCTCTAAGAAGGGAAAGAAAAAGACGGGAATAACTATAGGTGAAGGTTTCAACTAAAGTCTTTATCAACTAATATAAATAACAAACAAGACTTTGGTGAAAAGTTCGAGTGTGTTGAAAAATCCATCCTTTTTAACCACTTTAAGTTTCGAAAAATAATCCTCATCATGTAGTATGTCCTTTGCAGAACACGGCTCCAATCACAACCTGCCTGCAAGAGACTATGTCTCTCGTCAGCTCTCCCACATCATGTACTTTCACATTTAAGGAGTCACTTATCATGCGGCGGCCTTCACTTTCCAGGACTTCACGTGTTATCAATTTTAGACTGGGTTGACCAGGAAGCCAAGGTGATTTTTAAGAGGAAAAAAAATCAAGCCTGCAGGCAAAGCATTTAGCAGTTAAACCACCTTAGCTCCCTTAAAAACAACAACAACATGCTGAGTGGTAAATACATATTTTAGGCAAAAGTTTTCAAATGAAAGCCTCAAATCTATGATAGAAATTACAATAACTATGCTACTGTCGTGTAACCTGTAAAAATTGTTGTTAAGGATGTAAAGCACATGACATCACATGTATCCATTTAAGGTGCCTAAACCACTTGTTCTGGGGCCCTTGGCCTAGAGTATATAAATCTTCTTCTTAGCGTTCATCAGCAGTGAACTCCGGTGGAAATGTTATGGTTGTTCGTCCACTTCTGGACTTTGGTCTTGTTTTACAACTTGAGTTTTGCAAGCATACCAATGTTCCAATTGTGTCTTATTTATCTGCAACTCTTGTTTCATTGCCTCTCAGGCAGATGCACTCACACTTTGAAGGAAACACCCCTGATTAGATGAATTGTACAGAATTCTTTTTGGGGGGATATTAGGTGTATTCTTGTATTCCCCAACATGGGGTCTCTGGAACCCACACAGGGAGATTTAACAAATCAGCAGCTGCGGAAAGTTTAACTGTATTTGTTTCTATCTGTTTGGACAACAGCACACAGACACCTTCATACAAATGCCACTGCACAGTCTAATGTACATATATCAATAGCTGAGGACAGTTGAGATTGATTTGTATCTCTCTTTTTTTGGACAACAGCACACAGACACCTTCATAACAATGCCAATGCACAGTCTAACTAATGTACATATATCAATAGCTGAGGACAGTTTAGATTGATTTGTATCTATCTTTTTTTGGACACAGCAGCACATAACACCAATTCTAACTAATGTACATATATCAATAGCTGACTGAGATGCAGTATCTATCTTGTACAACAGAACAGACACCTCATACAATGCCACTGCACAGTAACTAATGTACATATAGAATAGTGAGGACAGTTTAGATTGACCTTTATCTTATTTTTTATGGACTACAGACACAAACACCTTTATAAAAATGCCAATGCACAGTCTAACTAATGTACATATATCAATAGCTGAGGACAGTTTAGATTGATTTGTATCTCTCTTTTTTTGGACAACAGCACACAGACACCTTCATACAAATGCCACTGAACACTATTTGTACATAAAAAAAAAAAGAGGTAACCTTTATCTTTTTTTTATACTGTAGAATTTGAAATAAGACCTAAATAAGGGTGTTTTTATACAATAATTTGCAGAACACATTTGAAAAAAAAAAAAAAAATCAAAAACATGACCTCATAAATAAATTTGCTAAAAACAGCATTAAATTAGTTACAACAGTCACTGCTATGGTCTAATGCTGTTTTGAGAAAGCTGGAAATATTAATTACAACAACTTTTTCAATAAATTTCTTACTGTAATGCAATGAGGAAGTGTTTATCTTGCTATAAATCTCTGAACCATCATCTGTGTGTATCGACCACAATTTGGAACACTTGCTACCGACTTTATAGGACCAGGTACATAAAGAACAAAGGTATTCACAAAGTTTCTCTCCAAAATGTGGGGTGCTTTTATACAACACTAATTTGCATATACAACAGAACAATAATCCAGTCACAAAGTAACACCCTGCGGGTGCTCCCAGGAACTTTAAAAGCGGGAGTGGGGGTGGGGGTTGGGTGAAGACCCACTGCCTCTTAACAATCATTTCACAACAGGTGACTGTTGTTGAAATCATATGGGTTGGGCTTGATAGTGATAAGTCAGATAGTACTACAGGAATAACAGTGGTGGTAGAAAGTGATAAAATGAACCTCAGCTTGAATAATAGGAAGATAGAAGTAAATCCAAGACAAGAATAATGTCTAAATGTATAATGAAAGTCAAAGGCGTTTTTTAGGACAAGTACAGAAATTAAAGTATCTAGGCCCATGGATAACGTCCGATGGAAGACGTACCATATAGACAAAGAATAAAATAGGGCAGGACAAAACTGAATTCTATAAAATTAGGAAATTGTAAGCAATTTTAGACATTTTATCCACGTCAATGGAGTCTAGGAAAAGAATTATTGCTTGCTATACAGAGCCAGTTTTAACATACGGCTCTGAATCCTGGACAATTAATAAACAAGCCAAACTATTTCATGAGGCCTGGGAGATGTGGTTTTACAAGAATAGAATTCCTTGGACATTCAAAAAAGAGCAACCCACATGTTTTCAAAGAGGTGAAGACCCGAAGACAACTTATCACAAACATCAGAAAGAGACAGTCATAACTATTTGGTCATGTTATGAGAAGAAGGAAAATGGAAAATGCTGAGACCACCAGAAAGATCTGTGGAAAGAGAGACAGAGGAAGACAGCGGAAGAAGATAGTTGACACCTTTTGTCACGGCATGGAGGGGTGTTAACACAAAAAACTGATAAAGGCTGTTGTAGATCACAGATTGTGAAGAGGCATGATAGCCCACACCACTCATCAAGGTTTCTGATGATGATGATGATGATCGGCTTGAAGATGCAGATATCAAAGCCTAGCTGTAAACCACAACATACTATGCCATTTGCCCTTTAAGTGCAAACAAAGAAGAAGAAGAAGACCACAATGACCCTATTCTGGCAATAAATAAAAAATAAAAATAAAAAAGATAAAAACAAAAATCAATAAAGAATACAGATCATTATTACAATCAAATAAAATCAAAAAAGTATATACTTAATTTTTACAATCAAATAAAATCAATAAAGTTTACAGCTCATTATTACCATCAAATAAAATCAATAAAGTATACAGCTTATTATTACAATCAGACAAAGTAAGAGTCAAATCTGTTTCTTCTTCTGCATTCATCCGAAGATGTAAATACATTGTGCCCATTTACAACATGGCTGTGATGTTTGCCCCTTCCGGGCGACAAATTCAACTTCTGAAGGCATTTGATGAGCAGGTTAGCCTTCCCGGTACAGTATATATGAGAGAAAAGGAAATCAAGTAAAAAATTAAGTTCATTATTTACCAGACACACACAAAAAAGAGACACATGAAACCAATTAAGTGTTATACCACCCATGTTTAAAGCAATTTATTTAGAAAATATCCTCATAAACAAGACCATAGAAATAAAAGTCATGATGACCACAACCAGCATAACCCAGATCCACCATGAGCATGTCTTTGTGTGGGCTTCAAGTCGCTCGCTCTCCACCTTCAGTTTGCTCATGTTAATATCGGCCAAACGTTGGCTGTCTATGATTTTCTGAAAAGATGCAAGAAATCCAATGTTTAGACCAATTTACTGTTAAAATCAGCACTGTTAGCACAGATGTTTTAATGGAACCGTTTTCTGTTCTCTTCTCCTACCAGCACATACTTTGTCATATGTACCCCCTCCTCCCCAACATGTAGTCGATTTCATGGTTTGCTGCGTTAAAAATTGTTCTTTTTTATCTGTACCCCCTCCCCCCACCTTCCCCACCCCACCTCAAGGACTGTGTGAAGGTTTCAAACTCAGTGGTCTTCCTCTTCTTCAGGTGCTGTACTCACTGGCTATAAACTCCAGTGGGAAGTTCTGGTTGTCTGTTCACTTCAGAATTTTGGTCTTGCACCACACCCTGAGCACATATGGTTTACATATCTGGCATATCTGTAATGCAGACTGCTGGTTCCTTGTTTCTCAGGCAGATACACACTGACTTTGAGGGAAATCCCTAATTAGTCGACTCTTACGACATGCTTCTTAGGTAGGCAGTGGGTAACCCCAAAAATCAAGCAGCCACTTCTCATATGCCAATACAATTGATATAATCTGAGACAACCCCATTCAGCTATATAAAAGAGTTATATTGGGGCACCCTAAAAACAGTTAATGTGTCCTTTGTTTACTGACTCACAGAGCATATTGAGAAAGGTGGAGACAAGCATGCTCCGTGCAGAGTGGCAAGCATCACTTCAAAGGTTCCGGGTAGTTAGCACCCAATGAATATTTTCTCCAGGTTATGCTGGTGTATTGGGAAATGAGCAGGCAGATAGACTGGCTGGTTCTGCACCACTTGGTGGTGAACTGATGTATGGCAAGCTAGACATTGTGAGGGCTCTTTGGGAGCGAGTGAACAGTGCAGAGGCACAGACAGATCATTATGGTCTGAGGAGAATGGCACTGTGAGGAGTTACAAGGGAATCCGGCGGACACTCAACACTCAGGGGAAAGGCGAGACAGTTACTGGTACCATCAGAATTTCAACTCTTCGCTTGCTGCTGAAGATGGGGACAGAGCGCTTTTGGGGGGTGTCTCGAGTTTAACATGGTGATTTTACTAGGTAATTTTTAGGGTCCCAGAATGGTCAGCTCACGATACTATTGTCAAAATCAACATAAAGTGGTCTTCTGGCAAAACACCTGAGCCGTAATCATACCGGGTATCTTGGAATTACAAACTCCATTTGCAATACCTAAGCCACAGACATTGACCTCCTCCTTCTTGTTGCTATTCCTGGAATGCCTCACTAAAGACTCACGGCGTCAGAGCAGGAAGAGATATCTGGAACAGACTTTTATGTTTGCTACATATAAAGAAAATGTTAGTGTCTCTGTTATTTGTGACCTAAGGCTACCAAAAACTGTAAGTTGTTGTCCTGTGTGTGTGAGTGTGAGGTGAAGTACTTAGGATTACTCACTCTTCAAATATGATGACTAGTCAAATCCTGCAGTTAGGTTTTACACATAAGTGTTTATGACACCCTGATATCAGATAAATATCACTTGGCATGAACGAATGAACGCTTTTATGTTTCCCACTTTGGGAAAATCAGAATAGCACCTTGGTTCTGTTTTATTGGTTTCTGAAATTGGAGGTAACAATTAACAGACACAAATGGGGACATCCATGTTGTGGTGTTAGAGGTGAAATTCTTGTAGTTGATGCATTCGGTCTTGGTAAACCAGGTGACAGTCCTAATGTCTAGAAGCATTATTGTTTTCTTCCATAAGAAAATATGCTAATCCTGCCGTTATTATCTCAACCTGCCATTCATACTAAACAAACAAGTCTAACACTGTCTATACCTACCTCAGTGTCCTGCCATACATACCAAATAAACAACTGCAATGCTGCTCATACCTACCTGATGTCCTGCCTCTCACACCAAACAATTGTGGCAATGTCATCCACACATACCCTGGTGTCCTGCCTCTCATACCAAACAACTGTTACAATGTCATCCATACATACCCTGGTGTCCTGCCTCTCATACCAAACAACTGTGACAATGTTATCCACATATAACCTGGTGTCCTGTCTCTCATACCAAACAACTGTTACAATGTCATCCATACATACCCTGGTTTTGCCTCTCATACCAAACAACTGTTACAATGTCATCCATACATACCCTGGTGTCCTGCCTCTCATACCAAACAACTGTTACAATGTCATCCATACATACCCTGGTGTCCTGCGTCTCATACCAAACAACTGTGACAATGTCATCCACACATATCCTGGTGTCCTGCCTCTCATACCAAACAACTGTTACAATGTCATCCACACATATCCTGGTGTCCTGCCTCTCATACCAAACAACTGTTACAATGTCATCCACACATATCCTGGTGTCCTGCCTCTCATACCAAACAACTGTTACAATGTCATCCACACATATCCTGGTGTCCTGCCTCTCATACCAAACAACTGTTACAATGTCATCCACACATATCCTGGTGTACTGCCTCTCATACCAAACAACTGTTACAATGTCATTCACACATACCCTGGTGTCCTGCCTCTCACACCAAACAATTGTGGCAATGTCATCCACACCTGTCCTGGTGTCCTGCCTCTCACACCAAACAATTGTGGCAATGTCATCCACACATATCCTGGTGTCCTGCCTCTCATACCAAACAACTGTTACAATGTCATCCACACATATCCTGGTGTACTGCCTCTCATACCAAACAACTGTTACAATGTCATTCACACATACCCTGGTGTCCTGCCTCTCATACCAAACAACTGTTACAATGTCATCCACACCTATCCTGGTGTCCTGCCTCTCACACCAAACAACTGTTACTATGTCATCCACACATATCCTGGTGTCCTGCCTCTCATACCAAACAACTGTTACAATGTCATCCACACATATCCTGGTGTCCTGCCTCTCATACCAAACAACTGTTACAATGTCATTCACACATACCCTGGTGTCCTGCCTCTCATACCAAACAACTGTTACAATGTCATTCACACATACCCTGGTGTCCTGCTTCTCATACCAAACAACTGTTACAATGTCATCCACACATACCCTGGTGTCCTGCCTCTCATACCAAACAACTGTTACAATGTCATCCACACATATCCTGGTGTCCTGCCTCTCATACCAAACAACTGTTACAATGTCATTCACACACACCCTGGTGTCCTGCCTCTCATACCAAACAACTGTTACAATGTCATTCACACATACCCTGGTGTCCTGCCTCTCATACCAAACAACTGTTACAATGTCATCCACACATACCCTGGTGTCCTGCCTCTCATACCAAACAACTGTTACAATGTCATCCACACATTTCCTGGTGTCCTGCCTCTCATACCAAACAACTGTTACAATGTCATCCACAAATACCCTGGTGTCCTGCCTCTCATACCAAACAACTGTTACAATGTCGTCCACAAATACCCCAGCGTTCTGCCACTAATATAAAACAAATAAACTGTAATAACACAGTTAACACCTACCCTGGTGTCCTGCCACTCATAACAAACAATTGTGACATTATCCACACATACCCTAGTGTCCTGCCCTGCATATCAAACAACTGTGACAATGTTATCCACACATAACCTAGTGTCCTGCCACTCATATCAAACAACTGTGACAATGTTATCCACACATACCCTAGTGTCCTGCCACTCATATCAAACAACTGTGACAATGTTATCCACACACACCCTAGTGTCCTGCCACTCATATCAAACAATTGTGACAACATTATTCACACATACCCTAGTGTCCTGCCACTCATATCAAACAATTGTGACAACATTATCCACACATACCCTAGTGTCCTGCCACTCATATCGAACAATTGTGACAACATTATCCACACATACCCTAGTGTCATGCCCTGCATATCAAACAACTGTGACAATGTTATCCACACACACCCTAGTGTCATGCCCTGCATATCAAACAACTGTGACAACGTTATCCACACATACCCTAGTGTCCTGCCACTCATATCAAACAACTGTGACAATGTTATCCACACACACCCTAGTGTCATGCCCTGCATATCAAACAACTGTGACAACGTTATCCACACATACCCTAGTGTCCTGCCACTCATATCAAACAACTGTGACAATGTTATCCACACACACCCTAGTGTCATGCCCTGCATATCAAACAACTGTGACAACATTATCCACACATACCCTAGTGTCCTGCCACTCATATCAAACAACTGTGACAATGTTATCCACACATACCCTAGTGTCCTGCCACTCATATCAAACAACTGTGACAGTGTTATCCACACATACCCTAGTGTCATGTCCTGCATATCAAACAATTGTGACAACATTATCCACACATACCCTAGTGTCCTGCCACTCATATCAAACAACTGTGACAATGTTATCCACACATACCCTAGTGTCCTGCCACTCATATCAAACAATTGTGACAACATTATCCACACATACCCTAGTGTCCTGCCACTCATAACAAACAATTGTGACAACATTATCCACACATACCCTAGTGTCCTGCCACTCATATCAAACAACTGTGACAATGTTATCCACACATACCCTAGTGTCCTGCCACTCATTTCAAACAACTGTGACAATGTTATCCACACATACCCTAGTGTCCTGTCACTCATACCAAACAAGCAACTATTACAACACTGCCCACACTTACCTTGGTGTCCTGCCTCACAACCCGACCAGCATCTGTGATGTTCTGCTTCAAAGCTTGAGCATGCATAAGCATCTCTTCTGCAAGCTTCTCCTGGATCTTGTGGTGATGCTGTAGTATTGTGTTTATGTCTTCATCTTCTTGAGGTTTCTTTCTCTCCCGCAGACCTTACAAAATGATATCCAACTGTCTTGTTAATATCTGAGAAACACTAATAAAAATTCTGAATGTCTGTGTGTTGCCCATAAGGCAGCAAAGAATAGAAATACTATCCCCTATTAATATAATATGTTCACACATTTTCTTTACCAGACTCCTTAAACTTATCAAAATACACAGAAACTCAAAATGTGTTCTTCTTCTTTAAGTCCATGCCTTGTGGCGTTGGTAGTCATGTTCTTCCACATTCTTCTGTCTTGCGTACTTTCAATCAACTCTGACACAGATGATCCTAAATGCCATGATGTCAAACTGTCCAGCATCTATTATCTTGGTCTTCCTCTGCCTCTTCTCCCATCCAACTTTTCTACTGTCTGTGTTTACTGACTACTAATTACATGTGATGGCTTTCTACTCAACACTGCTCCCCATGTACCCTCAATGATAATCCATGTCCAGGATGACATTTTAACTCCCTTTTGACACTAAGTGGTGTTATATATAACTCTAGTGATTTAAATATATGTATTACTTATTATTAACGAATACTAAGGAATTAATGGTTAAAGTGGTACCTGCCTGGTACCAAAAGAGTTAACCTTTTCGCCATACAATGTACTTGATCCTGTTGTGGCTTACTTTCAATTATCAACTGTTCTCACTACATGACAGCAGCAATTCACACAAAGATTATGGGTTAGGGATCTATGTAGTAAAGCAGTCAAGCTGTTTGCCTCCCGCTCTTAGGGACCTGGGATTTCAATTCATGAGTGAAGTTTTTACAGAGATCTCTATGGATGGTTGCATGAGCTATGGAGTTTGTGCTTTGTGTGATGCTCTTGGTAGGTGGCTAGACATACTGCAGAAAGGGACCAAGATATATGGTTAACATTGTACAATAAAGTTGATCCTCTGGGCTTTAACTTTTACGAAGAGAGCAGTGTGTATGAACACGTATGTATGTGTGTGCATACGCATGTGTGTGCATGCATGCGCATGTATACATGTGTATGTGTGCATGCATACATGTGGGTGTGTTCATTAACAGTTTGATGAGATATTGGCAGCTGAGACAAGCATGTCATGTATGGAGTGACCAAGAAGCACATAGTGAGTTCCTGGGTACTGAATAAGCCAGGTCTTGAAAAGTCTTCAGAGTTCACAACATTCCATAGAAGAAACTGTCTATGTGAACCCATTCATCCAGAGACACAACGGACCGGGCATTTCCATCCATTACAAATCCCTAGAGAAGCTGCTTAACCAGCACTGCTGCATCTGACCAGTCCCAGACAAGCCTAGTTAACGTCATCTAACCTCATCGGCTCTGATGTACCTGTGCAGTGTTTAGAAGGTCCCAATATAATTATATTTACTAAAAAAATAACACTTGGGTGGGAGAGGAGGGAGTGTTGGCCACAGTGTCATAATTCTCTCTTAGCCTTACGTATTCATCTTTTTCTTCTTAACATTCTCTAGCTGTCAACTCCAGTGAAAAGCTCTGGTTCTTCAACCACCTCTGCATTTTAGACCTGTTCCAGAACCTGAGTGTTATGTGCACATCCCCCTTTTTTTTTTTAAACAGATTTAGCTTATTTGTATCTAGACTGTTTGTTCCTTGCCTCAAAGGCAGATGCACTGCGATTTTGAAGGAACGCCCCAATTAGTTGACTCTTACAACATGCTTGTTAGGGCGGCAGTGGGTCTATTCTTGTTAACCCCCATAATGGGGCTCCAAAACCCATATGGGAAGGTATTAGCTTAATTAAGTAATTGGTGATACAGTATGGGTAATCAAATCAATTTTTATTTTAGGCCCAAGGGAATTTACTCATTTAATTATCTGCTGTGTGCATTAATTGTTTCCCTTCGTGTAGTTCAATACATTGTTTTTAAATGTATATACATACATAATTGCCTTTTTTTTTTCAAAAATGTATTTTTGACTTGTGTGTGCCATATTTGTCCCCAGATATTTTTGCAGGAATTCCAGGGTTCTGGGCTCTTTGTTCTCAAAATGGTTTGCAAGTTGAAAGGGTAAATACATTCAAAAGAGTTGGCGTCTGTGGCTCAGGCGTTGCAAACGAGCTTCGTAATGCCAGGTTCGATCTCAGCTGCAGGCCTTGCACCTTGCGTCGGATTCTACAGCGGTATCGAGAAGCCAGCCGTTCAGAAAGCAATGGCAAACTAATGGATGTAAATTTGCCTAGCAAAAATCACAACAGCCAAAAAATGCCGGGGTTGGTAGTGCAACGTCCTGTAAAGGATACGTAACTTTTAACAGGCATAGAATGGGCCATTCAGTGTAGGTTAAACTGCAGCAGAAGAAAACAGTCATCACTACTGCATCCCAATGTCGGATGCAATTCTGTTGTTTCAAAGCCCCATCCTGGCTGGTGCTGGGGGCCCTAATATAACCCAACCCAATGGTTTAAGTGGGGTTTCTGGGACCTGTCCTCTGGTGATCCTCATCTGAATAGTGGCACTTTGTGTCACTGGGTGTTTGTCACTCGGTGTGATGTCCTGGTGGGGTTGAATGTCAGTCAGTCAGTCAGAAGAAGACAAGAGATACACAACGGTTCTATGCTTCAATGTGGGATAAAAGGCATAATTTACAAAAAAAAAAAAAAAAGGTAAAAGGTAAAGTTAGGAGATGTGAACCAGCGCCATTGCACACAGTGATAAACCATAAGTGCTCTGCCACCAGTATGGACAACTAATAAGAAACTGTCCGCCTGAGTCGCCGTCCGCACAGAACTCCGAAGCTATAGTGACGTTCCTCCATTTACCCCAGAGTGTTAACTCCGGTACCCATTACCTAGAGGCTGAGTGAACCACAGGAACTGCCCAGTTTCAAACACCCGCCATAGGCTGCAGCTAGTCGCAGCTGGATTAAAAAGAAAGTCTCTTATTGACTGCACTAATGCAGCCCCCTACTCAAAATTACAAACCAGCAGAATATTATTATATATTTAACTAGCTGTACCTGGCCACGCGTTGCTGTGGGATAGTTTCACTAAATGGAAATGAAAGAAAACAGAAATCGCACGTGTCTAATACAATCATTGTCTGCTCAGATATAGAGATAGTCTTTGATCCCCCCCCCCCCCCCCCCCCCACTACCACAACTAAATCCACCTACTACTCTCTCCCTCATCAAAGGTTTTTGGAAAAGAAAGACAATGGAAATCGCACGTGTCTAATATAGTTGATGTCGCAATCATTCTCTGCACAGATATAGAGATAGTCTGGTTTTCCAACTTTAGAACACGCACCTTATAATTGTGTCCTTATATTAGTGGTCGTTTAAATGGTGTTATTAGCACAGTAACAAAAATGGTTATTTGGTTATCACATGCTAAAGCTGTTTGTATTTTTATAGGAGACGGAAGTAAAGCTACAACTGTACTTGTAAATAACAAAGTAAGTCGTAAAAAATAGAAAAGCGGAGGAAGCATTAGTAAAATATAAACAAATTAGGTAATGAGAACTTGAAAATCACGTGTAAAGCTCTTTAAATTCTCTTAAATTTAAGTCATTGCCCCCTCCCCTCTTCCACCGACTACTGCTCTCTCCCTCTTCGAAATATTTGAAAATCATTACCTGGCGATATTTTGTTGTTGCTGTAACTGACACTGACATCCCTGTCCATCCGAACTAAAATGGGGAGCAGGAATTGTAATAGGTAGTGAATGGGGCTAGTGTAATATTTACCACATCATGCTTCAAGTACCAGTACAACTACTACCACGACCACCACCACAGTAGCTAAAATAATGTCACTGCTATCTGTGTTACCATCGGAGTAGACAGAGAGTCGTGAGCCAGAAGATTTGGTTCCGCATGGCTAGTGCTGTCGCTACAGACTGGTCAGGTTAGGATGTATAATTTCACTTGCCGACAGAAGAACGCCATAACCTTACCGGCGGTCTTCACATGAGAGCACTATGGTGTAACAGCCCAACCACAACTATTACTGCTGCTGCTACTTTAAGTGGGTAAAGCAGTTACTGTGACTTAAAGCTCTCTCAGTTAATAGTTCCCCCCCCCCCCCCCTCCAAATTCACCGACAACTCTTTCCCTCATTGAAGTAGTTGGGAGAAAAAAAAAAATACTTGAAAAGCAAATGAACACAGGAACAAAACACCATAATTAGGAAATGAACGCCATGATAAACAGCACAGCTTAAAATTCCAACGCAGATGAAATAACTAAATCTAAATGAAAATAAATTAAAATCTATGAAATTTCAGCGTAACCATGCAATCGGAAAGTTTAAAAATGCAATCATAAGTATGTGAAATGGTCAAATTTAATTATCAAATGGTTTACCCATTTACTTGTCTTTTAGTTTTTTTTTTTTTTTATATTAAGGCAACATGGCTAGTGCTGTCACCACGACAGAGCAGATGAGGATATTATTTTAGTCCGGGGTAAAAAAAAAATTAACTACTGCGGATTCGAACCCAGGTCTCCCGCACAGGAACCCAGTGTTCTAACCATTCGACCAAGCAGCCACTTAATTGGATTAACGAAAAGAGAACTTAACTATTAGAGATATGTGTCCCTACTACTGTGTCCCGATTAAAACACAATTCAAAACCACAGGCAATTGTTTTCTCGTAGACAGATACTCTAGATATATTAATGAAACGGCACAACAATAGAAATCGCACATGTCTAACACGGTTAATGAAGTTAATGTCGTAGTCACTGTCTGCGCCGACGTCGAGATAGTCCTTGATTGCCCCCCCCCCCCCCCCTTTCCCCATCGAAGGTTGTTTTAAAAAAAAAACAGAAAATAGAAATCGTGTTTAATATGGTTATTGTGGCAAATATAGAGATAGTCTTGTTTGCTGCACCACGACCTACTCTATGTATTAGAGAAGGCGTTGGCTGCACGTTACTCGCCGGCAAATGGTGACTACGGCGCATGCGCAATTACTAACGTGGCTATAATTAGAAATCACTAAAATTATAAATATTAGTTTCGAATATTATGGCTTAAATTGTGGTCACCTATCTCTAACAGTGACAGGTTGAATTTAAAACCATGATGGTTCAACATCCGGTATCAAAACAAACATATCCTGAAAATTTCAGCTAAATCGGTTCAGTAGTTTCCGAGTCTATAGGGGGCAAACAAACACACAAACATTGATTTTTATATATATATAGATGTACAGATCATAAGTATAATGTCATATCTTGAAAGATTTGAACTCATGAGAAGAACTGATTACCCACATGAGGAGACAAACTAATTCTTTGTTCACATCATGTGATGGGAAAACTGGAGTACACCTTGACAACGGGAAAGTTAGAGTAGAAGTAAGGCAGAAGGAGACCAATGGAGAAGATGCTGGGTAGTTTGACATGCAATGGCATAAAGGATCATCTGTGTCAGAAATGACTACAAATACACAAAACAGAAGACTGGAAAGATATTTCTACCAACACCAAAGAAGATGCAAGATTTTATCTGTAATTTTACCTTCATTAGAAACTGAGTTCTTAGGCGACCCAAACAGCTCTGTCCTGACATCTTCTTCACATTTAGCTTTTGCTTTAGCCTGTAACTGCTTTGCTGGGGCACTGCTCAAATTCGTGCTCACAGGCCTTAGTCTTTCTGTTATCAGTGCTCTCTCAACAACACAGGGCTGCAAATAGTAATTAATGAATCATAACATGAGACCCATCCACGCAACAATAAAAATTTGTTCCTAAATGAGCATAAATCATAAATGAGCACTGATTTTGACAATGGTATCGAGGGCTGCCCGTTCAGGGCAACCGTTGTTGTGGTTGGTTCTACAATGTAATGTAAAGAATATACGACTAACTTTTTATTATTATTATTATTATAAGGTAACTTTTCAGATGCCACAGGGATCCGCCATCTGGCCTGTGCTCTTCAACGTGTATACGAGCAAGATTGCAAGCCTAGAAGCACCAGGAGTTGGAATGATACTGACTTTTGCGGATGATATACTTGCATATAGGCAGGGGGAAGAGAGGGAGCAAACAGCCCTGGAGCTACAAGCGACAGTAGACAAAGTGACTGAGTGGTGTACAGAAATAAAGGCTGTCGTTCACCCGGAAAAGGCGTCTGTTTTGTGGTGTTCTCTGGACAACAGAATCGTTAAAACTAATGTCCCAAGTCTCACGATAGATGGTAGAGACGTCAACAGAGAGAGCAAACTGAAGTATCTGGGAATTACATTTGACAGGAGCCTGTCATTTAAGGACCATGTGGAGAGTGTTGTGACGAGATGCCAAAAAGGACTTATTGCACTTAAGACTATGGCTGCAATTGACATAGAGCAGAGAATGCTTTTCACACTATATCAGCACCTGATCCTGTCAGTGGTGGATTATGGCCTGGGACTGCTTACCGTCTCAAAGAGTCAGATGGACAAACTAGAGCGCATACAGAACGCGGCTATGCGGGTCATTCTGGGTTGCACCAGAGACACCCCAGTGGTGTGTATGCGATACATCCTTGGTTTGCCGACGGTTGCAGGTAGGCACAAGGTGATGCAGGCAAAGTCATATCTCAGGGTAGCTGCAGACACAGACCACCCTCTGCATGAAGCTCTGAGTGCAGTTAAGGGTCAGCGGCTGATAAGAGGGAGGTCATGGATGGCTCAGGCAGAAGACACAATCAGACAGGTTTGCATCCTTGAGAACATTAGGCGAGGAGAGGAGTGGGTCAAAGTGCCACCTGAGCAGTCAGACTTGTGTAGAGTCATAATCACGCTGAGCCGGGAATGCAGAGACTGGCCAGCAGGTGCCACAGAGGTGGAAATTCAGCAATTAATTCAAGATAATGCTCGCTCAGAGGATTTGATCATTTACACAGACGGTTCAGTGTCAAGAGGCAAAAGAAGTGCTTGGGGCTTTTTAGCAAAAGTTAATGGTCGACGTTTGGTGCAGGGGAGCCTAGCATATGATACCACAACATCCAACTTAAGAATGGAGGTGGAGGCGGTCACTGCAGCTTTCCGCTGGCTAGAGAACATGACACACACACACATTGTAATTGTAACTGATTCAGAAAGCATGCTGAGGAAGATCAGAACAGGTATGCTTCGTGCAGAGTGGCATGCTTCGCTGCGGAGGACACGAGTGAGGAGTATTGTCTTGATTTTTTCACCGGGTCACGCCGGTGTGTTGGGAAATGAACAGGCGGACAGTCTGGCTGGCTCTGCACAACTTGGTGGAATACTGCTACATAATAGGGCAGAAGTGGTTAGTGCCTTGTGGGAGAGCGTGTACAATGGGGAGGAGCAGATGGATCACCACAGTTTGGTGAGATTGATGCAGTTGGGGGTGACGAGAGGTTCTGGCAGAAGCTCAAGGCTCAGAGGAAAGGCAAGACAGACATTTAATCAGAAAGCTACTGGCACCATTAGTATCGGAACTCTTCCCTGGCTGCTGAAGATGGAGACGGAGCGCTTATGGGAATGCCCGGGGGGTTGGGGGGAGGGGGGGTTGATGTCGGTTCTTGAATCAAATCAAATCAAATTAAGGTAACTGATTTTGTTCACAATCTATTTGTACCTAGGCTTCTAAACTTTAGTCAAATGCCACTGAAATAATTAGCAAAAATTATACAAGTGCAAAGTAAAGAAGTCAAGATCAAAGGACACACTACACAATTTGAGCAAGCTACATTCAATTAAGAACAAAGCCTACTTAAGGAAATTAGTGTACTTCAACTTTAGATCACTAACTGCCACAAAAAAGCCTTCTATGATGAGCTACACACACACAAACAGAAAAATGCACCCGAGGCAGACAAAAGAAACATTGCAAAGACAATCTCATGAGCTCACTAAATGCGCAAAGTATTAATCCTGCGTGCAGCAAGTAACTGTTTACTCTCTTTTAGTCCTAAGGAACACATCATGCATTCACAGGCTCCTACCTAGAAGCTGAATTAACGCAAGGTGGTCTATTTTACATCAATCTTGAATATCCCTTGAGCCTCTAATGCCAATCATTCTGGGACTGAAATAGTTTAGCACTCATCTAATCATTGGAGAACAGTGGTATATTAGCTGTCTAGAATTGCAGCAGCAACAGCAAGTCTACAAAGACAAGCCAGAGAAGATCTTGAACTGAATTCCCCAAACTTACAGCTGAAATTCCCTGCCCATGCTGTGCAAAAGCATTACGTGCCAAGACTGGCATTACTGACCATTTGTTTGGCACTTTTCAGATGATACTGTTATGCTGTGCTATATGGAAGCATGAGAATTATGCCCATGGTGACGGTGGATGTGACTAGCAAGACCAGCTTGCTTTGAAAAGACCAAATGAGTTTAGTGATGAAAGTCCAGGCCCATGCAACATGATCATTCTCTCAGCATGCCTTGTGTTCTTTAAAGAAAAGGCAACACTAATACATTTGTAACAAAACATGCAGTTGAAGCTCCCACATCAGAAAAGCAGTGCTATCTTATTCTGCACTCATTTATCTTTAATTGTATACATTATATGTCCTGATACAGCCAATACTTTTTCTTCAGGAAGGTTTTAGCTTTGTTGTGTTGCAGTTAAAAAAAAAAACATTTTCTCAAAATTAATGCTGTCCAAACCCCAGAAAAAATGTGGTCCTGAAAGAGTTAAGCCATCATCATCTTAGCCCCTCCCATAATACTGTGCATTGCTGGGTCATCAGCCATGTTAACTGTGTGATCAACTCCCATCAACTCACTCTAAATTAATGGACTTCATGTTTGCATGTATGAGGATTGTCCAGTTATCTAGGTTCTGCATTCAGGTCTTTTTTGGTCTGACTCTTCTCCTCTTCCCAGGGGGCTGTGTGGTTTAGAGGCATGGTGTCCGCCTCTAGTGCTAGAGGTTCCAGGTTCAATCCCTGGTAAAGGCTGGGATTTTTTCATGTGGTCTTTGACTTCAAGTAATTCTCCCTGGTCTCTGAGTAGTGAGATCTGACGCCCGTGTGCATTGTTTGGCACGTAAAAAATCCCTTGGCAGTTGGAAATCGAAAAGATTAGCCTAACAGTGTTGCCCGGACACAATTTGGAGTTTAAAATCTACCCAAAGTCGCTGGTGCTACAGAGCCTGTGCACTGTGCTGAGCTTCTTTAGACTCAGACTTTAGTTAGAAGAAGAATAGAGCACTTATGGGTTACTACCCGTGTGCCATGATATTGATCCGTTGTTCAAACCTCCTCTTTCCCTGTATAATTTCTTTTCGCTGTTGTTAATTAGAGGTTCATTGTTACATTCTGCTGGGTGATGATTTGGTGAAATTTGTTTATATGGTCTCTAAATGGTATACAAAGGATCCTTCAAAAATGATCTCATTTCCAAAGGACATATTTTCCTTTCGATTCTGGATATTAAGTTCCACATTTCACAGCCACATATAAATGTACCAATAGCTTGACATGATTAGTGGTTTGGACCCTAGGTCACAGATGGATCCAAGATATGTGAAATGATTAAACTTTTTAAAGTTGTGACCTTTAATGTATACTGGCATTTTTATACCAGCTGGCTGATTTATCAATACTTTGATCCTGTCTGCATCTATTCTCATGTCCTACTTGGTAGATGCTTCTTCAAGGACATCTGCAAGTTCAGCTAGCTCATATTCTTCCCAGTTAACCTGAAAATCCCAAATTTCTCATGTAAGTGCTGCTACTGAATTCTTCAGAATCAAGCATAGTTGACTCCCAAACAATGCATGACTTATTAATGACTATTCACCAAAAGCTCAAATATCACATCAAATGTCTTCTTATATTTAAGCTGTGGTCAGTGCATATTAAATAAATCTGGCAACCACAGAGGCATCATTATTAAAATAAGTGTTACAGCAACACCTGTTTAGGGCTAAAAGAGTTAATTAGCATACAACTCACTTTTTTTTCAGCTTCAGACAATCCTTTCAGGAGATCCACTTTTTTCTGATACTCCAAAAGTGTTTCCTGTGAAGGCTTGCTGCATGATTGGAGTTGGGTGTGGGTGGGACAGGGGAAGAGAGAAGGTAATTTGAGTTCTCAAAAATTAATGTATGATGATTGTCAAGTACAAAATTCCATATCAGTAACATAACATGTAGAGAAATTACTTACCATTTATATAACATGTAGAGTCATTACGTATCAGTTACAAGGCATCTACAGAAAATTACTTTCACACACAAAAACAAAAATATATTTGTCAAACGTTATGTATATCCCACCCAAAAATATTGTATGAAAGCTGAAAAGAAGAGAAGCAATTAGACGGTTGAATCAAGGCCTCTGAGTGGTAGATATACAGAACAGGCATTATTTTATGAAAGAAACACAATTACAAAATCCATAGGTCCTGGGAATATTTAAAATGAATAGAAATCAGATGGAACTAAAGGAGCTAGAGACAAAAAATATTGTGTTCATATTAAAACATGCAACCCTTTTTAAATAAACTGTATCTGAGAGAAACACGGAAAGCAGGCAGGCCAGATATAGTTATATAAGCAGGAAGATAACATTGACAGATGCGTGAACAGCAGCCTGACAGAGTATGCAGCCAAGATGAAACACACTAAATGTTGAAGATCCATTGTAAACAACCGGCATTGTTTCAATGGACCCTGCAGCTGGTGCTGCAGAATCAGAAGTTCAACAAACGATTCATGACAACTACCGCCCAAGTGATGGCTCTGTGTTGAGGGGCAGAGGAAGTGCAAGGGCTTTCATAGCAAAGGTGAATGGACATCACCTAGTGCAGCAAAGCCTTGCATATGATATCACAACCTCTAGTTTAGGAATGGAAGTGGAGGCAGTCTTTGCTGCCTTCTCCTGGCTTGAGAATCAGCTGTACACACATGCCGTATTATAACTGACTCACAGAGCACGTTGAAAAAGGTGAAAACAGGCAAGCTTCGTGCAGAGTGGCAAGAATCACTTCAGAGGTCCCGGGTAATTAGTACCCTTCAGATATTTTATCCAGGTTATGCCGGTGTGTTGGGAATGAGCAGGCAGATAGACTGGCTGGCTCTGCATTACTTGGTGGTGGACTGATGCATGACAAGTTAGACATTGTCAGAGCCCTTTGGGAGCAAGTGAACAGTGAGGAGGCGCAGATAGATCATTATGGTCTAAGGAGAATGGCTCTGCGAGGAGTTAACAGAGGGATTTGGCCAACGCTCAACAATCAGGGGAAGAATGAGACAGATATACAATCAGATGGTTACTGGTATCATTGGAATTGGAACTCTTCACTTACTATTGAAGATGGTGACTGAGCACTTATGGGGGTGTCCCGAGTGCTGTGATGTTGATTCTTAATTCAACATTCAAATTTCAATGGACCTTGAATGATACAAACAATTAAAATACTGATTCTGATCGGAACAGAAATTCATACAACTGTGTGACAGCGGAAAGTGTGACTACCTCTGTAACTCAAAGATGTGTATTTTGGATGGCAAACCAAACAGATCAAATCCTAGATACCCCTTCAAAATCATAGGAGGTTCTAAATAGGGAACCCATATTTGCTACACCAACTATTACCCTAGTGTACCTTGCTGTCAACAGGCCAGCCTGATGTTGACCCCATCACCGACCAAGTGCCGTTTGGTCTGGAAAAAAATACTGGTCTAGCACTATATGCCCAAAACGCCTGAATGTGCTTACATTGATGTCATTGGTGAGTAAGGATTCTGGGTTTTTCAGCAATTATTTACTGTACACTTTACTCACTCAAGGGTTATTTTTCCGAAGCTGCTTCTAATCCCCAATTTATTCCCATTTCTGAAGAAGCCTTCTAACTGGGTCCAATAATGGGATGCATTAGGGCTGAACCACATGTACTGGTGCATCAAGATGAAAATGGGTCAAGACCCACCTACACTTCTCCGTGGTCATCCTAGAAACATGTTCCCAGCCAGAGGCCTGGCCAGTTTGGATAGGACTGATGTTTTCTTTCAAGCTGGAGTAAGTCAGAGATGTAAACTGGTGTCCATACAAAACCTCATGTTCTGCAAAAAGAGCACGCCCAGAGGTGGAAGAAAAATCAGAACTCTTTTGCCCCAGGTTACAGCCAGTGAAAGTGAAGAAGAAAAAGAGCCTAATAATTCAGTTCAAGTAAAGCTTACCTCTGTGATGTCTTCAAATTTCCTAGATAATTCTGTAGAGCTCCAAGGTACTGTAAAATTACAAAAACTTTGCTACATATAATATAATAAAATAACCTAAGCTATACATGAAAATATTCCATGTATTAACAGTACCAATTAATTGCCATAATTTTTTTGTTTTGCTTTTTACAGTAAGATAACAACTATCTTTCTAATGAATAACAGGTATCTATCAACATGAAGGATAAGTATCATTGTTGTCATGAATTACAGGAATCACTGTCATGAACTACATTTATCATTTCTATAAACCACAGATATCACTGTCTTGAACAGACTTCAGGAATTACATTGTAATGAGATAATGCTTCTTGAATTTTTATTGAACTTCATTTAGCATCATTTTCGTGGACTATGGATTTTTGTTGTCATGAAATCTGCCCTGTAAGGGTAAAGATATGAGGTAAACTATATTAACTCTTTGAGGCCCGAGCAACGCTGTGTGTGTTGACTGAGAAGTTCCGATTTGCCCAGACAACACTATCTGTATCGATCGTGTGTCCCGTACATACTGATTCACATATGGCTCCAAATTCGTTTATAATGTTTGAAACTACCATTAGAGTATTCAGCGAAGGTTACTTCAATTTTTGTTCTTTATAAACAAGTCTTTGTTCATACACATTTAGATGCAACTGATCCGATTCACTGCTAGCCTGATTTTCAGACAGTGTATTTTCTGATTTTATGTTCAAGGATCATGGTTACCAATGTTTCCAAACATAAGCACTGGCCAAAAAATGCGCCTTTCTGTGGTTGAAGCTCTGAAATTTGTTCAGTCAGATGTTTTCTAATGAAAGTGATTTGGACAGTAAATTTATTCAATGGCAGCTGAGCGGTTAGCTGTTGGTTCTGATGAGGTAAATCAAGGAGGACTTATTTCATTGCAAAGGATGTGATAGTCACCCACACTTGCATCAAAATGACCGTTTCAGACAGCACCATACTATACTATGGATAAGCTGCATTGAAATCATTGCATCTACAGTCTGTATATAACTATAAAGTTAATATTTTTGTGCACAGGACTATAGGTCTGATTTTCAGCCATTTATTTCTTTGATATTTTGTTCAGTGAAACTAACCAGAAATGTATCATAACTTTTGGATTTTTGGGAAACTGATGAAACTTTAAAATATTATTCTCAAATATGGATATTCTCTGTTCTTGTGGATACAAAACCCTTGTAAGTGAAGATTTTGTGTGTACATTTTTTTCTTTGTAAACATAACACCTGATGAATTCTTTTTTCTCACTAACTATAACAGCATTAAGCAAAAACATATCATCAGATTCAAAATTTACATTCATTCCTCTTTAAAAATATATTTACTTTTGTAGGGATTAGAAATAATTTACATTCTCAATTGCCCTTTTGTTTTTAAACCACCCCCTCTGCCATTTTTGTAAAGGCAAATTAACTCTCTGAGTCCCAAGGAACGGTTCATACGTTTTTAGGTATCTACTTAGAGCCCCAATGAACTAAAGATGCACCGATTTTGTATCTCTCATGGCTACCCCTTGGGCCTCTGATGCTAAACCCTGTGGGACTCAAAGAGTTAATGTGAGCCAAGTCTGTAGAATTCATGGGCCTGAAAGTATTTCAAGTCATATTTTTTTTCACCTTATAACTCATTAGTAGAAATAATTAATCTTTTTAAATGAAATAACTGAAATAACCACTTCCAGTCAGTGTGGTGGATAGGAGGGCTTACAGTTCCGTCACTAAGCTACTCAGCTACTGAGCTGAGGGCATGTTGATGCAACACTCTCAGCTGTAGATTTCATTAAAGATGATTTAAATTAAGCAGTGCCAAGTGTGGTTTGTTTGTGAACCGCAGATTTAGAAAATGGCAGGTGGCCTGTTACCAGAGAACTGGTGGTACCTACTGATTTGTAGTAACTGATGCTTCCATCGGTGATCATCACAATGAATTTATGATGGACTGTTTCAACTAGCGACTACGGTGTCCGGAAATTTGCGATCTTTTGGCAATTTCCGTTACCACGGAAACCGTTCGAAACTTGCTTCGGAAATGTTGGCTGGGGTTTCGGGATGGGTCCTAATCTCTCATGAAATTTTGCGATTCGTGTGATTTTCACCCACTCTAAATAGCTGAAAACAGCGGGAAGGAACCCGATTAACAGCGCATGTCTACGACAGACGGACGTCCTCTGTTTTTCTGTTACATCAGTTTGATTGAAAATAGCGCTAAGTATTCAAGGTTGGCTTTAGGCTTTAACTGTTACTGGCCCTGGTAATGCTAGTCATAATTGAATTCTCCATTTTTACATTTTTGTATAAAATTTCTTTCTGAACCGTGGCTAGGTAGATGTACAGTGACATTTTTCAGGCAATCGCTGGCTCAGTCAGTGGCTGTGTCTCATTGGCTGCCATCTTGTCCAATGACAGTCCAATGTAAACAAAACGAAAGTTGCGCAGTTTGGCTGCGCAGAGAAAACTTCTTGTTTCTCAGACACAAGTTTTAGCAGCTGTTTTTTACATCTCATCTCCCCAAAAACTACATATCTCAGCTCAGAAATGACATAAATAGGCTAAATGAGGTACCATTGAAAAGAGATTGTTTACAGCTATCTAACTGTTCTGGTTTTATTGGTGTTGGGGGAATTTTAAAAAATTTGACTAAAGTAACTAGTTTGTATCGGCTGTCGGTACTTCTCACAGCTGCTGTCTTTGCCACTAGGTCATGCATTTAATGACAGACAGAGACCATAAATTAAAATTGATTAACAGTTTTATTTTTCTCATTACGTATATACCTTATCAAACCGCCAATCTCTGTTCTCTTTGTCTTCGGCCATACACTGACACTGGCTCAGTAACCTGTTAAAGTTGATCTCAATACGTGTCTTGCCGGCCATGTTTGTTGTTGTAGTGGATACTGAATCTACCCTCTTCTAAAGGAGATTCACTTTGACGCTGAACTTGGCCTCAAGATATAGCGTGCAGAACAAGATATGGGAAATCAGTGAATCCATTCATCTCCTTGTGAGAGACAATTTTTCGTTCTTTGAAGCCCTACCATGGCTCTTGACAGGGGCTGCAATATAGCCCGAACATAAATAGGGTCTAATGGCTGAACGCGGTTTCTGGGACCTCTCCACGGTGATCCTCATCCACATGGTGGCACTTTGTGTCTTCGGGTGTTTATCGCTTGTGTGATGTCCTAGTGGGGTAAAAATCTACTACTACTACTACTACTACTACTACTACTACTACTACTACTACTACTACTACTACTACTACTACTACTACTACTGCTGCTGCTGCTGCTGCTATGGGAATCAAGAAGGACGTGCAGCTGACATGCAAATTCATTGAGGCAGCCCAACTGACGATTTGACTTGAGCATACGAAATCGACACCATACCATACAAAGCATACATGGGAAGAGAAGAAGGACGTAGAGCACGGGGTAGACCAAGAACAAGATGGAAGGATAACATCAGAGAAACTCTACAACAGCACGATGTGCCTATGGTCGAGGCAGCCAGAAGAGCTAGAAACAGAACCTTATATCTCCCTCGACACCCACAGCGGTAAAAGAGGAAGTGAAGAAGAAGAAGATACGAAATCGAACGCAAAGAAGAAAGAGGTTTTCACTCAGTTTGATACCATAAACAAATTAGACTTTCATTCACCCCAATATGCCCTCTGTCAGCACAGATAAGTCCTAACTTTTTGCCATTACATTCCGCTCACCATATGCCCTCCCCTTCTTTTTAACTTCACTTTCAAGTTCTCTTCCCCGTATCTTTTATTAATTTAAGCCTGTATGTTTAAGTACAAAGGCATTAGGTTTTCACTATTTTCAGGCATTCTCAAATATTACTTTTGTTTTTATCGATATCCTGGAACATCAGTCCGACCATTCGTGCTCCGTCTTCCGATACAGGGCCAATCTCAGTGTCTCCGTGTTCAACGTATCTAGTACAAGTTGAGTGGTATTTTTTTTTTTTTTTTTTTGCCCCGGCAACCGGTTTCTCAAAGTATGTCAGTTCACGTGGACTTGGACTTTTAGTAATTTCCACTGGTCTCTGGGTAGTGAGATCTGACGCCCGTGTGCATTATTGCGAACGTTAAAAAAAAACTTGGCAGTTGGAAATCGAAAAGAGTAGCCTAACGGTGCTGCCCAGGCAACATTTTTAGTTAAAAATCTACCCAAAGTATTTCAGGATCCTCGCCAGTGCTAGAGAGCCTGTGCACTGTGCCGAGCTTCTTCAGACTCACACTTGAGTTAAAAGAAGAACGGAGCACTTACCTGTGTGCCATTATGTTGATTCATTGTTCAAAAACCTCAAAAATCATATAATTTAATTCCCTTTTCCCCCGTCGAATCATCATCATCATCATACTCCCAGTACACCGTGTGTCGTTAGGTCACCAGTTGCTGTTGATCAGCCGTTTAGGTTAAGACAACGGAAATCGTGGCACAAGGTTAGTAACCCACCAGTGCCCTGTTCTGCTTCTGACGCAAGCCTGAGTCACACAATCACAGTGCAGTGCACGAACCCCGTAGCAGCGGCGAGGATCCTGAAATATTTCGGGTAGATTTTCAACTCCAAATGTTGCCTGGGCAGCGTCGTTGGGTTACTTTTTTCGATCGCCAACTGCCATGGGATTGTTAACCCACAGACCGGTGGAAACAAATAGAAGTCCTAGTGAAAAAAAAACATAAAACCAGCCTTTACCTTGAACCCTGGACCTCCAGCACTCGAGGCAGACGTCATGCCACGAGACCAAAATATTGGGCTCGTCCGGGATTTGAACCCAGGACCTCTCGCACCCTAAGCGAGAATCATACCCCTAGACCAACGAGCCGTTGTGATTATCCGTATGCGAAGACACTGAGTGCTAGTGAAAGCTCTATGCAAACACCAGTTTAATGAAAGTTTGTAGTCTGTTAGTAATATATAATTCGTCATCATCATGTGTGATGCAAGTTTTCGTTATTTGAAGCCCCACCTTGGCTTTTGCCAGGGGCCTAGCCATAGATGTGGCATAACGGCTGAAAGGGGTTTCTTTGACCTCTCTATGGGTGATCCTCATATGCATGTTGGCACTCTGTGTCACCGGGTGTTCATCGCTTGTATGATGATGTCCTGGTGGGATAACAAGTCAGTCAGTCTGTCTGTTAGTAATTGTGATAGACGTCCGTGTTTCAGCCCCATACAACAGTATTTCAGAGCTAAATATTTTCAGTTTAGTACATTGTATTCAACTGTGTACGGCGGTGGCCACACCACAAGCAACAGTCTTGGCTGACTGGCTAAACTACATGAGTGAAGTGGGAGTAATATCCTACTAAGGGAGATGTCCATCCCTAGTACACAAAGACTGGGACGGTAAGCAAGGCGGAAAAATCTAATTATATAGATCAAGGGCTTGCAAAGAGAAACAGCAAAGTGTGTGGCACACATGAGGCGTGTTGGGACACGAAGGAAAACATGGCTGGCCATCGTGGAAAAGATTGGGACCTTACCACGTAGCACCCAAAGACAGTAATGGAAGCACAACAAGTTAGAAAACGCGATGCAGGCACATCTTGGCCCTCTGGAGTAATGCCTGTTGTAAATACAAACAGGGAAGAGACAAATCCTATGTTGACTAGGGTAGAGCATAATGACGAGTGCGCCTTAAATTCTTCGTATTTCATGGAAAGAAAAGCTATCAAATACAGAGGTACTGAGGAAATTGGGAATAAAAAGAGAGTTGCTAGTTGAAATAATAAAGAGACAAGTGAAATATTTTGGCCACATTGAAAGACATAACAGTATTGTAAAGATCATCCTAGAGGGAATGGTTCAAGGTAGGCGAGCAAAAGGCAGACAGCGTTACAAGTGGGAGGATAACATCAAGAGATGGGCGAACAGCAGTATGAGTGAAAGTACATCACGGGCAAGAAACAGGGCTTGTTGGAGATCCATTGCAGCCAACCTTCATTGTGGAGACGGCACCTGATTGATTGATTGATTCAACTGGACATCCACAGATTTCCTAGTCACAAATGTTGTCCCTAATGTTAAGTTTTCCCTTTCGGCGTCAATGATTCATGCATTATAAAAAGCAGTTTAACAATTCCAACATTCTGGGATTGATTCAGCTGCAAATTATTTGGCCACTTTACATTGATTTTGAAATAGTTTGTGTGTGTGTGGGGCGGGGGGGGGGGGGGGGGGGGGGGGGGGGGGGGGTATATGTATGTGTTATTGTAAACTGAAGAGATTTTAAACTTGCATTTATACAAGAATACAGATTAGATTTTTTTACAGCTATCTATGAAGTCTTGTTAGCGAGAAACGTTGCAGATAATTTTACAACTTGTCTTAAAGTTGGCTGGATCTATGTTGGACTGCTAAGTTTATACTAGAACAACGATTGACCGAGTGGTTTGAATCCTCAGTAAGGTGCTTGGACTCCACTTCTTCTGTCGGGGGAACAAAGTAATTTTTCTAACCTTTAAAGTTTGTGTAGCCCGGCTAGCTAGCTTAGTTGGCTAAACCAGATTACGCGGTGACCCGGTGACGAACTCCTTGTGGTCCAGGGGTAGGCAGAAAAGCCACATTTCTCACAGATTTACGTTATTTATCATGGAATCAAGGCCGAGGGGTTGCGATATCCATAACACCGAGCCTAAGGGTTAACAACTCATGGCTTCAGGGTTTAAAAATAGTTCGTGTAGGCGGCATTAGCAATAAGTAGGTAAAGTAAAAGACAGGACCCTTGTCCACGTCTTTAGGCGTATTGAGTTAGATAGTGAGTTAGTTAGCTAGTTAATTAGTTAGTTAGCTAGTTACTTAGTTAGTTAGTTAGTTAGTTAATTAGTAACTTAGTTAGTTAGCTAATTAGTTGATTAGTTAGTTAGCTAGTTAGTTAGTTAGATAGCTAGTAACTTACTTAGTTAGCTAATTAGTTGGTTAGTTAGTCAGCTAGTTAGTTAGTTAGTTAGCTAGTAACTTAGTTAGTTAGCTAATTAGTTGGTTAGATAGTCAGCTAGTTAGTTAGGTAATTAGTTAGTTAATTAGTTAGTTAGTTAGTTAGTTAGTTATTTAGTAAGTAAGTTAGTTAGTTAGTTAGTTAGTTAGTTAGTTAGTTAGTTAGTTAGTTAGTTAGTTAGTTAGTTAGTTAGTTAGTTAGTTAGTTAGTTAGTTAGTTAGTTAGTTAGTTAGTTAGTTAGTTAGTTAGTTAGTTAGTTAGTTAGTTAGTTAGTTAGTTAGTTAGTTAGTTAGTTAGTTAGTTAGTTAGTTAGTTAGTTACATAGTTAGTTAGTTAGTTAGTTAGTTAGTTAGTTAGTTAGTTAGTTAGTTAGTTAGTTAGTTAGTTAGTTAGTTAGTTAGTTAGTTAGTTAGTTAGTTAGTTAGTTAGTTAGTTAGTTAGTTAGTTAGTTAGTTAGTTAGTTAGTTAGTTAGTTAGTTAGTTAGTTAGTTAGTTAGTTAGTTAGTTAGTTGACTGGTTGCTTAGTTGGTTAGTTAGTTAGTTAATTACTTAGATAGTAACTTAGTTAGTTAGGTAATTAATTGATTATTTAGTTAGTTAACTGATTGGTTGGTTAGTTAGTTAGTTATTAAGTTGGCTGGTTAGTTAGTTTGTTAGTTAGTTGGATAATGGTTAGCTAGCTAGTTGGTAATTTGGTTAGCTAGTTAGTTGGTTAGTTAATTAGTTCGGTAGCTAATTGGTTAGTTAGTTCGTTAGATACTTACTTAGTTAGTTTGTTAATTAGTTAGTTAGCTACTTAGTTAGTTACTTAGTTAGTCAATTGGTTAGTTAGTTAGTTAGTTAGTTAGTTAGTTAGTTAGTTAGTTAGTTAGTTAGTTAGTTAGTTAGTTAGTTAGTTAGTTAGTTAGTTAGTTAGTTAGTTAGTTAGTTAGTTAGTTAGTTAGTTAGTTAGTGACTCAAGACACCAGTTCTGTGTTGGTTTTAAATTTTTCTTCGGTTTGCTGCATAGTCCTGTTGTTCTTGCCGCCTGGTCGTGATGGCAGATTCACAGTAATCACTTGGTTCTCGCGAACGTCTTACTTCTCGTAGAACATTCAGAACATCAGCAAAGTTCCTGGCTCGTCGACGTTCCACAGTAGCTTTACTGCAAGCAAGTCAGCTTGTTCATTTCCCTGCACGCCTTTTTACATGATTGTCGGCTGTTTATGGTTTTATTAGGTAATTTTACTTTTAGTAGTTTGCCATTTCTTTCTGAATTGTTCGCGCTGATACTGTTTTTGAAAACAACGCAAAGCTGACTGCTGTCAAATCACCTGCACATAACTTTGAACCCTGATATATATATATATATATATATATATATATATATATATATATATATATATATATATATATATATATAGATAGATAGATAGATAGCATTCGGAATTATGAAACTGTGTTCACTGCCCCTAAGCCACAGACGCCCACCATGCATTAACTAAGCACTCAGTCGTGATATCTCCTTCAAAATTCACTTTGTAAAACATGAAGCATAATGCAAGCATTTCAAGCATACAGTATTAAAAAAAAGATTACATTTCAGAACTAAACATTCATTATCAGACAACAATTAAAAAACTATTTACGACAAATTGAAGACAAAAAATAACCATAATAACACAAGTATCCACATCTTTTTATTCTTGTCTCAGTACCTGTTCTAGAATCTAATAGTTGTGTAAAACATCAGTCCACAATTGAAGGTCTCACACACACACTAAGATATAAATAAACAATGTTATAAAGTATGGATGAAAACATGGACTATGCAGTTAGTAGGTAAAGAAAGCAAACTTCTTCATGCTTTGAGGTTTGATATTGGTCAACCAGTGCGTGTCCACAACTTTCTGTCTCTTGTACCTATCATTTATGAACATCGCCTCTTCTTTCTGAAGCAGTCAACAATACAGTTCTCTTGTTTATATTACTTCCTGTCCTTTTTAGGACGAAATTTTTCGTTATTTGAAGCCCTACTCTGGCTCTTGCCAGGGGCCGCAATATAGCCTGACCATAAATATGGCCTAAAGGCTGAACGCTGTTTCTGGGACCTCTTCACGGTGATCCTCACCCACATGGCGGCACATTGTGTCATCGGGTGTTTATCGCTTGTGTGATGTTCTGGTGGGGTGGAAAGTCAGTCAGTCAGCCAGACAGTTCTCAAATGGCACGACTGAAGAACTCTTCTGAGACATAATTCATGCTTGCGGACGTTCCTTCCCCGCCCCCTTCCCTCCCACTTTTTTTGTCTCCTCCTGGTTGCCATCTGAGTGTTTACAAAATCCCACGGAGCCCCCTTGATGACGCAGCATATAGATAGAGCATATAGAGCTAAACCTATATTTTATAGACTAGTAGACACTCTGAGGGTGATGTGCTCAGCTCTGTTCACTTCCCAGGACTCCACCTTGTACCCATTCAAGGCTGGGTCGACCTGGGAGCCAAGGTCACTTCGATTAAAAAGAAGGGTCTGCATCGTCAGAACGCGAACGCACTACCTTCCAATTCGCAGGTGAGCATCTAGCTGCTAATTTACCTTTACACCGGAAACAATTTGTCAGGTCTGCACCGCCCGAGATGGTAAAGGACTTGGGTGTGTATAATTCACAAGTTTACAGTTTACAGCACTATCGCTGTGTTGTTTATTGTCCGCCAATGGGCAATCGGTCACCGATGAGAAAGTAGCTGGGTCATCGCACCAACACTACAAGAGTTCTTTTTAGGGCTTATTAGTGGCATCAAGTAGCACTTGGTGGCACTAAGCCCTGAATGTGGCACAAGAAAACCAGTCACATATATAACCAAAAGCTTCTTCTCTACAGCGAGCTTTCTAAGCCTGGGAAGATGTGTTTTCTCCATATCAAACAAGCAGGCAAGTACAACCCTAACGATTTGTTAAAGGCTTCACCGGCTGTGTGGTTATGAGGGAAATAGCGCTGCGGGGAGTTACTAGGGGATGTGGCTGACGCTCAACACTCAAGGAAGAGCCAAGACAGACGTACAATCAGACAGTGATGTCGACTCTTAATTCAATATCCAACACTGGAGTTAGTGCCCACATATATCTACCCTTGACATTCGATTTCCGCATTTGGCGATTTTCAAAAACAGTGGTAAGGGAGTCGCACTTTAAGAGTTGTGGGTCCTTCTACGTGATACACCAAGAGATTAGCAGTAGCCGCACTGCAGTCAGCCTCCAGACAATCAGTCTATCAATTAGCATGTCCTTTACGGAACATAGCTCTCTTCACGGCATGTCTGAAAGTATCTCTTTCTCTTACCATTTCCCCAGCCCCGTGTACTTTCATCTTCAACGCCCCGGATCTACGTTCGCGGATACCTCCTATCACCGTTCTCTGCAGACCAACATGGCTCCTGACATGTCCAAAATATACATTGTAAAGACACACACATATTATTTTATGTTTACATTTTTTTTAAACAAGCGAAGACATGGTAGTATCAGTATAAATGCACACGTCAAGTATAATATCGCCCTTGTATGTATAACTGCAGCTGCACATCTCCGATCCGAGCTGGTGAGGCGGACATGATTCAAGAAAGCCAGGTAAAGTGATCTGTATACGTTGAGTTGATTCTGTCCAGACTGCCGTCCCTGGCGCTGAATCGAGATGGCGGTCTTGAAAAAGACGCCTGTTGTGTGGTGCCTGAAGAGGACACAGGTGAGAAGGATGAAGACGATGTTGTTGACCATGGCGATGATGTTGAGACTGGTGAAGATGGTGTCGATCGTATTTGTCTGGAGGCAGACTGGCTTCTAGACGGAGAGCGGAACGACTCCTGAAAGAGAAAGAAAATACTTTTGGATAGAAGACAATCCTTTAGCACAGTATTTCTCAAAGAGACCTACCACTGCCGGAGGGTGCTGTTTTTATAAGGAGTAGAAAATTATAGGGAAGAGAAAAAGTTGGTAAGAAACAACAATTAGTTTATGTTAGCTTTACAAAATCGATCACAATAAACAAACAAAGGACGTTGCGGCGATTAGCCTTCATCAGCACATAAAGGACAACACAGCACACATACACAAATAGGCTCTAACTATGAAGTGACTACATAGGACTCTAATGTTTAGAATAAATGATACTCATCCAGTGTCCCTGGCGAAAAAAACTTCGTTCAATGAAATGACGGTCAGCCTATATATACCTCCAACGCGCAGGTAGGGGCAAAAAAAAGGGACGGGTTTGACGCCAACAGCGTACACTCAGTGTCTAAGGAGGGAAGGAGGGGTTGGCCTATAGGGCGTGAGGGTGCTGGGACGTTCCAGGGAACGGTAATGCCTCGGCCAAATTATTTAGGTGGGAGGGACCATAGAACCGTCCCGGGTGGGGCGAGGCGGGGAGGTTGTTAGAGCACTAGGGGGTAAGCAGCACTGAATAAAAGTAAGGCATCGTGGGGGAGGGGTGAGCGGTAGAAGAAGAAAGAAATAACATTTTGATCGACTGTTCGTACCTATTTTAATGTTTTATAACAGACTCAGTTCGTAGTGATTACTTAATTGTGTAAAATTAAACAAAGACATTATAAGTTATTGTCAATCAGGGTAATCATTCTCATCAAGATTACTTTAAATGTGATTCTTGGTTTCTTTTTTACTGTCACCTTTCCCAGAATTCGCACTGTTTCTAATTATAAATTCAATTTTTTCTCCCCACACTCCACTGTTTCTCACCATACATTCCTCTGTTTCTCCCCATAGAGTCCACTATTTTCCCCATACAGTCCACTGTTTCTCCCAATACAGTCCATTGTTTACTCCATACAGTCCACAATTTGTCCCCATACAGTCCACTGTTTCTCTCCATGCATTCCACTGTTTATCCCCATACATTCCTCTGTTTCTCCCCATACAGTCCACTGTTTCTCCCCACACAGTTCAATGTTTCTCCCCATACAGTCCACTGTTTCTCCCCATAGAGTCCAATGTTTACACCACACATTTTGTCCCTTTACAGTCCACTGTTTCTCCCCATGCATTCCACTGTTTATCCCCATACATTCCTCTGTTTCTCCTCATACAGTCCACTGTTTCTCCCCACACAGTCCAATGTTTCTCCCCATACAGTCCACTGTTTCTCCCCATGCATTCCACTGTTTCTCACCATACATTCCTCCGTTTCTCCCCATACAGTCCACTGTTTTCACCACACAGTCCACTGTTTTCACCATAGTCCACTGTTTCTCCCAATACAGTCCATTGTATAGTCCACACAGTCCACATTTGGTCCCCACACAGTCCACTGTTTCTCCCCATTCAGTCTATCGTTTCTCCACATACTGTCTACTGTTTTTCATATATAGTCCACTGTTTCTCCCCATATATTGCTTTGTTTTTCAGCATACAGTCAACTTTCCCCATACAGTCCATTGTTTCTCCCCATGCATTCCACAGTTTATCCCCATGCATTCCTCTGTTTTTCCCCATACAGTCCGCTGTTTTCCCCAAACTGTCCACTGTTTTCCCCACACAGTCCATTGTTTCTCCCCATATATCGAAAGTGTTAAAAATCAGTCAATACTGTGCACAAATTCATCCACGTTTCTTAGCGTTATCATCAAATCGCACATACAAATCAAGCCGGCTAGAAGAAAAAAATCAGCGCAACTATCACATAGAAGCTCGCACTTTCTTCCTATTATATTTTTTTTTTTTTTAATTTCCTGGTGACCTTGATTGTCTTCAAGCTCTGTTGTTTCGTCTATTGAGTTTTCTTGGTACAATTTGTGTTGTATTTATACTCTGCTGATACAGAATTTGTTCGAAACATACAGCTGTTTTTGTGCGCCTTTTCCATTTCTCCACTAAGTTTTCTAGTCATCAATTTTTTAAATTTTTTTATTTACTTCTGTTCAGTTGAGGTCTAAAGGCTCAAATAACTTGAACGCCAAGGAATAGGAACTAGAACTCAATCTTGAAGTGAGTTCGTAATTTCAATAAATAACTATTTGTCAAGAAAACCTACAACGAATGAAACACCAAAGCACATGTACAAAACAAAGAGGAATACCCACGTTTTACCTCGACGATAGGTATGTAGGTAGGTAGGTAGCTGTACCCCATCTGGACATCACACAAGCGATAAACACAAGGTGACACGAAGTGCCACCATACAAATGAGGATCACCCTTTGAGAGGTCCCAGAAACCCCTTTCAGCCGTTAGGCCATATCTACGGTTAGGCCATGTTTATACCCCGGCTATATTTAAGGTCCCCGGCATAAGCCAGGGTGGGTCTTCAAATAACAAAAAATTGCATCCCACATAAGGAGGACTTTAAGAAATATTGCACAATAATACTTAAATCGAAGTATGAACCCTCACCTTATATGTGGATGTCGACGTGGCAGCAGCAGCTCCTGTCCCATTACTCATAGGAACAATGTAGCAATGTGATGGCGATCCTTTTTGTTTGTCAGCTCCGAGGTTAGATGACGAATGACGCCTGCGCACTTGTCTACCCTCCCGACCATCTATCTCCAGACTGAGATTGCGCTGTTTGTCCGCCCAGGAACCCCGACCTGGAGAGACTCGAGTTTCCTCCACGGCATTTCCACATCTGGCGCAAAATGACCTCGGCCCCGAAGACAAACGCCTTGCTGTGAACGAACATAAACGTATTTTAGTTACTGGACATTGCAGAACTAACCCCAGCATTGGGGGCGGGGCGAGGGGCTGGTGTGGTTTTTCTAGACAAATTTACGTCCAGTAGTTTGCCATTGCTTTCTGGACGGTCGGTTTCTCAATGGTACTGTCAAAATCAACGCAACGCGAAAGGCCCGCATCTGGGATCGAACCGGCATTACGAAGCACGCTCGCAACGCCTAAGCCAAAGACGCCGACCATAAAGGTATATGTATTCAAATCATAATGATCATCATCATCGGGTCCCTTGCCGACTGGCTCGGGCGAACATACCTCTCCACAATCTGCGACCTCCTTTGCACTAACTGTCAGACGTATTGTGAGTTGCTTAGGACTGAAAAATTAGCAATATGCTTGTGAACCGACGCGCCACTAACTTTCTCCCGGGAATAGCTAGAATTGGCCGGCACATTCTAAACCATACTGCACAAAATAAATAGAATTAATACTTTTTACAGCTGCTGGCAGATGAGGCGGAGCATTGACTTTTTTTTTTTTGGACACGAACTTAAAAAGGTCTGTTGTGATGTTGGTGAATCAGGGTCAAATGTTGCCACGATTTGAAATGTAGCTTAAGGTTAGTTGCGTATCCTTTACAGGACGTTGCAGAACCAACCTGTGATTTTTCTAGGCAAATTTACGTCTAGTAGGTTGTCATTGCTTTCTGGACGGTTGGCTTTCTTGATACCACTGTCGAAACCAATGCGAGGCGCATGGCCCGAAGCTGGGATCGAACCCGGCATCCCGGCATTACGAAGCGTTCGCATCGATTTAGTCACAGAGCTGACGATATTTAGCTACTCTCCATGATTTTTCACCCGCCAATATCACCAGCGACCCTGTCGCACATTGGCTCGTCGGTAGACGACTTCGTCGCAGATCAGGTCAGTATTCGGGTCTGTCTCCTTTCATCGCAAAAACACTACAAAAGTCTTCTTCAGGGCTCCTGATAGAGAGCAGTACTAAGCCATTTTATGTGGTGCACATAACATAGTCACAATTATAACCTAAAGCTGGGGATGCTGGTTGTACGTGATATGTGTTTTTTTATCAGCAAAGCACCACCACCGTTCACACTCCAGTTTCAACAGCTATAATAAGACCATGAAGGGCGCAATATGCTGTGTTCATCATCAGGAAAAGCGAACAAAGAATAAGCAAACTAGCACTTCATCATCATCGTCATCATTATCATCACCACCACCATCATCATCATCATCCTTCGTTGCCGTTAGTCTTCACATCTGTCATACATTCTTTTCCTCCACTCTCGGACATGCAACTCTCTCAGTTACTGACATGCAGTTCAGCCTAGTGTTTTTAGCTTCTCGTAATAATGTTCTTCTTAATGTTTCCATTGGATGCCCTCGTTTTCTCAGATCGTTTGTTTCTCATTTTAGTGCTTGATTTGTAGTTATTTGCTCATTTCGTCTCAGAGTGGGCCCAATATATCTCCACCTTCATTGTCTTTTTGCAGTCGTTACAGGTATTTGTCCACAATTTCTCTGATCCCGTCACACTTTTAAATTCGTTCCATTTAATATTAATGATCCTATTGTGGGGAAAACAAGAATAGACCCACTGCCTCCCCAAAAGCATGTCGTAAGAGTCGACTAACTGGGGAGCTTCCTTTGAAGTCGGAGTGCATCTGCCTGAGAGGCAAGGAACCAGCAGTCTGCATTCAATTGAATCAGATCTGTAAAACTGATGCACATGCAACACTCAGGTTCTGGAGCATGACTGCAGTTCAGTAGTGGACGAATAACCAGAACTTTACGCCAGAGTGTACAGCTGGTGAACGCGAAGAAGAAGAAGAAGAATATTAATGATTTTTCTCTTTCTCATACATTTATTTCAAAATGCTTTAACGTTCGTTTCATATCTTTGGTATTTTTCAACTTTCGGCATATGTTAGAAATTAAAAAACGTTGGAAGAAACATTCATAATTTAGTGTTACAGCTCTATAACTTGGAGCTCCATATTTTGTTAAGGCTCTTAAAGATTGATACTGCTGTGCCAGTGCGTATTTTAATTTCTTTCGTTGTTTTTTTTTTACTTTACCCAGACAGGTGAAGTGGTCCGTTATTTTTATTGTATCGTTTCCTAGCATGACATCTACTGTTGCGTGCTGATTCGTGTGAGCTCTAACATAGTGGCAGGACAACGTGGTGGGAATGATGTTGCCGGGAGTCCACGGGAATGTCGGGTTACCTGGGACAATATCTGGCACACTGTCCACTTGAGCGGGAAAATATCTGTCTGTTGAGTCAATATTGTGGCAAGCGGGAAGTGAATTGGCACAGGATGGGCCGGGGAATTCCCTAGGTATTAGCCAGTGTGGGCTAAATATCATGACTTGGTTGAGATAGCTGCATGCGCCCGGAAGAAGTGTTGCATGCGTGATAGCGTGCGTCCCGTGTGCACGGGCAGATCATAAAGGGCACGACATCTACATGATCTGGTGTTTGTATCCTTAATTTATTTGTTTTATCATAAACGGCACTTATATATATATATATATATATATATATATATATATATATATATATATATATATATATATATATATATATAGTAATTATTGTGAAAAATCTTTCTCAGCCATGTGAGTAATAAAAGCCAAAAACAGAGATTTAATGAATGGCATGGCGGCGATTCGTCTATCCGAATTAATGCTCCAACCACGTATATCAGATCTTCTAACATCTGAGCAGCAGCAGACGTCACATTAGCTGAAAACTGTCATTCTGAGACACAGGATTTACTAAACAAACGGAAATCTACCTTTTCCCCCTAAGTCTCAGTCGAGGTTTTAACTTTACCGTGATCGTGTCACCCCATATTTGACCCCTTCCTGCGGCAGTGAAAATCAAATGAGATGTCTCTCACTGTTCCATTTGAAAAACACTGGTGAACAAACGATTGTCCCGGCCCAATCCAGAAATATGCGCACGCAGAAAATGCATATGTCAGTTGCTAGAGGCGCCAAAGCCAACAGTCGCCACCAGTACTGCTGTTTGTCGTTGATGGAAGTACTCGGTCACAATAAGTTGGTTATACATACGTAAACGTATTCCATAAGGTATTTCACCAGCCCACAATTAAACCGGGTACTAGTCATACTGAGTACCACGACATAGCCGCTGCACAAGTGAAAGGAATTCCACATGAAAAATAAAGCTCACAGGGCTTCACTACGCACTAAACTCAGTATCTCGGGCAGCGATAACGTATACTTCTGACCATACGTCGATATGCATTAGCAAAGAGCTGTCAGAAGCAAAAATATCTTTGAAGCTATACATTCTGCCGTGCTTAGTCCTCCATTTTGGAATTGAAGTCCTTGCATTTTCCTAGCTGTAAGATGGGCGGGAAAACAATTTCCCCTCTGTTGATGGGCCCCGGTGTAAAATAAGTTAAGGAACACTGCTTGAGAGTATTCCCAAGTCCCCCACAGCAACTTTGCTTCACGCAGACATATTTTTACGTTACAAACTACACAACTCTCATGATGCGGTAAGCAATTATTTAAAAGCTTTAAATGTGAGTTGACTCGTGAAACACTTTGACGGTTTCTGTCTGGGGAGAAAAGTCTCTGTGTCCTTGCACGAGACTCAGATGGACTTGCCGAATTTACAAGAAACTCCGCCTCCCATTGCGATACCCTGAACACCTCCATGTCCGCGACTTCCAGTGCCAGATGGGCAAGCCTTGGGGCCAGGCGACCACCGAGACCCCAGGCAAAGTGCCCACATCCACTGACTTCCAGTGCCAAGTCTGGGTTCCTCCGTCCGACTTTCAGTGACAGTTTAACGACAACGTTTAAGCGTGTCCAGTAGGATTAGGTTGGTTTACCAGTCTGGCCTTGAGCCCAAACTTTAGTTCAGCCCTGCAACCCTGTGATTTTTTTTTCCAAGCCTGACACTGTTACTAATAAAAAAATAAAAAAAAATTACTCCGTGGCTTGGATGCTAGTGAAGCGGTTTCACGATGAAATCCACGTCATTTGTGCACTTGGCTGTTCTTTAAAAAAGACTATTGTGGCTATTATTATTGCTATTAACCAGTGGTACGATTTCGGTCGCACCGGGGCACAGGTTTGGAACCTCACCGTGGATTATTCCCATAGCAGTGGATAGCATGCAGCCAACCTTGATTGTGAAGACGGCACAATTTCAATTAATTTAGATCATTATCATCATCAAGTGTTTTTCGACTGGCGTGGGCTATCATGCCTCTCTACTGTCTAGTCTTTAAAAGCATGTTTCAGTTCGTGCGTTGACACTCCTCAATGCCATAATAAAAATCTGTCAAAAATTGTTCTGCGTTGCTTTTCTCTGTTTCTTTTCCCAGATATGTTTGCAGTGGTCGTCAGTATGTTCCTCAGTGGTCTAGGCGTTGAGAGTTCGACCCGTAATTCCAACGTACCGCGATCGAAATCCACTTCTGGCTGCGTGGATTTTTATCATGGTATGGGGCGTCGCAGGTAGACCCAGCCTAAAATGAGTACCAGGAAGGCTGTCCTGGGAAGTTAAAAACGGCCGGCATAATGCTGATCACATTACACACCTAGTGCCGATTGGTCTGTAAAATATGGGATGCTCTTCCCATATGCCCGATGCGCCTAAATGCGTCAATAGGGATCTGTACATTTTGTTGTTGTTGCTTTTCTTAAGTCCTTCTTCTCATAACATGACCAAAAAAGGAAGACTGTCTCTTACTGATGTTTATGATAAGTTGTCTTAGAGCCCTTAATTCTTTTTAAAAAAAATCTAGGTTGTACTTTTTGACTATGGAAGGAATTATTTGGATACTTCTGTAAAACCACATCTCTGAGGCCTTAAGACATTGTTGGCCTTGCTGATTAATTGTCCATCATTCACAGCCATAACTTCTCTCTCTCTCTCTCTCTCTCTCTCTCTCTCTCTCTCTCTCTCTCTCTCTCTCTCTCTCTCTCTCTCTCTCTCTCTGTGGCAGTCATGGTCTTTCTGATCAATGTTAGTCTTCGGAAGTTTTGCGAACATTATTTCTTTTTCAATCCGTATGCGGGAGTCGCCGTGGTGTAGCGGCTAGACCTTCGCCTGCGGATCGGAAGGTCATGGGTTCACCTACCAAATGACGTTTGGTCTATAAAATATAAGTCTAGTCCTATATGCTCAATACGCCTAATAGCGTGGACAATGACCCGTTACTTTTACTTTTACAATCCATATATTTCTCATTTCAGTGTCTGTTTTGTGATTATTTGCCCCTGTCCCAGAATGTGCTCAAAATGTCGACATCCTTTTTCTCTTATGACCGTTGATCCAAGTAGTTGTCAAGCCATTTCTCTGATTGTTCATCAGCTTCCTCAGAAATTACATTTACACATATATATATATATATATATATATACAGTTTTAAAAGAAAGTGTTGCCGTCTCCGCAATAAAGGTTGGCTGCAAAGTATCCATTGCTGGCTTTTGGAATATTACAAGTTGAAGCCCCAGTATCTTCCAGGCTACGATTCTCTAACGGCTGTCTGAGAGCCATGAAGCCCCAGTATCTTCCAGGCTACGATTCTCTAACGGCTGTCTGAGAGCCATGAAGCCCCAGTATCTTCCATGATGCGATTCTCTAACGGCTGTCTGAGAGCCATGAAGCCCCAGTATCTTCCAGGCTACGATTCTCTAACGGCTGTCTGAGAGCCATGAAGCCCCAGTATCTTCTAGGGTACGATTCTCTAACGGCTGTCTGAAATCCATGAAGCCCCAGTATCTTCTACCCTAAGATTCTCTAACGGCTGTCTGAAAGCCATGAAGCCCCAGTATCTTCCAGGGTTCGATTCTCTAACGGCTGTCTGAAAGCCATGAAGCCCCAGTATCTTCTAGGGTACGATTCTCTAACGGCTGTCTGAAAGCCACTAAAGCGATGTTTAATCAACAACAAAGACAGCGTTATATCTCAAGTATGACATATTTGCGCTGTACCGTTGTCTCCTTACACTGAACAAAACGCAAAGATAGTTAATCGATTTTTCTCACGGCCTGCTCTGAAATATAGATAATCGATGTAAACATATCAAAAACTGCCGAAGTACACCTACTGAATAATGTACAGTATTGATTGTCATTACCTGTGGCTGACATGTTTATATTTCTGGTCATATATCTTTTTATCTAACAGCGTTGATTAGTTTTGACGTTTTTTTTCTTCTTCTCTACCCAAAATATTTTAGGATCCTCGCCGGTGCTACAGAGCCTGTGTACTGTGCTGAGCTTTCTGGGACTCACACTCGAGTTAGAAGAAGAACGGCGCACTTATGGGTTACTATCCGTGTGCAATGATGTTGATCCGTTGTTCAAAATCTCAAACAAGCCTCCCCTTCTTCTAAAATTTAGTAAGAAAAGTGCTCATATTACGACATAACAGTTTGTTGGAAAATGAACACGCAGTTCAACACAAGAGGGAGATAAAATCATGGTCTGATTTAGACCTGATGAGGCCCTAAGATACATAAAGCCACGAGGCCCCTACCATTTTAAATTACACCAGTTAATCTCAGTTTATAAAATGCGGAAGATGACGTATATCAAGTTCATTATTTTACTAAATTTAAATAAGCTACACAAGTTAGAATAAAAAAACGACGGAGTAAGTAAGTAAGTTTTACCCCACCACGATATCACACAAAGCGATAAACACTCGGCGACACAAAGTGCTACTATGCGGATGAGGATAACCCGCGGAGAGGTCACACAAACTCCGTTCAGTCGTTAGGTTATATTAGGGGGATATATTAGGAGCCCCGGCAACAGACAGGGTGGGGCTTAAAAATAGTGAAAAATTGCATCCCACAAGGGGACGACTTTATTAACTAACAAACGACGGAGATAAAATACACATACCAAATTAATAAAATTGGAAAATTTCAGGGAAATTAAAAAAAATATTAACAGAAAACTGTATTGTGAAGAATATAAATATTTCAGGCCCCTGCAAATTGTGAGACCCTAAGATATAGTCTAGTTAGCTAATGCGTAAATTCAGCACTGAGTGAACCGTTTGTATGATAGGTTAGGGCACCTGAAAATGCCGTTTGGGAGCACGCGAGCAACAATAAAGAGCAAACTGATCCCCAACACCTAGTTGGCAATTGATGTAATCAGGAGATCTAGTAGATTATATACAAAGGGGAAAAACCAACAAAAGACTGACTGACTTTCTACCCCACCAGGACATCACACAAGCGATAAACACCCGGTGACACAATGTGCCACCATGTGGATGAGGATCACCGTGGAGAGGTCCCAGAAACCGCGTTCAGCCTTTAGACCATATTTATGGCCAGGCTATATTGCGGCCCCTGGCAAGAGACAGAGTAGGGCTTCAAATAACGAAAAATTCCATCCTGAAAAGGACGGGGGAACCAACAAAATCAATTTACGGAGCATTTATGGTCGTGCCCGGTGTGCGATGAAGATGATCTCAAATATGAACAATGAAGGCAAAGAGAAGCTTTGGAGGAGGCACAAAGGCCTTGTTTAGGTGCTTAAAACTTAGTATATAAGTTTATAGCAAAGAAAAATTACACGTTTGAAATAATACACAACGTATAAACGAACGTAAAAAGAAAACTATACATGGACGGCAGGGAGGGCAACTTAGCTCCCTTAAAAATTGGGGAGAGGGGGAGAGGGGGGGGAAGCTCCCACATCACCCCTCCCTGCCCCCCCCCACACACACACAAGAGGACATTCAATGTGTAATCAGCAAGGTTCCGGGGCCTCTGAGAGAAAGGCAAAACGAATACGTAATATGACTACAACTGATTAAATTATTATTGGGGTTCTGCACTGACTGCTGAAGATGAGGACGGAGCGTTTATAAGAATGCTTCGAGTGCAGTGATTCGGGTACTTACACTACCAACTATCATACATTTATTATTTATTCGCAAAATAATATGAAAACACACAAAAGTACGTTTGTGTTGGTTATAAGCGGGTGTTATCAATCGTTTTAAACATGTCGTTTATATTTATGTGGCTTCCTTTGCTTCTTCGCGTCCACCGGCTGTAAACTCCGACGGACGGTTCTGGCTGTTCGTCCACGTTTGTTCCAGAACTTGAGTTTTGCATGCACATCCGTTTTACAGATCTGACTTAATTGTATGCATAATTGTGGTTCCTAGCCTCTCTGGAGGATGAAATACTACTTTTTAAAAAATATCCGTAATTAGTCGACTTTTACGACATGCTTGTTGGCGGAAAGGGGGGGGGGCACTGGGTCTATCCCCCCTCTTTTTTTTCAGAATGGGGCCCCAAAATCCACACGGTAAATTATTTGGCTCATTTTGATCTTAAAAGAAATATGACATGATCAGATTGTACTATTGACTGTACCAACAGGACCTGTAGTTTTGGCAGAGTGAGAGTAATCAGTCTCGGTGCTGGTGGCAGACCAACCAGGAGAGCCCAGACACCTTGTTCAACCTCCAAGGAAGTATAATTAGGGCACCAATAACATTTACACCAGTGTGTGACCTGCAGGCATTTTTGAGCAGGTTTAATGCTGCAGAGCAAGCGACACGTTATTAATAACTATATGCGTTTTGGTAACAGACTTGTGGTTAAAGTAAGTAAACTTTATAAGAGGTTTAGATTTTAACTGGTATGGTTAAATTTAAATTATTTAACGACTACCACTCACCTCTGCCATTGAATAAGTCATTCATATTTAGAAAGAAGTTATCAACGTTGACAACTATGCACCGACTTGCTCAGGTACCCTGTTTAAACTTGGCCGTTGACTTCGTTTTTTCACTGTCTGTGCTCAACGGTTACTCACGACTTAGCTATGTATGCCACTGCAACAGATGGCTAGGCCCTGAATACAACTATTTTGAATATTACGCTCAGTTATTGGATGAAATCGAGGCAAGGCAATTTCTTTTTTTATTGATCTGTCGCCTTGCGCGTTTGTGGGTCCTCAAAGTAGCCTTGCGCTTCTGCTTGGCCACAGCACCTGCTCACCAAATGAGGAGTCGTTAAACAGGTTATTAAACTTGAAAGATGGTCAGTATGCACATCAGCACACTTATTGTATGCGAATTTTAATTTACTCATTCAGTACTGAGCAAGTCACACTGAGCTTGCTGGTTTTAACTGACAGCTCACATCTTTCCTTGTTTTTCTCTTTCTCTGATCCTCCTGCTCGTTCTTCTTCTTCGCGCAAGAGAAATCCCAACCGTTAACTTATGCGTGATCCCTTCTATACACACTGTGAGACAATAGCTGGTCGCCCACTCGCCCGGCAGTATATCTAACGCAACAATAGATGGGTGCGTATTGTTGTACTTGCATCGACTCACAATGTTGTAGATGCATTGCCTAACAATGGCGAGTATTGAATTATATTGACAGCACAGCGGGAGAAAGACAATGCGGAATATCAGCTACTCTGGAGATCAGCAAAGGAGGTGTGCTGTATTTTCTCTGTGTGGCGTGTATGTGCATGACTCCATGCAAGGCCTTAAGCCAAGCCTTGTTTAAGCACGTAATAATAACTATTATTTGCTGACAGACAAATAAATAAAATATTTGAAATAGTATGAAATATAAAAAGAAATACTTAAAAATACAATGTCTATAGATGGTCAGGAGAACCACATAGACTTAGGGCAAATTTTCTTAGGGAAGGGTAAAAGGGGCTCACAGTGCATAAGCTCCGGGGTTTTGGGCTACTAACCGTATTTATGTGTGTGTGTGTGTATATATTGAGATGTCTTTTTTTCACTGGGTTTGTTTCCCACGGACGATAGATAACAGGTTGGCTGGATCCGCTATCACTAGGGACGGTCGGCCTATGGATCATGCTGATATTATCAATGTCCTCAGAGAAATGGGAAGGATAGAGGACTTTGGTGGCAGTGAATCCACATCACTCGCCAGAATGGCAGACTTGGGAATTAAGATCGGCACAGCAAAAAACGAGACGCACACCGGACACGTCAGAAGACTTGTTAATCAACATAAAACTGGTACTATTAGCCATCGGACGTTGGGGTTCATACTAAGGGGAGGATCTGAGCACCTATGGACATGTCCGGAGTGCAATGATGATAACCCAACTAACTAACTAACTAACAGATAGATGAAAGTATGCAGCTTTTCTTTTCGTAACTCTCTTCTCTGTGAACAATTACTGTTTCTGTAATGTATTTTGTGTGTGATTAGGTCTCAGGCACTGAAGGCGCCTAAGTACAAAGAAGAAGTTCTGCAGGGAGGAGCGCCGAAGGCGTGATTGCTTGAGGGTATGCAACCATTATGTTCTTGTATTTTACACATGGCGGGGGCTGTTGTTGGTGGTGGATGTGCATAAAACATTCAAAATGAGCAACACATGGCATCCTTAGACTAAAGGAGCATCCCAGGAAATCCCCTAGGAAATCTTGCAGTTTCTGTCCAGTTTTGTGCAGACTGAAAAGGATCTACGCCAATCTGTTGGCACTCATACGTATTCCTCACCAGATTCTATGTCCTCGAGTGAACAAACCTGCTGAATGTTCTCAACTGAGCCATCCAAGATTTCCCTCTTGAACCTACTACCCTTCTTCCAGTGAACATCCATGCAGTGGATTATGTTTTGCCAGTTCTGACTTACAGATATGCACATATGCAGTTGATTGTAGTTCTTACTTCCATGATTGGAAGATCAAGCATGTAAGGCATCACCATGCATGCCGCATTCTTTGTGCATCCAAAAATGGTGCGCACAGCCTGCCTCCAAGTGCGAAAAGGGGTTCTTTACTTACTGAAATCTGATTTCTGTAATAACATATTGACCCTATTAGTCCTAAATTATCAGTATCACTTTTGTCATAATGTTGTGATACTTGGAAAGTGTTAAAACCTACTATGACTTTTGCCGGGGGCCTTGGATATAGCTGGGCCACAAATGTGGCCATAACGGCTGAAAGGGGTTTCTGGGGTCTCTCCATAGGTGATCCTCATCAGCAAGGTGGCACTTTGTGTCGCCGGGTGTTTATTGCTTGTGTGATACCCTAAGGTGGTACAACAAGCAAGCAGGCAAGGGTGTAAAATGATGTCCAGCAAAACTCTTATAACTTGTGTTTTCAATTTAGCTAATGAGGGGGCTGCGTGGTGTTGAGGCATGGTGTCCGCCTTGAGTGCTAGAGGTTCCACGTTCCTTCCCCAGTAAGGAATCTGATTTTTTCACATCAGCTTGGACTTCTAGTAATTTCCACTAGTCTCTGGGTAGTGACATTGGACATCCTGTGTGCATTGTTGCGCACGTAAGAAATCACTTGGCAGTTGGAAATCTAACAAAGAGTAGCCTAAAAGCGCTGCCCGGGCAACATTTGGAGTTAAAAAATCTACTTTAAGTATTTCAGGATCCTCACCAGTGCTACAGAGCCTGTGCACTGTACTGAGCTTCTTCAAACTCAGGCTTGAGTTAGAAGAAGAACGGAGCACTTATGGGTTATTACCCGTGTGCCACGATGTTGATCCGTTGTTTAAACTTCAAACTAGTATACATGAATTATAAATTCTAATGAGAGTGTTATGTTATGTTTCATAAATCATCACCATGAAGCAGGTCCTTTGCAGAATGTTGCTCTCATCACTGCCTGTCTGAAAGAAATTCGGTCTCTTCCCAGCTCTCCCGCCCATGAACTTTCATATTCAAGGAGTCACTTATATCCTATGCCCATCTTCATGTTAGTCAGCCCCTGACCCACCTTCCTGGTACCATGCCTTCTGCTATTATTTTTCTAATCCGCTAGTTACCAGAATAATTCAACTTCCAAGTCAGGATGCCGTTTATTAGCCAGTCTTCCTAGATGTTCAGATCTTTAAAAATGTAAGTATTTTTCTCTTCTTTTTCCATGGTACTCTGATAATTTTTCTATAGCATTTCAGCCCAAAAGCCCCTATTTTCTTTCTTATGGACTGGGAGAGAGTAAACGACTCAATCCGTATGTTGCTACATGGAAGATACATGCTGTCAAAATGTTAATTTTAATTTCCCAGCTGATGCTTAACCTTAATCCATATTAAACTATTACTAAACAAAAAATGTAGAATCTATGAAATTGCTTCAACAATAATGTTTAATGTTTATTATTAATGTTTAATTAAGAACCGACATCACAGCACTCGGGACATTCCTATAATCACCCAATCCCCATCTTCAGCAGCAAGCACAAAGTTTCAATACCAATGGTACTAATAGATCGCCAAAGCAATGCTTGCCACTCTGCATGGAGATACCGGTCTCCACCTCTCTCAAAATGCTCAGTGAGTCGGTTACAATTATGACATGCCAACATTCTCAAGCCAAGGAAAGGCTGTAATGATCGCCTCTAACTCCATTCTCAAACAGACATTGTGGTGCCATATGTCAGGCCTTGTTGCAACAAGCGACATCCGTTCACCTCCCCCAAGAACCTCCATGAGTTTTATCTGCCTCTCAACACAGAGCCATCTACACAGATCATCACATGAGCCAGTCAAAAACTGTCATAAATCATCTGTAGAACCTTTGACTCTGCAGCGTTTTCTCACCGCCAAGTGTGATCAGAACCCCACACATATCCTACCCTTGCTGGAACATTCTGACCCACTCCTTTACTCGCTTTATTATCAAGCCTACACATGTAAAATTGTGGCCTCAGCCGGCACCTTCTAAGACCCTCTTTCCTCAGCTCTGTTCAGGGCCTCATGCATGAGGTGTCTCCTATCTGCTGCCACTCTGAGATATGACTTAGCTTGCAGCACTTTGAGCCTGTCTGCAACAGTCGGCAGTACAAGTATATATCACAGATACACACACCACTAGGACAACTCCTGCACATCCCAGAACCACCCTCATCGCTTCATTCGGCTTGTGTTAAAGTTTATCAGCTGACACTTTGGCATGGTAAGCATTCCAAGCCCATAATCCTTCATCGACAGGATCAAATGCTGGAACATTGTGAACAACACTCCTTGTTCCAAATCCACTTCTGCCATAACTTTAAGTGCATTGAGTCCTTTCTGGCACCCCGCCGCAACCACTCCATATGATCTCTGAAGAACACAATTCCATCGAATGTGACACCCTGGCACCTCAATTTGCTCTGTCTTATGATGCTTCAGCAAATTATGTTAACAACCACAACAGTGGAATTTTCCATAAAAACAACCACAACAGTGCCACAATGATCAGCTGGCAAACAGTAATTATGGTAGATAAAAGTCACAGGCTCCATTTTTGGGAGGGAGGGGGAATGACATCTATAGCATTTAATGACAGTGACAAACGGATGAGTTGGCAAGAAACTGACAGTCTTAGTATAGTCTTTAAGGATTATTCAGTTGATCCATAAAATTACTATGTTACAATCAGCAAAAACATCAGATGAAGATGATACTGATGAATAATATGACTCAAAGAAAAAGCATAATCTTACGTCTTCTGAAGTTGTAATAGCTCAAACATCAAGGACAACTTAAACTTTTACTTGTATTCTATTCTGGAGCCTCATACAACAATTAGCAGCATAACCTACATTTTCCACAGAATAAAGTTTTACAAAAACTTCTTAACAGAAGAAAACCTCTGAACAATGTGGCTGCATACAAACAGAAATACCCTGACTTCTGGTCACAGTGGTCCATTAACGCTTTAAGTTCCAAGGAACGCATCATACGTTCATATATTCCTACCTAGAAGCCCAATGAACGCAAGATGCCCCGATTTGACATCTCTTTTGACTACCCCTTGGGCCTGTGATGCTAAACCCCTCTGGGACTCAAAGAGTTAAAGTGAATTAACTAATAGAGGCAACTCTGCCCATGTGTCTTAACTCTTTCAGTTCCAAGGAACTAACCATATGTTTACTGGTTAAACTATATCTGATACACAATTCTTTACTTTCCCTATCCCATTCATGTCTTATATTAACCCTTTTTTTCCAGTTGTTTTTATAACATCTTCTCTCCCAAAGCTATATTTTTCAGCTCTATGAGACTAAGAGAATTTTGGCTCAGAGTTGAAAAACTGCAGCATAGACACTGCTAAATTCAACATTATCCGGGACCGAAACAGTTACACAACTTTTTTTCTTTCTTCTAGAATATCATGTCTAGTGAATAAATCCACCTCTAAACCACAAACTAGCCCAGGCATTCCAAAAGAAGTTTGCATGTGTGTCTATGATACACAACACCAACCTGCTACTGGTGTGAAAAGGTTTCTTTCTTAATGTTAGAACTAGGACAGTTAGCAACAGTTCTTGTAGACAATAATCACTGTATCCAAACTATGTGTTTAATAAATACAAAATAAATGTGTGAGTAACTCTGTATGGAATAGGTTAGTGGATGAGGAATCTCTGACACTAACACAACTGTGTGACAAGGGAGTCTAGCATGGTGAAACAGATCTATGTTGCTTCTGAGACTGAAATGGACCAACTCCTCGTGGGAACAAGAGGTACCTTGGAGTGGCTGCTGCATCGGAGGACTGAGCATGCATGGAAATGCCCAATGTGCAGTGACATCAACTGTGATAACTAAACATCCAAACTATTAGTAATGGCAGGTTCCTGGGCAGCACCTCAAATGTTGTGCTGTCAGGTCACATGGGACTTTTTGTGCTTCAATGTTTCGATTGTAGTGAACATGAAGTTCTCCTTGCAGTCAGAACAGAAATAAGCTTTTCTATGAGGGTTCAAGCTGGCATCCAGTTCCTTCTTGCTGGCTTCAGCTTCTTGATTCTTTAAACCTGTCAACAAGAAAACAATAACAGAAATAATTATACTACAGAGATAGTGTTAGTTACAGCAGTCTAGGACGAATCTCCAGAGTTGAGTAGAGTCAAGAATTGACATCACAGCACTCGGAGCATTCCCATGCGTGCTCCATCCTCATCTTCAGCAGCCAGCACAGAGTTCCAATACTGATGGTACCGGTCACAGTCTGGTTATAGGTCCGTCTCGCCTTTCCTCTGAGTGTAGTGAACCGGCCAGATTCTCTGGTTACACCCAGGTGCCTCATTCTCTCCAGGCAATAATAATGTTGTTTCTCTACTGATTCTGTTGCTTGTTCCTAAAGTGCCTTGCCCACATCTGCCTTGTCATGTATCAATTTACCACACAGTGGTGCAGATCCAGCCAATCTGTCTGCCTGTTCATTACCCACTATGCTGGCATTGCCTGGAGAAAAGATCAAAAGTATGCTCACTACCAATCTCCAGTTGAGAAGGAGTTATTATCTACTGCATATGGCTCGCTGGGAGTTGCAGAACTGCAGTGGCTAACATGCTTGCATCTGGCTGGATGGTTGTGAGTTCAAATTTGAGGTCAATTCTTAAAACACTGACCCCCTGGTGAGCTTAGTCTAAAACAAATATCAGAGGCAATGGATGGAAACTGGAGAAGTATATTTATCATTTTTCAAGTTAAAGTTTAAAACATACACTGTGGGCACAGTTATGGCAACATTTTGTAAGGAGCAGTAATAAAATAAAAATAAAAAGTTTCATTTATATTTAGAGTGTATGTGTAGTTTACATTGTCAAATGGGGGATGCTCTGCTTGATTTAAAATATTATTATTATTCTTTTTATAATACAAATGTTGATGCCCACAACAGATCCTATTTCAGTAACTACAGATAATCACCAGTTTTGGACAGATGTACCTACCCTTTTGTCCATTAGAATGAGGCACAAGCATATTTGCATACATGTCTGCTAGTCTAGGAAGCAAAATGGTAAAAGAGTGTATACAACAAGTTGGCAGTCACTGGGGTAAAACAAGCAACCACTGTCAGACAGATGCTCCCACGCTTCTGTGCATTAAACCAAGGAATGCGTGTGTTTGTGTGTATGACTGCTGGTCCTGAAAACAACAGGACTGGACACATGAAACAGTTGGGAAGCTAGTGAGATACAGCAAGTAGGAACTAATAAAACTCAACGGACTGACAAACATATACCATATTAGTTTTGGCCAGTTAATACTTAACTGCATAAAATAAATTTTCTGCCACAACATTCTGGGGTGCATGATATTAAACATACTGATATACTGGCTGCTGTTGCACCTCTAGGTGGTGAGCTTCTGTACAATAAAGTGGACACACTGAAAGCTCTCTGGGATCAAGTGAACAGTGCATCCACATCTTGAGAGACTGATTCAGCAGGAAGTGAGCAGAGGATCTGGACAGGTTTCTACATACATGGGGAAAAGACAGGCAGGCTTTTGATGGGAACTCTTCATCAGCCACAGAGGAAGAGGACAAAGCCTATGTGTGAATGCCTAGACATCTATTCTTTCTTACCCTCACATGAGTGGGAGCAACCGTGGTGTAGCGACTAGATGCTCGCCTGCAGGTTGGAAGGTTGTGGATTTGGGTCCTGATGGAACCAGGCTTTGTTGTTGTTGTTGAAAAGCTCTAAGGTCAACCCAGTCTTGAGTGGGTACCAGGTGCAGTCCTGGGAGGTAAAGGTGGCTGGCATGATGATGATGACATCACCCACTAGGTGCAACCTGGACTATAAATTATAAGTCTAGCCCTAAATGCCCAGTATGCATGAAGGCATGAACAAGGGTCCTTTAATTAACTTACTTACTCACAATACTGCAAGTTCCACCAGGAGAGTATTGGTGTAGCCATTACAAGTGCATTAACTGAACTCCTTTGTAGATTGAACAGGGTATACAGAATTCACCCTGTTGGTTTATTATCCAAAGTGTGACTCATAAAATCACAGGAGCAACAAAGCTTCAAGTAGCAGCCCAGAGGGACAAAACAAACAAATCATGTACCTTGTCCTTCCTCTGAAATACACACAGCCTGATGCTGCAGCCTCTCCAGCACTGAAACGATCATAGAGCGGCCGCAGTCTGGGCACTTCCAGTGTCGCTGCATGCCCACAGTGAACTCACCCCACACACTGGCCGACTCCTCATCCAGCAGGCTGGTCAACAAACAAGAAATCTCATCAACTCTTTTGGTCTCAAACACATTATATCCTAGGGAAGGTCTACTTTCATGTAACCAACAATCTTTAGGCCTCAACACTTTCAGTCCAAACAAATGGGGACTGAGTGATCTCGAGGCATGGCTTCCACATTGAGTGCTGGAGGTCCCGGGTTCAGGCCCCTGGGAACACTGGGATTTTTTCAAGTGGACTTCTAATAATTTCCCCTGGTCTCTGGGTAGTAAGATCAGATGCCCGTGTGTGCTGCTGCAAAAATCCCTTGGCAGTTGGAAATCAAAAAGAGTAGACTCACTGATGATATGGAGTTTGTGCACTGCACTGAGATTCTTCAAAGTCAGTCTTGAATTAGAAGTAGCACGCAGCAATTATAGGTTAGTACCCTTGAGCCATGATGTTGATCTGTTGTATAAGCCAAACCTAAACCAAACTAAACCAGTCCAACCAATGCATCATATGTTTTTTAGTGTTTAATAAAATAATACAATGCTCTAGCTGTCTTCCATTGCAGACAGGCGTTTAATTAACTCTTTGTATCTGAATTATTAGTTTAATTGCATCTGTTTCACAGTGTTTCTGTTATATTGTTATCATACCTAAGTATTTATTGCTTTAAAGCTCAGCTCCTTGGGATATAGAGAGTTAAAGTAACAACTGCTTGGGACCAAAAGAGTTAATAAGTTAAAATAACAGAGCATCGTGTAGAACAAGGAAGGGGGGGGGGACCAACTGAAATAGAATGTATTATTATAATTTAAAAAATATGATGCATGGCATTAAGGAATGTATACCATGTACACAGTTATCAATAAAAAGATGCAAAGTATTCTGGTACTGAATGAGTTAAAATGACAGAGGCTGTGAACTGGGCTGGAATTTGACCATTTCTGCACAACTTTGTGGTGAACTGATCTATGACCAGCTAGATGTTGTGAAGGCCCTTTAGAAGCGAGTGAACAGTGCAAAGGCACAAACAGATCATTATAGTCTGAGGAGAAAGTTGCTGTGGGGTTACCAGGGGATCTGGCCGACGCTCAAAACTCAAGGGAAGGGCGAGACGGATATACAATCAGACAGTTACTGATACCATCGGAATTGGACCTCTTCGCTTGCTGCTGAAGATGGGGAGGGAGCGCTTATGGGAGTGTCCTTAGTGCTGCGATATTGATTTTTAATTCAACATTCAGTAAACCAAAGCAATGTTTCCCTGTTGAGAATTTGAATAAAGAAAACACAACAAATGACTGCACAGGTGCAAACAATAGATTAAACAATTTATTGCCTGGCATATTTCGCAGTATAAATATGGCTCTGAAACTTGGAGCAAAACTAAAAGAAATGAATCCTTATTACAGCTTTTCAAAAACAAAGTCTTACAACGAATCTTTAGACTCATCAAAGATACAAACAGCGGGGAATGTAGAGTGAGAAGCAACAACGAAATTCATAATCTGTTTAAATCACCTTTGATCACTGGCATCATGAGAGCTTACAGACTGAAATGGTTGGGGCACATTGAAAGAATGTGAGATGACAGAGAAGTAAAAACTGTATACACGAGGGAGATGAATGGTCCTAGACAACAAGGACACCAAGAAGACGATGGAGAGATAATGTCCAGACAGACCTGCAAACATTTGGTGTCACTAAATGTAAATAAAAGGCCAACCAGAGAGATGAATGGAGCTGGGTGATATCTGCAACAATGAACCTCAAGGGCTCGGAATGCTGAAGAAGAAGAAGAAATTTCGTAGTATGTGTAGGAAGTGATGTTTTAAAAAAATCACATTAAAAATTTTTTTCATTAAGAAGGATTAATCTAGTTGCTATATTTTAATCAAATGTTACTGCAGTATACACCTGATGAAATGCAGCCAAATATGCCAGACAATAAACTGTGCAAAGTATTGTTTGTGGATCTTCTTTGTTCACAAACATTCATTAGTTTGCTACTGATTTTTGAATGACTGCACTCCTATATCATAGCACAACATAACCCCTGACCCATTAGGGTCGTGTAGGCGTATCGATGTAAGCATAAGCACACAAAACCCGCCATCTTCCTCTGTCTTCTGCTTGTTGAACAAGTCAGATTCCTATACTATTGCCTAAATTAACACAAAGCTGCCTATTGCCTATATGCCTGAAGCTGACTTTGAATTCTGTAACACCAGAATTGTGAAACTGTGTTCATAAACCTTAAGCTACAGACACTGACACTTTACATAGGAGTTTACAGCTGGTGAATACAAAGAAGAAGAAGAGATAAAGAAAGAAGAAAAGACAGAGAGACGGACCAACACAAAGAGAGAGAAAAAAAAACCAAGACAATAAAAGAAATTAGACACCCTTTATCTCACCAGTTGAATGTCAAGTAATCTGTGACCTGGACGCCACCTTTGACTGGGTGTTCTTTGCCTTCAGTGTCCCCTCTGATAAGTCTACTCATCATTGGTATATTGCCAGTATCTAAACAAACAGAAAACAAGACATACATAACTGCAGGCTAAAGTATTATACAAACTACTACACGTCTTACTGTTATAAAACTAGTATAAGCTAACCATTGTACACACTACTACGAGTCTAATCATTACATAAAATACTATAAATATAATCATGACACAAACTGCTACAAATCTAATTACCAAACAAACTACTACAAATCTAAGCATTACACAAACTGCTACAAGTCTAATTACTAAACAAACTACTACAAGTCTAACCATTACACAAATTGCTACAAGTCTAATTACTACTCAAATTACAAGTCTAATAATTACATAAAATACTACAAGTCTAATCATTACACAAACTACTACAAGTCTAATTACAACCCAAACTACTACAAATCTCATTACCACACAAACTACAACAAATCTAATTACTACACAAACTATTAAAAGTATCATTAATACACAAACTACTACAAATATAATTTCTTAATAAACTAATACAAGTCTAATAATTAGACAAACTACCATAAATCTAAGCATTATATAAACTACCACAAGTATCTAATAACTACACAAACTACTACAAGCCTAATCACTGCACAAACTTCTACACAAGCAGTCATTACACTAATTACCACAAGTTTAACCATTACAAAACGACTACACATGCAATCATTACACAAATTACCACAAGTCTAACCATTACAAAACTACATTACATGCAGTCATATACACATATTAATACACATCTAATCATTACAAAACTACTACACATGCAGTCATTACATAGATTAATACACATCTAATCATTATACAAATTACTACATTTCTAATCATTACGCATATTACAACAAGTCTAATTACTACTACAAGTTCACCTATTACATTACCTACTACAAGTTCACCTGTTATATTATCCACTACAAGTCTAACTATTATATTACCTACTACAAGTTCACCTGTTATATTATCTACTACAAGTCTAACTATTATATTACCTACTACAAGTTCACCTAATACATTATCTACTACAAGTTCACCTATTACATTAACTACTACATGTCTAACTATTTCATTACCTACTACAAGTCTAACTATTACTTTACCTACTACATGTCTAACTATTTCATTACCTACTACAAGTCTAACTATTACTTTACCTACTACATGTCTAACTATTTCATTACCTACTACAAGTCTAACTATTACTTTACCTACTACAAGTTCACCTACTGCATTGTCTACTACAAGTCTAACTATACCATTACCTGCTACAAGTTCAACTATTACATTATCTACTACAAGTTCACCTATTACATTATCTACTACAAGTCTAACCATTACACAACATACTGCAAGTCAAAAAATTCACAGTCTACTACAAGTCAAAGTATTACACTACCTACAGGTCAAACTATTATATTATCTGCCACAAGTTAACCGTTACACAACCTATGAGGCAAACTACTAAACTACCTACAAGCCAAACTACATAATCTGATAAAAGTCAAATTATTATATAATTACTACAAGTCAAACTATCATACAAACTACAAGTCAAACTAGCACACAAACTACAAGTCAAACTAGCACACAATTTACAAGTCAAATTATTACATTATGTACAACAAATCAAACTATGACAGCACCTATTACAAGTCAAACTGTTTCACAAATGAAGCCATTAACTCTCACCTTTCCCAGGGCCAATATACATCCTCTGCATTTCTGCAGCATGAACCCTCCTCAGTGAATAGAGAACATCAGAGTTGAGGAACTCGGTCAGTTTGCTGGCCAGCAGCCGCTCAAGCTGCTGTGCTCGAGGGCTCACCCTGTGGTCATCTTCAATTCCTTCAAATGTGTCTGTGGAAAAGTTTTTATAAAGATAACAAATCAGTCTCTCCGTCATGAAGTCTTCCATCAAAATAATAAATCTTTAGTTTTCTCAGCGCGAGAGAGAGAGAGAGAGAGAGAGAGAGAGAGAGAGAGAGAGAGAGAGAGAGAGAGAGAGAGAGAGAGAGAGAGAGAGAGAGAGAGAGAGAGAGAGAGAGAGAAAGAGAGAGACACACACACACACAAATGCATGCATATGCAGGCATACACACAAATGCACACACATGCATGCACACACAGAAACACACATGCATGCACACACACAAACACACATGCACACACACATAAACACATACACACACAAAAGCACATGCATACACACAGACACGCACACGCATGCACAAACATGAAAGCAGACACACAAACGCATGCATGCACACACTCACACAGATACACAAACTGAACCCTACACTCAGGGTCAGATTAAAACATGATGAGGCTCTAAGCTACATAAAGCCCTGAGACCACCCCCACTCCCCTTCACCTCCCCCCCCCCCCCCATCATTTTGAATAACACTAGCTAATCTCAGAACATTATAAAATATATAAACTAATTTATGGACAGTAGCAATATTTTGTTGTTTAATTTTGTTAATTTTGTTTGCAAAATCACATAAATTATTTCAAGTCCCATAAAAGTCTCCAACTTATAGGTGAAAACATTTCTGGGTAAATACTATAACAGAAAAAAATTTTGTTTAGGCCCTTAAAGATTGTGAGGCCCTAGGCTGTAACTTCTACCATGGTGCAGCATCTAGACGCTCCCTTGCGTATCAGAAGGTCATCAGTTTGGGTCAGACAGAGCCAGACTTTTTCAAACACGACCTTGGCTCCCAGGTCGACCCAGACTTAAGTGGGTGCCAGATGTAGTCCTGGAAAATAAAGGTGGCCGGCGAGATGTCGACCACATCACCCACTGAGTGCTGACTGGTCTATACAACAGAGGTCTAGCCCCGTATGCCATATAGGAGTGAAGGTGTGGGAAAGAGTCTTTAAGCTTAACTTTACAAGCTGTAGCTCATTTAGCTTATTCCAAGGATGCTTTTCCAGGACTATTTTAGTGTCTTAGGAGAGACAGTGACATTGTAGTTCACATGCCTGCCAAGATGAGTCATCGGCATATGATCCTCAGAAGAAGAAAATATTTTTTTCCCAAACCAGTTTGGTTCTGGAGTCAGCCCAGTCTGAATAAAAATGAGTACTGGATCATTTCTAGAATGTTCTAGGAAGGAATAATGACAAGGTAGGAAATGGTCAGCCAAACTCATATAGTGTGGCCTACAACTTCACCCCAACAGCATTTAATTTCTGTTGTACTGCTCTCTGTTAAGAACTTTGGTTAAAACATTTGCTTTTTGTCTGTACCTTTCTCTTCATTGAGTTTTCCAGTTGACTTTTTTATTTATTTTAGATTTTCATACCAAAAAGTAAAAACAAAAACATTAAAGGACCCTTTCTCCATGCCTTCAGGCTTACAATGAATATATAGGGCTAGACCTATATTTTATAGACTGACTGGAACTGGGTGGGTGATGTGGTCAACATCACACCAGCCACCTTTACTTCCCAGGACTATACCTGGTAACCCACTCAAGACTGGGTCAACCTGAAAGGCAAGGCCATTTTTTTAAAAAGTCAGGCTCCGCCAGGACCTGAACTCACAACCTTCTGACCTGCAGGTGAGCTTCTAGCCACTACACAACAGCTCTTGATGTTCATAAAAGTGAAAAAATGAACAAAGCTCTAATCAGGCAACAATGACTAAAAAAAGTATATGGTGGTTACCTTGTAGTCGAACTTTCAGCAAGCTTTGCCATGTGGAGCGTAACTGAATCACACTGGACACGATCAACTCTGCAGTATCTGCAGCTGGGAACTTGATCTCTAGCCATCCATCACAGATCAATCTAGCATTAAGTTCATTAGAAACAAATTTTTATCAGCATTTCTATATTTTCTTAGGATTTTAACTTCAAATCAATTATATTAACATGAATATTTACAGTAAAAAACCATTTCACGGAACTACTTTCTGTTATCTCTTTTTCAACAAGATCTAATGTTGAATCAAGAATCCACATCACAGCAGTTGGAACACTCCCATAAGTGCTCTCTCCCCATCTTCAGAAACAAGTGCAGAGTTTCAAATCACATAGTACCGGTAACAGTCTGATTGTATATCCATTCTCACCCGTCCCTTAAGTGTTTAGGGTCGGCCAGATCCCCTGGTAACTTCTCACAGCGTCATTTTCCTGAGACTGTGATTATCTGATTGTGCCTGGGCACTGTTCACTCACCCCAAAACATCTAGCTTGTCCTGCATAAATTCACCACCAAGTGGTGCAGAACCAGCCAGTCTATGTGCCTGTTTATTTCCCAAAACACTGGCATACCTGGAGAAAATATACAAAGGACGCTAGCTACCCAGGACCTCTGAAGCGATGCTTGTCCTTCTGGCCCAACATGCATGTTGTAGGAGTCAACTAATTGGGGACTTCCTTCAAAGTCAAAATGCATCTGCCCAAGTGGCAAGGAACAACCAACTGCGCACAAATAAGCCAGGGAAATGGATGTACATGCAAAACTCAGGCCCTGGCACAAAGTCCAAACTGAAGAACTATAACTTTCTGCTGGAGCTTACGAACAAATAGGTATGGAGCAAACATGTCTCCATCTTTCTCAACAGGCTCTGCTAGTCAGTTACAACTGCAATATGTGCACAGCTGGTTTTCAAGACAGTAGAAAGCTACAGTGACCACCTACACCCTTAAACTAGATGCTGTGGTAACATTTACTATACTTTGCTGCACTAAGCAACGTCCATTCACTTTTGCTACGAACCCACGTGCTCTTTGTCTGCCTCTCATCACAGAGCTGTCTGTATAGATAATCACATCACCTTGTCATGAATCAAGTGCTGACCTCCTTCTGATTCTACAGTACCCACTAGCCAGTCCCTGCACTCATGGCTCAGTGTGGTTAGAAGTCTACACATGTCTGATTGTTGCTTGGACCTTCCGACCCACTCTTCTACTCGCCCAGTATTATCAACACATGTCAAATTGTGTCTTCAGCTTGCGCCATCCAAGACCTTCATCTTTTCAGTAAGTGACCCTTAGTTCTACCTAGGGCTTCATGCAGAGGTACTTCCTGTCTGCAGCTACTCTGAGAAATGATTTACTTGCAGCGAATGAGCCTATCTGTAACAGTCAACAGTGGAGGCTTATATTACATACATACCACCAGGGCATCTCTAGAATTACCTGCAAAACTCCATTCTGTATGAGTTCAAGTTTCATAAGATAACTCTTTGATACAGTAAGCATTCCATGTCAACTGCTGCCATATTCTTGAGCGGACTGAATCCTTTTTGGCATTCTGTCGTAACTGCCTCCACATAATCCCTGAAGGACAGCTTTTAAGTTTTCCTCACACTGCGATAATCTGATTGTGCCACAACTGGGGAGATGATTTGATTGTAGCCTGGCTCATAATGAGCATACAGACCAGGTGCTTGGCTGTGACGAAAGTGATGGTTGCAGCAAACTGTGAGCAGCATAATTTATGTCTTTTATATCCGGGTCTGATCGTTTCCGTTTTTGAGTATACTATGGCAATCCCAACTATCAGCCATAAGCAGTTTGAGAGAATGGAAAGGATAAAGAATGAGACTATGTCTATTATATTTGGGTGTACAAGAGACACAGCATGTAGAGCGATGCATTACCTTCTCGATTTTCCAACCAGGGTGGACAGAATATAAATCTGCCGAGAACAAACCTACCTCAGAGTTAACGCAGAGATACGAGACCTGCTGTATAATAAAATTAAGAAGAAAAGGGCAGCAGGCTAAAAAGAGGAAAATTGTAGAAAGATCAGGCAGAGTACATTTTTCAGCAGGTGTGCTATCTTGAGGACATAGAATGAGGTGAGGAATGGGTACAAGTGCCAACAGAGTGCTGCACAACCTTTTCTGTTTGCTTGACTAGACAGAAAATGCAGACAACAAAGTCCGCTGCTGTGGAGGCTGAAGAGCAGGCTTTGATTTGTGAGAATTCTCTAGAGGGGGACAGTGTCGTTTACAGAGATAAGTCTGTGCTTCACCACGTGAGAAGCTCAAGGGCGTTTACGGCTCAGGCAGGAGTTAGAACTGTGAAGCACGATTTGGGTGCTTTTGAACCATAGTCTGACTAGTGACCAAAGCAATTACACTGCTGGAGACGTAAACCTTTTATTCGTGCATGTTTTTTCTGTGACTCAGTGAGAAGGCTCAGGAAAATAGAAATGGTTGGAGTTTCTGAGGCAGTCGGGATTGACACATATCAGTTTCATATTTGATCCAGGGCACACAGGCGTGCAAGGAAATGAGCAAGCTGAGAGACTTGCAGGCACGGATACCGTCCGTGGTGGGTGGATGTGCAATGGACCATGCTGATATACTGAAAGCTGTAGGAGAAGTTAGACATTTGTGAGAACCAGGTGATGTCTGTGAATCTGCAACCATGACCCAACTGCAAGAACAGAATGTTAAAAGGGATGTGGCAAGACAAAAGCAGTAGCCAAAGAAGAATAAGAAACTAATACAGGACTGGTGTCATCAGCCACTATACACTGGAGGATTTACTGAGCACTTATGGACTGAATGGTTAGATGTGTAATGAGGATAATTTGTTGACAAACTTGTAAGACTGCTTTTTCTTTTGATACTTCTATCAATAATTGTGAGGCTTGGAACATCAGCTCTTACATCAATAAGATGTAAACAACTAAATAACATACTACAAAGGCTGGCTGCAATGTTGCTTCCACAATCAATCTCTTGTTCTGATTGTACATTCTTAAACTGCAGTTCATCCAGATTTGTATGTTATCCTCACACTTTTTCTTCTTATTCGCCACGTTCACCAGCTATAAACTCTTGCCGAAAGTTCTGGTTGTTCATTCACTTCTGGTCGGCAGTCCTGTTCCAGAACCTGAGTGTTGTGTGTGCATCCATTTTACAGATCTGACTCATTTGTATGCAGACTGATGGTTCCTTGCCTCTCAGGCAGATGCACTCCGACTTCGAAGGAAGCTCCAAATTAGTCGACTTTTACAACATGCTTTTTGGTAAGCAGTGGGTCTATTCTTGTTTTCCCTGTAATAGGGCCCCGGAACCCACACGGGAAGATGTTATCCTCAAATTGTTATCATAGGGTTCAACATGCCTCTCACCAGTTGGTGTGGCATATTGTCTCCTGTGTACTACAATCCTAATGAGATTATGCAGCTTTTCATTCAGAAATGTAAATAGTGTAGACAATTAATACTGTAATGCAGAGAAAATGCTAGGCCACCCATTAATAAAACATAAATCTAGATGTTTCTAAAATATACACATTTGTTGTGTGATACACCTACCTTGTACATTCAGCATTTGTGTCAATGCTGTTTGAAAACAAGCTGACTGTCTGGAGTGCTGGAACCCTCATGGTGTTCACAAGGTATGGCTTATTATTGGTTTCAAGTAAAGATCTGCAATATAAATATGCATAACTGTTGTGTCATTTTTTAAATTTCCCTGGTGACATACTTGTGTGTGTGTGTGCGCACACAGGCACGAGCACACACACATCTATACAGTGTACATGTATCAGGTTCATGCATCAGCAGACTCAGAATGGCAAACCCCCACAGGCCAGTGAATGTGATAAGATTCACAGGCTCCGAGGAATTAACAGATAACCTAAGCTAGGTCTGGGTCACACAGCTGAATCTTGACACCACATCTGGATGCTAGAAATAAGTCTGTTTTACTTAGTCTTACTGAGGGTCTACGTGATGAAGTGGCAAGCTGTTTGCCTTGCGCTCTGAAGGTCATGGGCATGTTTCAGGGCTGCGTCGTTCAGTTTATGAGTGCAATTTTTACGGAAATCCCTGGGGATCATCGCTGGAGCTACAGAGTTCATGCTCTGTGTGATGCTCTTGACAGATACTAGCTGCTCTGTGGAAGGATATTGAGCCATATGGGACAAAAACCTGGTGCAATGAAGTCGATCCTCTCGCCTTTAACCTTTAACTGATACATAACACATTGGTATCTTACATAACGCACTGGTATCTTACATAACACACCGGTATCTTACATAACACACTGGTATCTTACATAACACACAGGTATCTTACATAACACACCGGTATCTTACATAACAAGAAGTACTTTGTAGGGTACTGGAAGATGAGACCAATCTGTATATCAGAGCTGGCTTTTGCAGACGATGTGGCCCTGATAGCTAAATCAGAGGCACACCTTCAGTCCAACTTACTTGTCTGGAAGGAAGAGCTTGAAAAGAAAGGGATGACCATCAGTATCTCCAAAACGAAAACCATGGTGATCTCAAGAGAGGAGAAGAAACACCAGATCATGATGGGACAGTATGCATTGGAGCAGGTTAACCATTTCAAATACCTTGGAGTTGTACTAGACCAAAACGGAGGCATTAAGACTGAGCTGGCTACACGAAAAGCAGCTGCTGGGAGACTCTTCCAGGCCATAAACCGAGGGTTTCTTAGCAAAAGAGAAATTGGCAAGAGGACGAAAATGGCTGTTTACCGCTCTACCTATGTACCAGTCCTGACCTATGGGTGTGAGTCATGGGCAATGACAACAGCTCACAGAAGCCAGCTGCAGGCCTCGGAAATGAGATACCTGAGAAAGGTGGTCCAAGTGACAAGAAGGGACAAAGTCCGCAATCAGACAATAAGTCAAGATCTTGATACCCAGCCCTTACTAACCTGAGTAGATCAGTCACAGTTACAATGGTTTGGACATGTATGCAGAATGGGAGAAAATCGGCCACCATGGCAAGCATGGGAGGCTAAGAACCAGGGAACCAGACCTCCGGGACGACCCAGGGTGCGCTGGGAAGACAACATCCGACAGTCCCTAACTGACAGAGGACTGGAATGGAACAAAGCCAGAAAGAAAACTGCTGATAGAGATGTCTGGCGATCTCTCTGGCAAACCTCTACACCCCAAGGTAGAAGAGGAGCGACTAAGTAAGTAAGTAAGTAAGTATCTTACATAACACACTGGTATATTACATAACACACTGGTATCTTACATAACACACTGGTATCTTACATAACACACCGGTATCTTGCATAAACACTGGTATCTTACGTAACACACTGGCATCTTACACATAAGCCAGGAGTTCATGCTTGGAGCTAAGCAAGCCTTTGAGTTCACTTGGTACAGGTCTTTTGTCACCACTATCCTTGGGCATGAGTAGCTCTGGCTGACTGGCAAAGATGCTTGTTGGGTGAAGTAGGACAAATGGTTTGTTCTGGAAAATGTAAGTATAAATGTAAATGGATGAGTGAACGAATCAAGAACTGACATCACTGCACTCGGGACATTTCTGCATGTGCTTTGTCCATTTATTTAATCAAACAAATTTAATCAAATTGATTCACACAAACAGATTTAATAAATAAATTTTATCAAACAGATTCAATAAAACAGATAAAATTTAAAAGACTTAAATAAAAGAGATCTTATAAAAGAAATTTTATAAAACAGATTCAGCAGAACATATTTTCTAAACAGATCCTAAAACTTTATCAAACTAAACTTATCAAACCAATACATTCATAAGAACACATAAAGGTTGACAAGATTAGACTACCCAGCAACTTTCAGACGGCAAAAAACAGAAGTTTCAACTTTAAATATAGGAACAATTTTTCTTCTTATTTTCTCTACTCCTGGAATGCTTCGTGCCGTCAGGGGAGAGAGAGATCTCTAGAATGTGCCCTTCTGTTCGCATTGTATTTGTACATTACAGTGTATCTGATATTTCTGCGGTCCATCTTCCGCGTGGTTGACCTCTGGGTCTGTTACCATTGTATCTGCATAACATTGCTTTCCGTGGTGCCCTGTCTGCTGCCAATCTTGTTACATGGCCAAACCATTTGATTTGTTGTCTACCTATAAAGTTCAGTATTGCTTCTGTGCCAATTCTCCTCCGAATACCATCATTCCTAGGTTGATTTTTCCTGGCTAAACCTAGCATAGTACATAAACTTTTCATTTTACCAATTTTTCAAACTAATAAATACCCGCGTATGGAAAGCCTGCTCAGAATCACGTTTGTAAGTGTTGCAGTCATCAGCAATAGCCACCTGTGGGTATAATCCACTACACAAAATGATCTTGATCAAGTTAATGTCTCTGAGTGTGAAGCTGCGACTCTGATTGGATGTTTCCTGCACATGAAACAAATTTTCACAGTGATTAGTAATTATTCAAACAACTAGCCGAGCGGTTAAGAATGCACAGCTTTCATAAGGGAGACCCATGCTGGAATCCTCTGTGAGGTTCAGGGGCACACAGAAAAAATCCCAACCTGCACAGTGCATGGTAACAGCACTAGCCATGCAGCCCTAAATCCTAAGGCTCAAAGACTTCCCCGCCTTTACTGCAGAAGTGATAAATACAGACAATAATGGCAGTTTTTCAGGCGGCAGTTTTAGGAATTAGTTCCCCCCCCCCCCCCCCCCACTTCCCTATGCTTGTGTATGTTACACTCAATACCAAACACTTATATATATATATATTCAATTGTTCATGCTGGGTATAGTGCTAACCCCATATTCAGAAAGCCAGTAAGTACTATGATGAGGTAATCAGCATTTCGTCAGCCAGTTTTACTTCCAGCAAATAAATGTCCTCATACCTTTTTTTAGCTTGATAAATTGGGGGGAACCTGCCTCTATAAAGATTCAAACATGTAACTACTAACTCTACAGTTACTGATATGCTAGTTATTGCTATACAACAGCTCTGAGGATTAGCTCATACACACAGCAGATAATTTGTAAGGTTTTTTTTTCTAATTACAGGCATACTTAAAGAATTCATTCATTCCACAATGGCAGTTTCTTTTGGCTTCAGCTAGTGATTTGTAAACTTTGCCTCTAACAGCAATTACTGGCTGTCTAGACAAGTAACTTGCAATGCTTAACTGCAAATTGTCCACTTACACAGTGGATACTTGGTTATTTAAGTTTTCTCCACATTATTCTGTGCTGCTGATTCTCTAGCACCAGAAGGTGCAGTTGCAATTATGGTGTAAGAGGAAAGGCCTTATTTTCTATGCTTTTTTGCAAGAGTTGTTTTCTTTTTGCAGGTAGCACCAATTTTTGAGAGGCAGTAATAAATACAATCTTGTGTTCAGTCAGCTACAGCTACAGTCTTTCATTTAAAATAATTAGTCATTGTCAGAGGCAGAATCTTGTTTACAAGCAGTTACAATTTTACATATACGCTACTGCAGTCATAAGGAAAGCTAATGCAATCTTTCATACAGATGATAATAAAATCTACGAGGACAGGAGCTACAGTATGTTACAAACATTAGCATTTCTCAAAACAATGTTTCCCTATTGTGAATTAAAACACATACAATTTATTGTCTGGCACATTTTGCTGTATACGGTCTCATGTTACATAAACAAAATTATGGCACATTTTGCTGTAAACTGTCCCATGTTACATAAACACAATGATGGCACATTTCGATGTAAACTGTCCCCTGTTACATAAACACAATGATGGCACATTTCGCTGTATACTGTCCCATGTTACATAAACACAATGATGGCACATTTTGCTGTAAACTGTCCCATGTTACATAAACACAATGATGGCACATTTCGCTGTAAACTGTCCCCTGTTACATAAACACGATGATGGCACATTTCGCTGTAAACTGTCCCCTGTTACATAAACACAATGATGGCACATTTTGCTGTATACTGTCCCATGTTACATAAACACAATGATGGCACATTTTGCTGTAAACTGTCCCATGTTACATAAACACAATGATGGCACATTTCGCTGTAAACTATCCCCTGTTACATAAACATAATGATAACACGCTTAATCCAAGACTTCTATGGAAAGATGTACAGTGTAACAACCGACTGTGATTTGTGCATTGTAGCTAAAAGAATGTATTCAGTGTTTCAATTTATGTTGATCGAAAATACTGTAGTGTCGGCATCTGTGGCTTATGCGATGCAAGTGAGCTTCATAATGCCAGGGTGCTGGGTTTGATTCCCACTGCGGATGGTTTATCTTGCATTGGTTTCAATAGTGATACTGAAAGCTGACCGTTCAGAAAGCAATGGCACAGTACTAGACATAAAATTTGCCTAGAAAACCACAACAGCCACATAAAAATTGGCAATAAATTGTGTTCTCATTATTTAAATTAGCACACCTTTTACAAATGACAATTTTTCTTTTCAAATTGAAGAATTAAGCAACACATACTTGTAACTGATTGAGATCATTAGAAAGACGAAATTCCAAATCTTTGATATCATCACCTTTGTCCTCATCCTGCTCATCGTCACTTATCTTGAAATCCTGTTAATAAAGTATTAAAAAAGCCAGTTCAATCAAAGAACATTAAGGATATTGGCAAAACTGTAAGCTGTACTAAAATAAATAATGCTCATACATACTTTTCAACCCCTGGTAAGGGCTGGAATTTTTTCATGTGGACCTGGACTTCTAGTAATTTCCCCTGGTCTCTGGGTAGTGAGATAGGATGCCCGTGTGTATTGCTGCGCATATAAAAAATCCCTAGGCAGTTGGAAATTGAAAAGAGTAGCCTAACGACGCTGCCCGTTCAAAATATAGAGTTAAAAATGTAAACAAAGTATTTTAGGATCCACACAGGTGTACTACAGAGCCTGTGCACTGTGCTGAGCTTCTTCAGACTCAGACTTGAGTTGGAGGAAGAACGGAGCACTTATGGGTTACTAACTGTGTGCCATGATGTTGATCTGTTGTTTAAACCTCAAACTTTCATGTCTGCTCTGAGTGGCACATGTAATGATATACTTTACGACATATTAGGTAAACAGCTAGTTAGCATAAAACATCCTGGTCAGAAAAGACAAACATGAGGTTGGATGTGACGATTGTGCAGCATGAGAAATAACTCAGTGATGTTATAAAAATGAGTGCAAACTGAACGGATGATTGAAATGGTGAAAGAACTTATAATCACTCTATTTGGCACCTGGATGGATCGCAAGTCATTATGAATTGTGCAACCGTAAGTGAAATCTACTCAAGAAGCCTACAGCAAAATGGCAGCTGAGATGACATAGCAGTGATGAACATAATCAATGGAAGAATGTTGATGCTGACCATCTCTGAGCTTGAAAGGGAATGTTTGCTGATAGGAAAATATATGATGTAAGTAATGATACCAGTGTTGATGTTCTGATGAGGAGTTGAGGGCCTGTTGTCCAACCACTGATAGAATGAGACAGAGGACGGTAAACATCTTGGAGCAGTGAATAAAACCTTATACATTTACAAGTGTCTTCTGCCAGTCTACTGTAGACTTTGATATGCACTATCCTGTTGCTGTCATTGACTGGGACATCAGGGATCCCAGCTGGTTTGTAATACAGCTATTTCTACTCCAGGAAGCTCATTATGGCATATATAATCATGTAAGCATTGGGGGTTATGTGCTTTATTACAAGCTGTGTCTATTCTATGCAACAGGAACATGATAGGGGCACTGAGGTCTTCATTGGTTCTCTACCATTTGTCATGTATTCTTGCTTCTGAGGGCCAGGTCTGCATTCTGTTTAGTCAAATCTGGGCAGTCTTTTGGGATGTGCAATGCTGTTAGCTCAAGTTCTCCAAGTTGCAGGATGCAGCTTTGGTAATAAATTTTAGGAAGATACACTACACAGTGTTCTGTGCTGAACCTGAAGATTAATATTAAACAAACAAAAATCTAACCAATGGAACCATCACAAAAAATGTGATATGAATTCTGCATACTTTTAATAGCGGTGAATCCTAGAGAAATAAAAGTGAAGGATCTTTATCATGCCTTCGGCGCATCGGGCATATAGTGGTGCTAGACCTATATGTTTACAGGCCAGTCAGCACATGTTGGGTGATTTGGTCAAAAGCTACCTTTACTTCCCAGGACATTACCTGGTTTGCAATTTTGACTGTACTGACATGGGAGCCCAGAGATAAACAGTAAACAAGCACAAATTCCAGGGCTGGGGGTGGAGGTGGGGGTGTTAGCTGAGTCACGGAACTGGTTTTTTAAGAAGATCCTCAAAATGTTCAGCTCTTTAGTTCATTTTATCTTTAATGTTCATGTGAACTTTCTCACTGCCATCTCTGATCTATCCATCTGGTCAGGGTTTATTACCTATTATTTTCCTTGTGAGGCTATTAACGTCTCATAGGTTTCTTTCTGCTTTTGCTGTTTATCTCTTACAAGGCCACCTAGATATTGTCTTTTATCTGCCCTTATCGTTTTTCTAATTTATTTTGTAGCTTCTGTGTATTTTTCATCTGTTCTGATTTTGCTATTCATTTGTATGTTTGTTTGTTTCTCAAGTGTAATAACAAAACATAAAATAACATCTTGTAGGGAGTAGGCAGTCCGAAACCCAAGTTCAAGGTGTCTCCTTCGTGCCAAAGAATTGCATGGCTATTGGGTGAACAGTCATTAACGAAGGCAGGCAGATCGTTGTAGGGGCGACGCCTTGCTGGTGGATGTAATGTCCTAAGTCCCTTCCCCAGCTAATAATGACGGTACTGCTGGGGTGACCGTTTATTAACCCTCATATAATGCTTCAGATCAAAATGGACGCTAGGCACGGCCACCTTTTTTTTTCCTGCCAGACGGTGGCCGTTGCATTTTTGCTCCATTTGTAGACTGGAAAGATATAGTTTCGTCGCCCAGCTGAAACTAGGATTACCAGATTACCAGATTGTTTTTTAAATTATTTTTTTTATGATAACAATAAACAAGTATTTTCCTTTTAAATCTGTAGAGTCAGAATTCCACATTAGCGTTTAAAGAAGACATTCAATTTAGTGTATAACATCAATATTTATCACCATACATTTGAAATTTAATTTTAAACAGTTTCAGAAGGGGTACAAACCTCATCTTCAAGAGTTAGAATTTTCCTCTTTTTCCTTTCATTCATCTTTTGCTTTTTCAATTCATTTAGTCTCTTCCTTTCTCCATGCATTTGTCTCCTTTCATCACTGGTCAGGTATCGCTGTCTGCTAACGCCACCATCCAACAGGTGATGGTCCTAAACAAAAAGTACAAGTCACAAAAAAATTAATATAAATATTTTAATAAAACCAGATTTCTACTGTTCTTATGTGTTATGGATATTTCTGGGAGAGCTCTTCACTTATGTGGTAGGTTAGTTCGACGCTAGTCTCCCCACTCACACACTCTTACACACTAGCTCACATCTGATTGGTCGACCTTCAGCCTAGCTCACTTCTGATTAGTCGACCTTGAGCCATGTTACCTTGCCATAAAGTGAAGGAGGTTTTACGCAACAACCTTGATATCGCGTGTTCTATATTTCAGCATGGCAGCGCTTTTAACACTCCAAAAACATGGACAAACTGGGTCTAACACAACCCCCTTAGAGAGTGCTAAAACCTATGTCACAGGTATGTAAGACATCAAGGAAACCAAACAAGAGAATGGGACACATCTGTAACTTCCAGAAAAGTAGACCAGCCCAACAAATTTGTCAACGAAAACTACCTACTTTGTTTGGGGAGACTATCGTTGAACTACATACGTAATTTACACTGTTTTGTGTATTCATGTTGGTTACTGCTATATTGTCCTTTGTGTCATATGTTTGCCGATGAAGGGTTTCTAGATGCAACTTTCATGATTAGGATAATGTGAAGTCACTAGTTCTACTTCTCATTTCAACAGATATCTTTGTATCCCTTCTTCTGCCTTCTAAACCCCATGGGGCACAGGGCTTCAACTCAACTTACACCAACTCGTCCTATCCTTTGCTATTGCCTGCAGCTCTTCCCATGTTTTCCCCATCTTTTTAGTTTCATTCTCTATGGATGCATAGCTGGTTCTGCATAATTACCTCTCATGATACTTCTTCTTCAGCGCTCACTCTTAAAATGGTGGTTGGCATGTTGTGTTGTGGTTTACATCTAGGCTGTAATTTCTGTGCCAACTCACATGACTTCCACAACTATTTTACTGTGCTTGTTTGGCGGCAGTGTACCTCCGCTCCCCTTCCCCCTCAATGTCAGAACCCTGTCTTAACAGTCATGGGTCGGTACACACCACAGAGACGGTGGACTGTGTGTGCATACAGAATGCTGAGTTGATGGACGGATCATCAAAGTGTAATCATGACTGTTTCATGTATGTGTGTAAACTATAGTTCATTTCGTTATAGTTGACTGAGACAAAGTGTGACTGGGCGGGTTTGTTTTGGTGAATTGAATGCTCCACTGATGAGGCCATGCTTTCTATAGAGCCGAGACAGAGTTCATGAACTGTGACAAAAAGCCACGAGGTTGTGGGACAAGGAGATTCAACATTCAGGATTCAGACAGAAGACAGGAGAAATGATTAGTTGGACAGAGTAGAATGTTAGAATAATAATTTAGTGACTAGATAGATTGTGTTAAGTGTTACGTTATGATAGTATAGCTTCTCTGTGTTATGCAGCATCCAGCAGCGACAAGTGTTGTGTTGTCTTTTATTGCATAAGTAGTGTTTAAGTATTCTGATAAGAAGAATTGGGTGTTGATATGGTTTTGTGATGATATCTATCCTCTGCACACTGGCCCTGCACTCGAGAGGCGCCATGTAATCCTGCTGAGGTCCAGTAGCAAAAGAAAAGAACATATCCAGATAGGCATGGTTTGCTGACCTGGAAGTTGTCCATAAGAACCAAGTGGCATGTCAAGTGAATGTAGAGCTAGCACAGCCGGTGTTTCAGGTAATTGGTGCCCACACAGTGGTAAGTCAATTGTCCTACTGTTTATCTGCGATTTACATTAGAGACTGTCATGTGTGCTCCCTGGGTGTCCGGTTTCATAGTGTTTTAGGTTAGATCGTCTGTCATAGGGCCACACAGCGAGCCACGTACTATCAAGGTCAATTAGAGGTCAGTGACAAGAATCCATGTCGGGTTTCTCATGATTCTTTTTCTTTTTTGTGTATGATCAAGGCAGATATGCTGCCTCTATGAATGTCAACTGCAGGTCCCTCATGGTTCCCCATAGTTTGCTCAGCATATTTTACTCTTAAGGCAAGGCGTATCTTCGTAGCTGTAAGAATAGTGGGCAGGCCTGCAGAATGTGCTCAGGTGTTTGTGGTCCCATCTAACATGCACACTGTGATGACTGAATAGTTTTTATTTTATGAATATGGTATATGAGACAGCATGATTTAAAAAGGGTCCTTTTGCAGCACTGCTAGACTAGCAAAGAGCAATATCAACAAAATATGGAGGCTTACAAGCCAGGGGTATTGTGTATTTGCTTTTTCTTCACATTTTATTTAGTGTTATTACATTTTGAACAAGGAACTTATTTAAAAGATCAAAGACCTACACCAGAGTTTTTTTATTCAATTTCACCGGGATGTTAACCCGGTCAATAAATGCTAAATGAAGTCGGTGTGTCTGCCGAAAGGCAAAAATATCCCAACATTGCTTTAAACAGCAATTACCCCATTTGACGTCACTTGGACAAACAAAAGAAAGTTCACTTCTAAGTACCTAACTCATAAATGATGGGTAATATGTATCCCACCAACAATTTATCAGAATCATCAAAATGTTACTTGCCTTCAACAAATCCCTGAACTGTCTCTTTAATTTAGTCATCTCATAGAATCTTTGTTCCTCTAAAGCTCGACGTCGACTCCATACACGTGTTCCTAGACCTTGTGCTTTAACCTATTGTAATAATAATATATCACCGTACATGACACAGATCAGTCATTCGACATATTTCAAAATACAGTTATGTGCCACAGAGGCCAGTTGTTTACATTATATACACACACACACACACACATACATAGACACACACACACACATACATATACTTTTGGCCCCCCATGTGGGTTCCAGGGCCCCATTGTGGGGAAAACAAGAATAGACCCACTGCCTCCCCAAAAGCATGTCGTAGAAGTCGACTAATTGGGGAGTTTCCTTTGAAGTCTGAGTGCATTTGCCGGAGAGACAAGGAACCAACAGTCTGTATTCAAGAGAATGAGATCTGTAAAACTGATGCACACGCAACACTCAGGTTCTGGAGCAGGACTGCAGTTCAGTAGTGGACGAGCAACCAGAACGTTCCGCCAGAGTGTACAGCTGGTGAATCGCGAAGAAGAAGAAGAAGAAGATATACTTTTGGCCAAGAGAAACACCGGTGCAAGCAAAACTTTAAGGGTCGCTGCGAGAATTACAACAGACAGTAAAGTTCATGCTAGAGAGAGCACTGAAGATATAGATAATATATTTCAAGCAAACGAAAGAAGAAGAAGATATAATACGCCCACAGGTGTGTGTGTGTGTATGTGTGTGTGTGTGAGAGAGAGAGAGAGAGAGAGAGAGAGCGAGAGAGAGAGAGAGAGAGAGAGAGAGAGAGAGAGAGAGAGAGAGAGAGAGAGAGAGAAAGAAAGAGAGAGAGAGAGAGATTTTATGTCAAAGAAACTAATGTATGACAAATTAATTATGAGTTATAAGTTGGATTATCTTCACAGCACTCCAAAAACATCCATAGGTGCTGAGATTCCCTCTTCAAAATATTCAACAACACCGCCCAGGTAATAGTGCTAGTCCTAGGCTGGTTGACAAGACTGTGTGTGCGTCCAGTGTGTTTCTCATGCTTGGCTGTGCGGATCTTTACTCCCATTTCTCGTATTCTTAGCAATGATGTGCTTCCAAAATCCTCGAAAACTTCCTATCTCTCTAAGGGCATTGACAATGTCTGTGTGATCCATGGGCCGACCATCTGCAATTAATGCAGAACCTGGACATCTATCAGCTCTTTCATTGCCAAAAAACACTTGCATACCCTGGGACAAATATGAAGGTAACTGCACACACAGGAGAGTTCTGCAGTCACTTAAACCACTGTCAGCCTGCCTCGACCTGCTGTATAACACTTAAAGAATCAGTCAGCACACACACATGTGTGGAAATAGTCCTGTGATTCTAGCCATTTGAAAGCTTGTGTCACAGCCAATATTTCCATCATTATGTTGCTGGTAGTCATGAAGAAGGCACCGCTGGCTTCATAGACTGTTCTGTCTGAAAATCGGGCTGTAAATGCCTACACACTCTTATGTCCTCGTATAACGGACCCATCTGTAAAGATCAGCCGATCTGTCTCATCTGATTGTCACTCATAAGTGCGCAGACATCGATGCTGACAGCAACGGGATTCTGCTCCAGCAATTCCTATCAAACGTGACAACACAGGAGAAGGTGAGATAAGGTGTTGTAGGCACTGGTATCCATTCCTCACCAAGTTGGGTGTCTGTTAGACTGCAGACCTGCTTGATGTCATCCTCTGCCCTGCCCAGCCATTTAGTTTAATGCCCTTTTTCCTAAAGAGCCTGTGGTGCATAGGGTGCTTCAGATCGGAGCTTGTCTTGAGGCACATGCGAGCCCTCCAGATCTTGTGTGACAGGGTAATATATCATAAGAACACAAATCCCTAAATCGAGCAACATAAACATAAGATAAATGTTGATAAGCATTAAATCAGTGAGTATAAAATTACAAATAAAAAGGCACGAATGTGAAGCTTATAGATAATGGAATAAAAAACATGTATAACACTCAATGAAGAAGGTGACAAGCTTAAGTAAAATGTACCTGGTCAAAAGACAAAGAAAAAGAAACAGATACAACATATTCATATCTTCTTCTTCTGTCTTCGCCTTAGAAGGGCAGTTGCCATGTGTTGTGGTGTGCAGCTAAACTGAGGTATCTGCACCTTTTAGCCCAACACATCTTACTGCAGCTGACTCCCAATTAGTTGGCTTATATGGCATGCTTGTTACAGGGCAGTGTATTCTTACCCCCCTCCCCCCCACCCCTCCCCCCAATGGGGCCACGGAACCTACACAGGGAATATCCATTTCAGTATCTTCAATCCTTTGACTGGATATTAACTGTGTAACACACAAACAAAACCATACAAAGATAAAGCAAAATAAGTATGGTCTTGTGTCCAAAATAATTGCTGGTTGTAACAATAACCTGCCTGGTACAAACAAACAAAAAGAGTTAAAAGGGTTGAAAGCTGATGTCTCCAGGTTTGAGAGACCAAACCTTTTACATCTGAGTAATTCTGCTGTTCTGTGTACAACTCGTACTAACTGCACATGATATTCACTGCAAATCTCATGCAAAACTAGTAATTAGGCACATAATGAATGGCTAGATATGAGTGTCCTTACCTCAATCCACTCATCAAAGGCATTCAGCAGAGTAAACGGGTCACCATGTACTGACTCCAGGGGTTTTCTAGCAGCCTGAGGTGGAAATGACCACAAAATAAAATTCTGTCCTGCAGCATAAGTTTTCTATTCTCAAAATCATACTGAAGAGATGACAGTTATCACTACAATCATCACGGCCTTGCTGATAAGCATGCAAGGTCATGCTTTCTCAAAGATGAGCTGTGCAGCACATGGATGTTGAAGCAGCGGACCATCATGTCAGAGCTACCTCAGGGGTCACTGTTGCCCCTGTTCTATATAATGTGTAAACGGGTCATATGCCTCCATAATATGGGACTGAAATAAACTACGTCCTTTGCCGATGATGTACTGAACAAACGAACGAATGAATGAACAAACTTTATTTTCAAAGGGTTAAGAATTGGGCACGCAGGCCCGTCTAACATTCTGCCCTTCCAATCCGTTTCTTTCATACAATGCTTCATTTTTACCTCATTTTATAGTTAATAATAATAATAATAATAATAATAATAAAAAGAGGAATGCACAATTAAAAATCTGAGAAATTTAGAAAAGAAACAGAACAAAAAAGAGAAGAGAAAAGAAAATTACAATATCTAAGTCTTAATTACAAATGCTGGAATGTGCTCTAATTTATACTGACATTACTTGAACGTTTTAAAGAGTATAATAATAAGCCTGTTCCAAAAATGATGTAAGTCTTACAGGCTGCATAAAATAAACATCATCAAAACCAATTAAATATTAGTTACAAATATTGGAATGCATTCGACTGACATCTTCAGTTTTAAACAATTATAAGCTTCAGTTTTCAACCCCCACCAAGTTCCCCCCCCCCCCCCACCCCCCCCCAAAAAAAAAACATTAATAAGAAATACATGAAAGCCTTAACATACTATAATCTTTTTAGTAATAGCAGGGTAGACTGAGAGAAGAAAGCTAAAGCACTGCAGCAGGAACTTGACAGACTGACAGATGGTGTGAGGAATCAGGGCCTAGAGTAATCCCCGCTGGCCTAAGTAACATGGCTAGTTAGTTAGTTAATCAACAGATTAGCCTCATTGAGCATCAAAAAAGTCCATAAGTGCTAGAATCCAATCTTTAATATATCCCACAATATCTGGCGACTGATAACACCAGTTCTGTGTTCATTTACAATTCTTCTTTGGCTACCTGTATAATGTTCATGTTCTTTTGACCTGAAGTTCTTGTAGTCTTTTGAGTATTGCAGATTTAACGTCATCTCCTAAATCATCTGCACCTCTTGCTTCCTTGACAGCATTGAGAATGCCGGCCCAGTTTACTGTTTTTCCCTTTTCATACCATGGCCCTGCCAACAAGCCAATCTGCTCGTTCCTTCCCTCTTACCCCAGGGAGTAACAGGGTTCTCACTGAACAACAGAGCTTTCAAGATGCGCATGCCTATGTGTGAAGATGATATGGAAAGGTCACTAGACCTTTAATATCTTGGTATCCACTTTGATAGATGTCTGCCCTTCACACTCGATGATGTCATTATACAGGCTAATGAAGGCCTGGTGCTCTCAGAGTGATTGCAGCATCTAAGATGGAACATAGACTGCTGTTTAGTCAGGCAAGTAGCTTGATTAGCAAGAAACAAAATCAGACTAAGGACTAAGTATCTTTATGGTCTCTCTCTATCTATCTGTATGTGTGTGTGTGTATGTGTGTGTTTATTTGTGTCTATATGTGTGTGTGTTGCATTGGGAGTTGTGTTGTATGTGTGCGTGAGTGCGCAAAAAGAGTAAAACTATTATTATTTCACTGTGATGCTATTATTTCACTGTGATGTGAAACATAACAAAACCAAAGGAGCTTCCCTAAAAAATGGCTAATAAGGAGATTTCAGCATTATGATTTAACTTATCAAAATTGTTCATACACATTATACGGGGATATTTACAGAGATTTCATAAGCAACAAAGGATACATATTTACTCACAATTGCATCACTGTCTGTGTAGGCTCTGTTGGTGAATGGAGACTGAACACTCATGGCTGCAGTAATTGATAAAATGGGATCTATCATCTGTAAGTGCAAACAAATGAAAGAAAATTAGATACATATTGTAGCCATAGTCTCAGAATAGGTTAATGATTTCTCAGAACATCAAAGAATCATATGGTCATAATGAAATGAAATCAGCCAGCAGCTAGAGTACTATATAAGAATAGCAGGGTAAGGGAAAAGGCAGACCAAGAAAGAAACAAGTGGAGGGAGTAAGACACTACAGAAATGTACATTAACACTCGCTACACAACTAGCAAACGACATGAAACTGCATCTAACCCATCTCTGCAACATTTGTTGCTTACTTACTTACGTATTCGATCCTCTTCTACCCTGGGTGTAGAGTTCTGCCAGAGAGATCGCTTTTTTTTTCTTTCTGTCAGCAGTTTTCTTTATGGCTTTGTTGCAATCCAGTCCTCAGTCAGAGACTATCGGATATTGTCTTTCCTGGGGTGTTCCTGCATGTCTGATTCCTAGTTCTTAGCCTTCCATATCTGTGGCTGTGGACAATGCTCTCCAATTCTGCATACATTCCCAAACCATCATAACTGTGACTGATTTGCTTTAGTTTGAAAGGCTCGGGTTTCAAGAGCATAATGTATTGTCTGTATAAGAACTTTACTGAAAGGAAAAGATGAAGGCCAGTGAGCAAGAGAAAGAGAGGGATATAAGTATCATAATCATTAAGATGTGGACAAACAGCTATCTAAAAGAAGGTGCAATCATGGCACAAGAAAGAGATCACTGAAGATCCATTGAAACCAACCTTCATCAAGGCGACAGCTTCAGACAGAATGACTGAACAGCATTCGTGAGTCTACATATGTATTATGAAAATAGTGTATAGATTCTACAAAACTTACATTAAAAATGGATCCCATAATCAGCATTTTGCCAATAACAACATCCACTGGCAGCATAGACAGCATCTGACCTATTGGGGTCAAACTTTCATCAGCTCCTAGGGCACCCTGTTCCTTTAGGAACATGATGGAATTCTCTAAACTGGACATATCTGGGGCCTCTATGAAAGGAAACCTGTGGCAAGAGAATCATTATAAACTAAGATCACAATATATTAAATAAGGCTTTGTTTGTCATTATATTTACTACCTTTTCTATATGTAGAAATGATTTCCATACATTCAAAACCAAGTAAGGATAATTTGTTTTTTAAATCTTCTATTTTTATTCTCCTTGCCAGTTTTTTTTTTTAAATGAGAAGGCCGCTGGCCTTTACAAGGGCTGTGGTGTGGCAAATGTCCTCCACTGATCTATACAGACTGGTTTGGCCTGAATGCAAACTTTCTACTGCAGTATTTTGTGGTGCATGTCCATATGGGCAACATTCTAAGTTCCCAAACTTGAATTTCTTGTACACACTGCTGCAAAGTCTGTAGAGTCCAGTCTGCAATCTAAAAAAAAAAATATGGCTGCTTTCTAATGTATATAAATGAAATGAACCAAAACGTATACTTGAAGTTACGCTTTCAACTATCTTGAAATGATTCTGATTCAACTTGGAATGAGTCGATGCTTCACTTGGAATAAAGCGTGGTTTGCACCTTGGAAAGAACCTTGGCTTACACCGACTTCAACGTCTAGGGTTGACAACACTAACGCCACTCAGCTTCATTGTACATTCTGTCAGTTTATTCTGGTCCATTTATTTCACATGTTCAAACAATTATTCACACTTTATCACTCGCGACATATTCCAACACTAACCATTCGCGCGACATAAAAACGGTATCTTCCATTACCACAACCGTCTTCTCTGACTTCTCATGATCCACTGACCACGAGACTAGCTCGGGCTTCCCCTCGCTTACTCCCCCAGCCACAAGTATCTCGTGCCGTCACTTGTAGCACAGACTTCCTGCTTGCTACAATGTACTCGTGGAGACCATGCAAAGCAGGGTCATCACAATAAAGGTACACATAATAAAACTGCAAATAATTAACTTAAAACTATCAGAATTGTTAGGCAGATTATAGATTCAATCGACCCCATGTGGATTCCAGCACCTTACTGTGAGGAAAACAACCACTGCCAACACACACACACAAAAGCTAACTGTAAGAGTCGACTAAGTGGGAGCTTCCTTCGAAGTCCGAATGCATCTGTCCAAGTAGCAAGAACAACTAACTGCACACAAATAAGCTAGTAAAATGGATGCACCGGCAAAACTCAGGCCCTGGCACAAAGTCGAAGTCCAAATCAACTAACAACTAGGACTTTCTATCGGAGCTTACAGCCAGTAAACAAAAAAGAGAAAAAAATGCAATGTTAATTTTACTTTCTGGCATCAGGAAGTCCAAGGGAGATCATCTGTAGAATGAGTGAGTCCAGGGTCACTCGCTGCAGTTCCGGCGTGGTATAGTCTTGAAAGTCATTGTAATCTGACTCTTTGTACAATCGGAAGCATACACCTGGCCCTGTACGACCTAAATGTAAATAAAATGTAAAATAACTGGTAACTGCATAAAGACACCAGTGCAGTGACAAGTATGGTATTATGAGGTGTGGTAACCAGTTCATTACTCTGCTATCTTTCCTTCACATAAGTCACTATTACTTGTACATACACACATTGCCATCCCAACATAGGGTACTTTTTGTGTGTGTGTGCTTTCTAAAGCCCAATCCCGGCTGTTGTCGGGGACCCTTTTATAACCCCTACGACGGTTGAATGGGGTTTCTGGGACCTGTCCCCAAGTGATCCTCATCCAAATGGTGGCACTTTGTGTCACTGGGTGTTTATCGCTCGGTGTGATGTCCTGGTGAGGTTGAACATTAATCAAACAATACTGCTTGTATTATGAGGTTGGACCGAGTGTTGAGTCTGACAGATCTAAACACAGTACAACCATGCTGCTGGTGGAGATTCAAACTACTGTGCTGGTCTCAAGTGCATCAGCCACTACACTTTTATTTATTAGTATGCCTTTTCTTCTTATTTCTTTGTTTACCCCAAAACATTTTTAAGGGGGACTTTCCATTGTAGCTGTTACATGTGTGCCTTTCGGCCGATACATCCAGCATCATCATTTGTTGATCAGGATTACAGTGCACCAGAAGGCACTGCAGCACAGAGGCTATTTGAGTGCCTGCCAGCTGGTCATCACGGGGGTCAATTTTCATGTGGACAGATAAAATAATGGACTGGCTTTAAAGTTGTTACTGGTGGCATCTTTCCATTTTTCCAGATGATAGTGTTATACTGTGCTATGTGGATGCACAGGAATCACAGTCCATGGTGATGGCGAGTGTGACTAGCAAGACCTGTCTTGGTAAAGAAGTTTTCCACAATTAGAGCTTGGAATTTTGACTTCAGGCCCCCCCCCCCCTCCCCCCCCCCCCCCCCTATCCCTGTGGGTTCCAGTGCCCTATTATAGGGAAAACAAGAAAAAAGCATGTTGTAAGAGTCGACTAATTGGGAGCTTCCTTCGAAGCCGGAGTGAATCTGCCCGAGAGGCAAGGAACCAACAGTCTGCACACAAATGTGTCAGATCTGTCAAACAGAAACTCAGGTTCTGGAACAGGCCTGCAGTCCAGAAGTGGACGAACAACCAGAACTTGACACCAGAGTTTACAGCTGGTGAACGCAAAGAAGAAGATTTCCCTACAGTTGTTGCCATCACCTGTATTTATTGTGTTTCTTCTCAGACGCCAAGCTCTCAACCTTTCTGTCATCATTTCCCCCCCCCCCCCCTCCCATATTTCTACCCCCTTCCTGATTTTCCTCTCCATTTAACTTGGTCCATGTCATTTCGTTTCCAAAAATCTACCTCAGTACAAATACCATTTATGTCCCACTTGCAGGCATCTTTATATCGTAGTCAAGGCCGGTCTCGACATATTCTACCCATAGACAATTTACCATTGCTCTAAGCCTGGGCTCAAAGGTTGACCCTGCCTAAAATGTGTACCATAAAGGCAGCCAGCTTTATAGTGACCATATCATTCATTGAGTTTTCAAGCTCTATAAACAAAAGGGGCTAGACCCATATCAGCAATAAACTTCCGTGTGTAGAAATGGGACATTTACTTACATCTGCTTACATTGTGACAGTTTCAATGGTTTGGACATTTATGCAGAATGAGAGAGAATCAGCCATCATGGGAGGCAAAGAACCAGGGAATCAGACCTCCAGAAGGACCCAGAGTTTGCTGGACAGACAACATATGAGATCTGTGACTGAGGACTGGAATGGAACAAAGCCACACACACACAAAATGCCTACAGAGAAGTCTGGTGGATCTCTCTGGCCATTCTACACACCAGGAAAGAAGAGGATCAACAAATTAAGTGAGTAAGAAAGTCAACTAAGCTTACTTATATAGTGCACAATTTCAAATGGTTCAGAAATTTTTACCAAATTGCAAAACTACACTTAGTGTAACTGAAATTCTTAAATATCTGAAATACCTCATGAGATTATTGAAGCTATTGCTAACATTCAAAGTTACAGATGACTGCCATACCTCTAAGCAACTTTGACACGTGTTCACATAATGAACGTTAACATTTTAAGTTAAAATTCAATGTCACACATCTAACCCCTATGACAGCTGAAGTAAAATGAATGTTAACACTCTGAGTCAACGTCATACCTCAAAACCACTTTGGTACAGGTATACTCTATGTTGTCGGCCACTGTGCCAGTGTGCTGGGTTTGATCCCGGCTGCAGAGGGGTTGTCTTGCATTGGTTTCAACAGTGGTGCCAACAGATGACCATTCAGAGAGCAATGCCAAACTACTGAATGTAACATTTGCCTAGAAAAACTACAACAGCCAAAAAATGCTGGGGTTGGTTCTGCAACATCCTGTAAAGGATAGGCAACTAACTTTCTAACAGGTATGTTAGCAATTTAAGTTACATTTCTAGGCCACACATCAAAGCTATTTTGACATATGTATATACACAATATGTCTTATATAAAAAAATTTTTTAAACTTTTACACATGAAACAAACCTGCTCTTCCTTTTCTCTGTTCTGCACTTGCACGACTTATCCAAAACTCTTGTAACTTTTGCATTTTGTACTTTGAATCAAAGCTCATCTCTTTCACCTGAAAATTTCACACATTTCACTGCTATAAGCAAGAATAAATACACTGATACCACTACAAATATGAATACTATAAAGTGATACACTGACATCTAGACAAACAATGATCTCTGTAACAAACTGATTATCTTATGTCATTACAAACATTAACATACAGAAGAAAAGACTGAAATTGCCACAAACATTAATACTATAAAGTGATACACTGGCATTCAGACAAACATGATCTCTGTAACAGACTGATTATCTTATGTCATTACAAACATTCACATACAGAAGAAAAGACTGACATTGCCACAAACATGAATACTATAAAGTGATACACTGGCATTCAGACAAACATGATCTCTGTAACAGACTGATTATCTTATGTCATTACAAACATTCACATACAGAAGAAAACACTGACATTGCCACAAACATGAATACTATAAAGTGATACACTGGCATTCAGACACACATGATCTCTGTAACAGACTGATTATCTTATGTCATTACAAACATTAACATACAGAAGAAAAGACTGACATTAAAATTGCCACAAACATGAATACTATAAAGTGATACACTGGCATTCAGACAAACATGATCTCTGTAACAGACTGATTATCTTATGTCATTACAAACATTCACATACAGAAGAAAAGACTGACATTGCCACAAACATGTATACTATAAAGTGAAACACTGGCATTCAGACAAACATGATTTCTGTAACAGACTGATTATCTTATGTCATTACAAACATTCACATACAGAAGAAAAGACTGACATTGCCACAAACATGAACACTATACAATGATATACTGACATAACTACAGACAATAAATATTTAAAAATGTTCCTGCCTTTGAACAAACACTAGGGGAAAAGGAATGGGGGAAGGGGGGGATTATGGAAGGTTTTTACAACCCAAAAAATTCAGCTTTAGTAAGAATGAGCTACATAAACAACTGAGAAAGAATGTTGTGTTGACATAAAAGAAGAATAGGGCAAACAGTGTCAAGAAATGTATATCTTATAAGCAGTACCGTGGTACTGGGAGTCAATAAAACATGACAATAAATCCATCTTCAATGCTGCATGATGGCACATAAAAGCTTCAAATTACCTTTCCTGAATCAACAATGAAGCGCACACCATCTATAGTGACAGACGTTTCTGCGATGTTGGTGGACACAATACACTTGCGAATGCCCTCTGGAGCTATGTCAAACACCTTGTCCTGCTCTTCCACTGACAGAGAACTGTGTAATGGTAACACGATCCATCGTTTGGTCTGCTGTGCAAATGCACGGGCTGCTTCTACAACTGCCATTATTTCTGACATTCCACTCAGAAAAATCAGAAGGTCTCCTCTTTCTGTGGCCTGATACTGGGTAGGACGAATATTTACACATAAATTATATTTTTTCTTGAGACAGTAGAAAAGAGAACTATATTTTACGTTTTCCAAAACAAAACCAAAAAAAATCAAGTTTTTCGTTTATTGCCTGGCATATTCCTTCTATCTAATTAGATGCATACATATTAAAGACTGTAATAAAGTGGAACTTCTTCTTTGCGTTTGGTTTCATATGCTCAGATTAGACCATCTGGTGGGTTGCTTCTATGAACTTGCATATCAGTAGCAGGTCCTTCATGGTTCTCCACATCTTGCTCTGCACATGTTGCTCTTGAGGCCAGGTGTCTTTTCGAAGTTGTAGGTAAAGTGGGCAGGTCTGCAGAATGTGCTCAGGTGTTTTTGGTCCTGTTTGACAGGCACACTGTGGGGACTGTACAATCTTTATTTTATGCATGTGGTAGTTGAGCCTACAGTGTCCTGTTTGAAGACGGAAAATTGTTGTATGTTGTTTTCTGTTGAGTTTACTGCTGGGGTCTCGTGGATGTTTACTGTTAGTCTGTTCTCTCAACAATTCCTTGTATTTTCCTTAATAAGTGTTCTGATTTCTAGTAATGACAATGGATGGGTGTGCAGTTTCTCTTTTGTTCCATTTTTAGCAAGTCTGCTAACTAATTTCCTAGTATGCTTCAGTGAGCCGGGATCCACTGGAGGACAATTTGATTGTTTTCTGCAAGTCTGTTTAGCTGGCTGGTCATTTCTCTCTCCATGTTGTCTCATGGATCCCTCTGAGTCGCCTGGAGGACTGACATGCAGTCACAAAGGAAAACAATTTTTCTGTTTTTAAATTTTTCTTTCCTCTAGCACTTTAGCTGAATCAACAATTGTTTGCTGCTCAGCTCTGAAGTTTGTTGAGTTTTCTGGAGGCGCATGACGTTTCTACTGTGGTCGCATCTTACATCTGGATGACTGATACAGCTACTCTCTTTTTTTTTCTGCTCCCTCAAATGATCCATCAGTGTAAACATGAGTCCATTCGGATTTTGGATAACAGTTGCATGCAATACTAGGTCACATTCTTCAGCCTTTCTATCTATGCTTGGAATTTTTGTTGTGACTGTATAGTTAGGCAGTAGGTCTTGCTGTATGCCTTTATCATTTTTCATGATGAAGGATCTTTAGAAAGGATGTCACTGTTTTTTTGTAGCACAGTTCTGATGAATGGTGAAAGCTTGGTCTTTTCAGTTGGTTTTTTCAGTTAGGTTATTTACTTTTCTGTGTTATTCATGCATTTAAATTTTTCTTTTAGGGAAAGCACCTTTTCTTTCTTTCGAAGGCTCAAGCTCTGGAAGCCACAAGTTGCCTCCAGCTTATAGATTGGTGTGCTTCTCATATCTCCAGTGATGATTCTGAGATGTGTTCTGTATTTTATCCAGTCGGTGTGTAGGTTTGATTTGGCTGCAGTGGAGTATGCTCCCATGCCATACTCCAGTTTTAGTCCTACGTATCCTATGTATACTTGTCGTACAGTGTTGGTATCTGCGTCCCAGCATGTTTCAATAAGTTTTCTTTCTAAATCTGAGCCTCAGGGTAGCTTTTCTTTGGGTGTCTTCAATGTGGTTGTCCCAGGTCAGTCTTTTGTCAAATTTTACACCCAAATATGTGGGGTTGTCCTCTTTTAGAAGGATGATGCCTTTTAGGTACAGATCAACATGTTCTGGCTTTGTGGAAAGAGAGAAGAGAGCTGAGATGGTTTTTGTCTGATTCATTATGACTCCCCAAGATTCTGTCCATTTCTTAACTGTATTTATAGCTTCCTGCATTTCTGTTTTAGTTGTTCCTGTGAGCTCAGCTTGGGTTCATATGGCCAGGTCTTCTGCATGTAGGGCCTTGTGAATGTGAGTTGTGAACTGTTTTGGGAGGTCATAGATAAAATGGATAAACAGGGTTGGAGATATAAATACCTCCCTGGAGGACACCTTCTTGTAACCTGACCAGCTTGCTCTTGTGTTCTTCCAGTCTGACTCTCGCATAGCATTTGTAAAGAAAGTCTCTAATCCAGGCAAACATATGCCCTTTTATCCCACGGTGTGCTAGTTTTAGCAAGAGTCCTTTCTTTCAGACCTTATTGAAGGCTATGGTCAGGTCGAAGAAAGTAGCAACCAGTTTGTATTTTTTCTGGAAAGCATTTAAATTTCTCCTGAAGTCTGATTGGCTACAATCCAATATCTTGTTTTCTTCCAGAAAATTAAGTTACCTGTTGTTCACTAATGTTTCCATGGTAAAGTGGAACAAATTTAATCTGTTTGGCTGAAATACAGTAGCAAATAACTCCGCCAATATAAAAAAAAATAATTATGAGCTCTGGTCTTGACACACCACTAGGTGTGGTTCTTCACCTCTGCATCCCTAACATTATACAGCAAAATTATACAGCGAATTTACTACGCTTAATTTATCAAATTTGTCCTTTTAAGTTTATTTCTCCTTGTTTACCAACTTGATTACTGATTAAAAAATCAACATAACAGCACACCCGGCATACCCACTGATGCTCCATCTCCAGCAGCAAATGTCTTAAAGTGTAGATGCCAACTATTCTCAAAGCACACTGATAATAAACTCACTCTTTTCTTCCTTTCATACATCCATACTTGCCAGATTAACTCCTAATTCCTCATTCAAATATTCTTACACATGTTATTTCATCTATTATCTGTACCTTGTGATCAATCTTCTGCATGATACGAAGATATGGTGTAGCATCAAGACGCCTTGAGTCAAAACTGTCCTCTTTCCTAATTGGACAGTATTCTAGTTCTATGGGGTACAATCTGCCTGGCACCTACAAGAATATTCACAGCTTCATAACTATTTAACACAAAACCAATCTATTTTGCAGTTTTCTACAAAATTAAATGCAGAAAAAATTTCAAGAATAAAACAATTTTGTAATTATGTTTTACATCGCCATTTTTTGTCTTCTTTTAAAAAAAAAAATCTTGGATGAAAACTGCTTAACTGTGGAATAAAATTCTGCCAATTAATTTACTGTTTGCCATTTTGCACCAAGAACAGCTGATACAGTATGACTCAACTAATAAATTCAAAAGCCACAAAAACTTTTTTACTAAAATGTGCATAGCGGAAAACACTTCCCGGTAAAAAGTCGAGGATTGCACTGTGAAATAATTTTTGCTAAACTCTAACCAACAGAGCCATAATGGACATGATCTACACTAAGAGACACATCTAACAATACACACCTGAAGCACATACACGAAACAGTCTACTCAATCTGATGCAACATAACAAACCTATCACATGCCATGCCACTACTGTAAGCAAAACATCTTCTTTCAGTTTTGACAAAGTTTTTGATGGCATTTCGTAAGAATTATCAATGTCACAGTCATGAAACTGTTAACAATTATCTTTACCTTCACTTTCTGACTCTTCTTCTTCTTTGCGTTCGGTTTCGTATGCTTAGCTCAGACCATCAGATGGGTTGCCTCTATGAACTCACATGTCAGCTGCAGGTCCTGCATGGTTCCCCATAGCTTGCTCTGCACACGTTGAGACCAGGTGTCTTTTCAAAGTTGCAGGTAGAGTGGGTAGGTCTGCAGAATGTGTTGGGGTGTTTGTGGTCCTGTTTGACAGGCACACTGTGGGGACTGTACAATCTTTATTTTATGCATGTGGTAGTTGAGCATGCAGTGTCCTGTTTGTAGTCGGAAAATTGTTGTATGTAGCTTTCTGTTGAGTCTGCTGATGGGGTCTTGTGGATGTTTACTGTTAGTTTGTTCTCTCCACAATTCCTTGTATTTTCCTTTGATAAGTGCTCTGATTTCTGGAAATGACAATCAATGGGCTTGTTGTTTCTCCTTTGTTCCATTTTGTGCAAGTCTGTCTGCTAACTCATTTCCTAGTATGCTGCACTGAGCCGGGATCCACTGGAGAATGATTTGATTGTTTTCTGTGTGTTTTTTTAGCTGACCGGTCAGTTCTCTTTCCATGTTGTCTCGTAGATCCCTATAAGTCGCATGGAGGACTGACATGCAGTCACAAAAGAAAACAATTTTGCTGTTTTTAATTTTTCTTTCCTCGAGCACTTTGGCTGAATCAATAATTGCTTGTTGCTCTGCTCTAAAGTTGGTTGAGAGTCTTCCGGAGGCACATGACATTTCTACTGTGGTCCCATCTTGCAGCATGATGACCGATCCAGCTCCTCCATTTTTGTCTGCTCCCTCCAATGAACCATCGGTGTATACATGTGTCCATCCGTGTCTTGGATAACAGCTGTAGTCATGTTCAAGGGTCTTTGCATGCAGTACAAGTTCACATTCTTCAGCCTTTCTGTCTATGCCTGGAATTGTTGTTGGGACTATATAGTTAGGCTGTAGGTCTATGCTGTATGCCTGAATCATTTCCCATGTTGAAGGATCTTTAGAAAGGATGTCACTGTTTTTTGTGTAGTACAGTTTCGATAGATGGTGAAAGCTTTGTCTTTTCAGTCGATTTTTTGTGTTATTTGCTATTCTGTGCATGGGGTTGTTGTTCATGCGTTTAAATTCTTCTGTTGGGGTAAGCACCTTTTCTTTCTTTCGAAGGCTCAAGCTCTGGAAGCCACAAGTTGCCTCCAGCTCATAGATTGGTGTGCTTCTCATATCTCCAGTGATGATTCTGAGATGTGTTCTGTATTTTATCCAGTTGGTGTGTAGGTTTGATTTGGCTGCAGTGGAGTATGCTCCCATGCCATACTCCAGTTTTGGTCGTACGTATCCAGTGTATACTTCTCGTACAGTGCTGGCATCTGCACCCCAGCTTGTTCCAGTAAGTTTCTTCATAAGTCTGAGCCTCAGGGTAGCTTTCCTTTGGGTGTCTTCAATGTGGGGGCCCCAGGTCAGTCTTTTGTCAAATTTTACCCCCAAATATGTGGGGTTATCCTCTTTGCCTTCTAGGATGTTGCCTTCTAAATACAGATCAACTTGCTCTGGCTTTGTGGAAAGAGAGAACAAAGTTGAGACAGTTTTAGTCTGATTTATTGTGACTCCCCAAGAGTTTGTCCATTTCTTAACTGTTTTTATAGCTTCCTGCATTTTAGTTTTAGTTGTTCCTATATGTTCAGCTTGAGTCCATATGGCCAGGTCATCTGCATGCAGCGCCTTGTGAATGTGAGTCGTGAACTGTTTTGGGAGGCCATTGATGAAAAAAATAAGCAGGGTAGGTGAAATTACACCCCCCCGGGGGGACACCTTCTTGTAACCTTACCAGCTTGCTCTTGTGATTTTCCAGTCTGACTCTCACACAGCGTCTGTAAAGGAAGTCTCTAATCCAGGCAAACACATGTCCTTCTATCCCACATTGTGCTAGTTTTAGCAAGAGTCCTTTCTTCCAGTCCTTATCGAAAGCTTTGGTCAGGTCGAATAAAGAAGCTAGCAGTTTGTATTTTTTCTGGAAAGCATCTTCAATTTCCTGTGCGAGATAAGAGGTTTGGTCATCAGTGCTTCTGTATTTCCTGAAGCCTGATTGGCTGTCATCCAATGTCTTGTTTTCTTCCAGGAAATAAAGTAACCTGTTGTTCACTAATCTTTCCATGGTCTTTCCAAGGCAGCTTAGGAGGCTTATGGGGCGGTAACTGAATTTGTTTTCCTTAGGCTTTCCTTTCTTGGCTATGGGAACTATTTTTGCCTCCTTCCATTCCTTAGGAAGTAGTCCCTGGGCCCAGGATTGGTTTATAAGGTCTAAGAGTCGTTGCCTACCAGCTGGTCTCAAGTGTACTATAATTTCATTTGTTTTCCGATCAGGTCCCGGTGCCTTCCTTTTCTTAAGGTTTCTTATTGTGCATTCAAGTTCTTGGGGACTAAAGGGTTTATTCATTATATCTTGGTTTTCTTGATTTTTTCTCTTGCTCTAGACATAAAGATTTTGCTTTCCTCTGCAAAACCATCAGCCAGCAGGTTTGCTGCTTGTTTACCAATGAAAGTTTTCCCACTATCTTCAATGACAGTGTGGGCACGGCTGGTATTATTCTCCTCATTTAGACTCTTTACTAGATGCCATAGCTTTTTCCCATCTTTCTCCATGTTGAGAGCTGCAGTCTTTTCCTGCCGTCTTGTCCAGATGCATGTGAGTTTTTCTTTTCTATAAATAGCCTGATGTTTATTGTGTTCTGTTATGTTGAGGTCAGAGGGATCTTGTTCCATTTTTTCTCTTGCTTCAGTGCTTCTTTGGTGCAGTTGTTGCGGTTCTTGGGTCCAGAAGGGTTCATAGTTTTGCCTTCGACCTCGGGGAATTGATTTTTGCGCTGCTTCGAGTATGATATTGGTCAGAGTTGTGGTGTTTTTTCAAACCTCGTTAGTGAAAAAGGGCTCTGATAGTTTCTTTTCAGTTACATTTTTGTAGAGGTCCCAGTCTGCTTTCTTGTAGTTCCAGCTGGCGATCTTTTCTTGTTTTCTGGAGGCTTGACCTCTCCTATCATGACGATGACTGGTTTGTGATCACTTCCTCCCAGTTGTTTTATCACTTCTCTGTCTGCCCTACGTTGGATGTTTTCTGTAGCTATAGCTAGGTCTGGTGTACTTTGTGTTCGCCATCGTTTAGAGTAGAATGTTGGTTCAGCAAGGTTCATTTATTAGTATCAGGTTTTCTACCATCCATTCCTCTACCTTTTCTCCTCTTGTGTCCATAGAAGCATAGCCCCAACTAGGGGAATGACTGTTTAAGTCACCAAGAATTAGGTGGCTCTTATCGGCTACTTCGATGTGTTCTAGTTCTAATTTCCTGTTGTTGGACAGTAAAAGTTAGTAACGTGTAGCGGCTCAGGAAGGATATGCAGTTCTATAGTTAGATGTTCAGACTCACTGATGCTTCTTGAAGTTTCTGTGGCTGCAATAGTAGTTCTAACTAATGTAATGATGCCCCCTTTGTGGCCATCTCTGTCTAGCCTAAATGTTTCACAGCCTCTGACAGAAAAGCGAGAGCCTATGTTTAAATGGGTTTCCTGAATGCAGACAACATCAATATTGTGTTCATATGAATTTTTGCAGTTCAAGCTTTTTCATCATTACCCCATCTGCGTTCCATTGCATTATCTTTAGTGTGTGGCGTGCATACGATTGATTGTGACGAGCGTAAAACTTGACCTACAGTGTGACGTGCTGTAAAGGCTGCGTGGTGATGTGCAGCGTACCAAAGTGACTAGGGTGTCGCAATGTAACAAATGGCATCAACACTTAACATGCCACTGGCCAAGAGTACACAACATGATGAATGCTGAAGCTTCCAAACGTAGCGAAACAAGAACTCTCTTTAAAAGTTCCATTTGTGTATTGACAATAACGATGATCAACACAAGGAGAAAATGTGCAGTTACTAATCAAGATTCATTCAAGCATATCAACAAAAGCCCGCTCGTACATCCATGGACTGATATGTCCTCACGATAGGTCGCAGTCCGACCTTGAGATCCAGACAGTAATCTGAATTAAGTAATGAAGGTATACCGGCTTACTGCCGAACTGTGTCGATCTACCAGCTTTCTGCTGAGGTCTATATTGGATTCCCGGGGTAAAACGTCCTCAAGGATCCAACTGTATACAACGTTTGCTTCAGTGGGATCCCGGGGTAAAGCGTCCTCAGGGATCCACACGTCCGTCTCCTTCAGACTGTAAACATCAACTGCCTTTGACAACAATTCCTTCACAACGTTACGTATTGTTTTGACGTCTTATTTGCTCACTAAGTACCGGTGCGTTCTAGTGCACATTCGCACGCGACATAGTGTTTTGGTATTTTTTGGCCAGACGCATTACTCTGCTTAATCCTGGTCCGCTGATGCGCAGAGCTACCAACAGTAGTTTGGGATGGATTCCTTCGAGGCTCGGAATCCGGCACTGTTTCCGCCTGGCGGTAGTCCACAGGAGCAGCCCCATAACGGTGTACGTATCTATGCATACTCATTAACTGTATATTGCATTGATGTCCGTTTCCATTTCTGGGTGCACACACCACTCAGGCCGACATGTCCGTCTTCCGTGGGGAAAGTTACGGAGTCTTCCTATCCGTGTCCTGGTTCATCCAAACACTGCCTGCCAGAAATCAGAGGTTGTGGGAGTTTCCCTTCTCCGCCTTTGATTATCCAGTGTGGGCTCGGGGGTCCATTTTGTTAGCGATGGAGACTCACTATGCGCCAGAGCCATGTCTGTTACAACAGGTAGCACCTCGTGTAGGTACGGATGACCTGATTGGCAGAGGCTATAAGTTACGCGCAGGCATTTCCCACTTTTTAGGTGAGACCTGTACACTTTCTGGCTCAAAACAAGCAAGACGATATACCATAGCATCAGGAATATTCCCCAAACTCTTCCACCATGCCGGCCCTAACGACCCGCTGCCATTTTCAAAATATTTGTCTATGCGCCATCGATATGGAAGCTCACCAAAAACCAAAAACATTCTTTAAAAAATTACTTCAAGCACTATCAAACCACAGAGAAATGAATGGACTAATGGCTTCAACTAAATTGTTTGCAAAGGTCACAATTTTAACATGTCAGGGATCGCGTAACATAAGTCACCACTGCATTCAATGCAAGTCCTTCAATGACAGAACAGGGATCCGCTGGTCTCAAGGACGTGGCACTGCCATACTCAGACAAGATATCTAATGCTGCCTGTTCCATTCCAACAAGCGGAAGCAGTTCATAGACAGCATGACCCTAGATATTCATTGGTATCTGTCCGGCTATCATAGTGACAATGGGGAGAGTTCAGCTAGTCATCTCTGCTCAGTCTACATCAGCAGAAGTCATAATGTAACTCTCATGGAAAATGTAATGCAAGATACTACACACAGAGAGATGTTACTGTCAGTTTCACATAAGATAAAGCAGTGGAGACTTCTAAAATGAAGGATTAGGCATGGCAGAATGTTTAGCATCAAAGTTATTTTTGCCTTCGACAGCGCTTTGCTAATGCAGTTTGCTCATATGGAAAGGTGGTTTGCAGTTTCGCTGCCTGGGCTACTGAAATTAGAGCTTGGTGCAGACCTGTGAGCTGTGTTTCTCACGTGGAATGCCTTTAATTTATGCAGCAGTTGTGCCATAGAGTTCAATATAGCCGGTAGCTGGTTTATATGTGAGCTGGTGAAATACCTTATGTAATAATTCAAATGTGTATAGCAAACTTATCGTGCCTAAATACTGCCATCAACGACAAACTGCATTTCTGGTGGCAACTGTTGGCTCTAGCATCTCTAGCAAAAGCCATTTGCATTTACTGCGTGTGCATATTTCTGGATTATGCCAGGAATAATTGTTTGTTCAGCAGTTGTTCAACAGTAAAGGACATTTCATTTGATTTTCAATGGCACAGGAACGGAGTTTAAACCTCCACTAAGTAACTAACTAAATTTACGTCTGATATATGCACATATATTTCCCATCAGAGCCATAAGTCCATGACTATTCCTATTTGCAATATTTTGGCCCTTGAATAGTTGAATAACCACTACACAGCCCATCAACCAACTCACGTCAAGTTGTCCTATTCTTTGCTTTTACATGCAGCTCACCCCATCTCCTATCCATCCTTTAAACTTCTGTGTGTTTTTGGTCTGCCTTTATTTCTTACCCCTCTGGTTTCCATTGCAAAGACTTTCTAGTTAAATTGTTCTCAGGTTTTTTCTACATGTAAAAGTAAAGGTAAAGTCAGGAGAGGTGAACCAGCATCATTGCACACGGTTATAAACCATAAGTGCTCTGTCACCAATACGGACAGCTGATAAGAAACTGTCTGCCTTTGTCGCCGTCTGCACGTAACTCCGTAGCTACAGCGATGTTCCTCCATTCACCCCATAGTATCAACTCTGGTACCCATTTCCTAGAGGTTGGGTGATCCTCAAGAACCGCCCGGTTTCAAACACCAACCGTGGCTGCAGCTGGATTTGAAAGCGAGCCTCCTATAGACTGCACTAACACGGCTCCTCTCTATATGTATCCTATCTAACATCATCATCTTTTCTTCACCTCCTGATTCACTGGAATTTGTTTAGTTCTCCCTCAAAGTTATCAGTGAGAACTAATGTATTACTGTCACTTACACGCATACATCAATCCTACCTCATAGAAACAGTGATTATAATGCAAACGATGCCTACCTTCACAACAGGAGCATTGTTGAAATAGCCAGAAAACAGATCAATGTTAATTGTAGCTGACATCAGAACCAGCTTCAAGTCAGATCTCTGCCTGAGCACACACTTGAGAATTCCAAGCAGGAAGTCTGTGAAAATATGTCTCTCATGAACCTGAAAATATAGCAAGATTAATCTTATACATGATGAATTCTTAACTAAACAATTTAGTGAAGCATTTTTTTTCAATATTTTTTTTAAATTTGTGCTGCAATAATTTAAATAAAATTATATTAAAAAGTCATTTGCACAGTGGCAACAAGAGAGCCCTCATGGTTTAGCAGCTAGATGCTCACCCACTGATCTGAAAGTCATGGTTTAAGTCCTAACAGAGCTCTACTTTTTTTCAAAAATGACCTTGGCTCCAGGTCAACCCAGCCTCAAATGGGTACCAGGTAAAGTCCTGGGAAGTAAAGGTGGCTGGTATGACGTTGACCATATCACCTACCAAGTGCTAATTCATCTAAAAAATAAAGGTCTAGTCCTACAGGCCCAATACGCCTGAAGGCGTGAAAAAGGGTCATTTACTTTTACAGTGGCTAGAAACCTGCCTGCCGCCAGCCTAAGGTCTCTGGCTTCGAACCAAAAGTGAGAAAATGTGTATAGCTAACCTGGGTTTCCAAGCCATTTCAACCTACAGTAGGTACCAGGAAATGTTTTGAGAAGCAAAAGCCTTCAGTGTGAGCTAACCGCATCCATCACCCATTGTGTGCCAGTTGGTGTACAAAATTATGAGTTTAATATCATATGCCTGATAAGCCACTGGCATGAAAAGGTTTTTTTTACTTATATTTTTTTTTTTAAATGTGTGCTAAGAAACGTTCCTGTAATTGCACAAGTGAATCATTCTTCTACCAACATTCAATGTTAAACTCTTACATTTATTATCTTATGTCATTTTTTTTCTTTTAATTTAGTGCTAAGAAATGTTCTTGTGATTGCACCTGTACTTTATTTTTCTGCCAACATTCAATGATAGTCTACTACATTTATTATCTTAAGTCATTTTTCAAATGTTAGTGCTAAGAAATGTTCTCGTAACTGCATCAATACCTCATTATTCTGGCAACATTCAATGTTAATTTCCTAACCTTAAGCTCAACATAAACATACCTCATCAATAACCACAACACTGTACATTCCCAGCATGGGATCGGAACTCATCTGACGCAGAAGCAAACCTGGGAGGTTGAAATAAACATATTTATAAGGGTATAAATATTTAAAACATACAGTGTCAATTCATATTTTATTAAAGCATCCTTAAAAAACAATAAGAAAGAGACAAACACTGAGAAAATGAGAAGAGCGACATTGGAGAACATCGTGACAACTGGAAAGATCAGTGGAAAAAGGGGTAGAGGCAGACCAAGAGAGATGATACTGGATTGGCTGAAACGATGGCATGGAGGGATATCATCAAGAGAGCTGTTCCAGGCAATCAGGGATTGCGATCTGTGGAGACGCATGAGCACCTACTCCAGTTGGCAGGGCATATGATAATGATGATCCTTAAAAAGATGACTGGCATGTTGTCTTGCCATTTATAGATAGGCTGCAATATCTGCATCTTTCAGCCCAACAAATTTGATATTATCAAACCTCTAGTAAGTCACCTTTTACATATGCTTGTTAGAGAGCAAGGGATCTATCTATTCAATAAACTCTCCAAAACGGGGCCCTGGAATCCATACTGGAAGTACAAATCCATATAACCATAATTGATAAGACAGAATGGAATGAAAATGATACAATGACTTGGTATGAATTGACAGGTGGCCTATGATTCAATGCTGGATAATGGGCAAAAGAACAAGTGCTTCCTCTCATGTCTACTTAAAGTCAAAATTGAGAGGAATGACCATAATACACGGAGTGTATCTCACCTTAATTATTAATCTCTCTATGCAGCAAGGTTGCCTGCCTGCCGAGAGCGTCCCATGAACTCTGCAGGTTTACTAACAATCCCCAGGGATTTCTGTAAGAACTGCACTAATAAGTGCATCTATCACCTGAGCTTTGATGCGCAAGGCAAACAGTTTGACCACTTTGCCACAGAGATCCCCAACTTATCATGTTTCATGGCTACTTCTTTATCCTGTCTAATGTAAATGCCAGTTGAGCGACTTCTTCCTCTTGGCATTCAATGCTGTAAACTCGGTGGAAAGCTGTGGTTGTATGCCCGCTTCTGGACTTTGGACTTGTCCCAGACCTTAAGTTTTGCATGTAATCCATTTTACAGACCTGGTTTGTTTGCAGACTGTTGGTTTCGTGCCTCTAAGGCAGATGCACTCTGACTTGTTAAATGCTATTATTAGCATCACATACACTTAATGCCTCTAAATTAACACTCAGCCAAACTCATCTATGTGGATTTTCCACAACCAGTATCACCTGTGACGACCACTACTTGATGTATTTTCACCATCTCTGTTATTTTGTCCTCGTACTGGTATATGGGCGAATTTCTCTGGACCTTACAGATTTTGTGTAGCTTTTGGAACTATGTGAGATAAAAATGTGTCCATTTTATTTATAATCCCCCAAAATGAGGTCCCTGAACACACACAGAGAAAAAAAACAGACTGTACCCTCTGACATACCTTCTGTGAGAAAAAGTATCTTTGTAGCAGCAGTCTTAGTCTTCTCAAATCGAACCTGAAATCCAGTAAAAGAAAATCGACAAGTATTAAATCACTGAACTTGTGAGACAATACACAGACTAATTACTGTTATTTATTATATAATCTTTGCTGTGTTTGCAACTGTCTCACCAATTTTCATAGTTACTTCCTTATTTATACACACGCCCGCCTGCGGATCAGAAGGTCGTGGGTTCGCATCCTGATGAAGCCGGACTTTTTTTCAAAAATGACCTTGATTCTAAGGTTGACCCATTTTTGAGTGGGTACCAGGTGCAATCCTGGAAAGTAAAGCTGGCCAGAGTGATGCAGACCACATCACCCACCAAGTGCCGACTGGTCTATAAAAATATCGGTCTAGCCCTACATTCCCAATATGCCTAAAGGCGTGGAAAAGGGACCTTTACTTTTACTTTACTTGTACTACCTTATTTATATTAACATACAGCTTATTTTCATGAACTGAATGTGAATCCTTACTCTATAATGGAATGTGGGGGGGGGGGGGGGGTTGGGGGAGGCTGGTTAGATAAAGACTTCTCGCGGCTTTCAGAGAGTGGCAGGAAAGTGGTACTGTAGAAAAGAATGGGACCTCACCATAAAAAGACAGAAAAGACAACAATAACCACAACACTGTACATTCCCAGCATGGAACTTGAACTTATCTGACGCAGATGCAGACATCCACTGCCGCCAGTCTCCATTTTATCATCCTCAATCAGCAGTTTCTTTACAGAATGTCACTCTGGTCATGGCACGCTTGAAAGTCTCTCATCTCTTTCTCTAGCCAATACTCCAGCCCTATGTGCTTTCACAGCAAATGCATCTTCATTGTGTTATGTAACTTTCAGTATCACCACTCTTTCAAAACCACCATGACGTTTAACAAGGCCAAAACACCCCAGCTTTCAGGACAGGATGCTGTTTATAAGCCCATTCTCCCTGATGCTCAGATCAAGCAGTATCTATTTAGAGTTTCTAGGGATGTATATAGTGTGGTAGTTTCTCTTTGCTTTTTATACTATGTACAGTCGTGAGGGATGCAATTTTTTGTTATTTGAAGCCTCATCCTGACTTTTGCAGCAGGCCCTGAATATAGTCATGCCAGATAAATATATGGCCTAACGGCTCAAAGGGGTTTCTGGGACCTTTCCATGGGTGATCCTCATCCGCATGGTGGCACTTTTTGTCACCGGGTGTTTATCGCTTGTGTGGTGTCCTGGTAGGGTACGACTATCTATTTACCTACCTACCTTGCTTTTCACATTCATATGGCTGAGCACTTCAACTTCCAGCAATCTTTAGATTGTCAGGGTAAGTGAGTAACCTGCTCTGTGATGCTATTGCTAAATTGTATTTATACTCATGACCTAATTTGTTTGGTCCCCTTTATACTCATGATTAATTCTATTAGTCCCATTTATATTCATGACTTAATTCTTTTAGCACCTTTTATAATCATAACTTAATGCTTTTAGCCACAAGGAACTCACCATGTTTTATCTGTTACCACTTACATGATATTTTTTTTAAACTCTTTGTATTCCATCCAGCTGAGCCACTAACCCACTCCACATTAAGTGTTACAAGTGTGATGGTTACTATTTCACCTTCTCTAGGCAAACATTTAACAGCACACAATTAACATTGTTCAAGACAAAAGCAGTCAATATTCCCTGTATGGGTTGTGCATTCTCATTTGCGGAAAGGGGATAATACCATTCCCCTAATGACCATGTCCCAAAAGGTGTTCTGACTGAATGTCCTGAGCTGAAAGGTGAAGATATCACAGCTTTGCTGTAAATGACAACACAATTTGCCAACCACCCTTTTAAGAATGCAAAAGGAGAAGTTATTAGTTTTTAAAAAAAACTCTTGCATAGGATTGAAAGAGGTAAGCTACTATTTACATTCTTTAAAAATTGATTTATACAATCATCATCATCAGTTCTCGTTGTGACTAGTGGCACATGAGGCTTCAGAGAGGACTTTCCATGCTTTCCTGTCCTGTGCAATATTCAGTGCAGTTTTCCATGTAATAGATGCAGCACCCAGGTCACTTTCCATCGTTCGTCTACATGTTGTTTTTGGGCGCCCCTGTTTTCTCTTTTCTTCTGGTGTCCATGTGAGAGCTGTTTTGGCGGGTATATTAAAATTCATTCTTATAACATGGCCAAGCCATTTCCATCTTCTCTTGGTTATCACACTGTCTAAAGTTTCTTGGTTTGTGACTTGAAGTAGTTTAGTGTTTGAGATTGTATCTGGCCAGACAATTTTGATAATTCTATGCAGACATGTGTGGTGAAAGGTGGACAGCTTGTGTGCATCCTTTTTGGTCATTCTCCAGCATTCCGCTCCATAAAAAAGAACTGGCAAAATGATGCTCTTGTAGAGTCGCAGTTTTGTTCCTCTGCAGTAATTGTTGGATTTCCATATTTGCCTCATCCTTCCAAAAGCAGCTCTAGCTTTGTTCAGACGTGACTGTATGTCCTCTTCGGTCCCTCCAGGCAGGGACGCCACACTGCCAAAATATGTAAAATGTTCTACATTTTCAAGAGTTTGGTTATTTATGGTCACTGGTTATTGGTTTGGACTGCTTGTCCTGATCTTAGTTTTCTTTGTATTTATTCTCAGTCCCACCATTTCTGCTGTGCTGTGTAGTCTGTTACTTTTTTCTTGTATATGTTCATGTTTGTGTGATAGGAGTGCTATATCATCTGCAAAATCAAGGTCCTCAAGCATGGTAAATGGAGTCCATTGTATGCCTCTTAATGTCATGTCTACTGTGTTCTTTAGTATCCAATCAATCACAAGGTTGAAGAGGAGAGATGACATAACACATCCCTCCCTGTCTTACACCTGTCTTTACTGGGAAAGATGTATTGTAATTTTTTTTATACTGCAGGAAAAGTCTTTATAGAAGAGAGCAATTATGTTGACTATTTTTTCTGGAATTCCATAATGTCGTAAAATTTTCCATAGACTGTCTCTACGGACGCTGTCAAAAGCTTTCTCAAAGTCCACAAAATGTATGTATATACTTCTCTGCCATTCATTGCATTGCTCTAAAATGTTAGGTATGGCGAAGATGTGTTCAGTTGTTCCTCTGCCCTTTCTGAATCCTGCTTGTTCCACTTGTAGGCATTTATCTACTCCTTTTTCAAACCGCATTATGATGATTTTACAAAATATTTGGCTTGGTACTAAGAGTAGAGTAATTCCCCTCCAATTATTGCAGTCTGTTAGGTCTCCTTTTTGGGGGATTTGGACTATTGTTCCTTCAGTCCAGTCATCAGGCAACACTTCTTTTTCCCAAATATCCTTGAACAATGGTTCTAGAATGCTAGCAGTTGTGTTGGGATCTACTTTGAGAAGTTCTGCTGGCAGTTCGTCTTTGCCTGGTGCTTTGTTGTTCTTTAAAGTGTGGATAGCTTTGAGGATTTCTTGTTTGCTTGGTGGTTCAGTAATAATGTCAATGTCCTGAGTGGCTGGTTGAATATCTAGGGGATTTTCAGGATCAGGTCTGTTCAAGAGGTCGGAGAAGTGCTTAGTCCACTGCATGTCTTGTTTTTGTTCTGTGGTGAGCAGTCTGCCTTGGTTATCTCTGATGGGTATGCTGTGATAATTGTTTCTGCTTCCGCAAATTTGCTCGGTAATTTTGTGTAGGGTTTGTAGATCATGTGATTTAGCAGCATTTTCTGCTGTTTCTGCTAGATTTTCCATAAATCTTCTTTTGTCAGCTCTGGCACTTTGTAATTTTATTTAATTCACTATATTCTAACATTAGTTTGTCTTTCTGACGTTCTGATTTAGTGTGATTTATGAGGCTCTTTATTCTTTTTCGCTTGGCAATATAGTCCATGGTTTGACTGCTTATCCATTCTTTGTGATGTTGTTTCCTGGTTCTTAATGATTTATTCAAAGAATCACTGTAATGTCTGAAACTGTTCATACCTGATAGCCCACTTGAGATCCATATTCATTCAAAGTTTCATATCCCACACGTTTAGATAAAGATATACAAGCAATCCTCCTTGGCTGTGTACAGGCAACTTTTTCATAACCTGCAGCCATCAAATACTGAGGAACCTGTTAATGCAAAGGACAACAAATGCAACATAAAAAGAAAATGTAAAATATGCAGTTTCATTGAAAATGGTGAAATTATGGAATATCACAATGGCCACCTTTAAATCAGTTAATAAGACGTGACAATACACACTTTTCCTGGCCAAAAGGATTTTTAAAAAAATAGAAATAGAATGTGAAGAAGAAAAAAATATAATTACAAACCAAAACAGAAAAAAAAAAAGACTTTACTGTGACATTTAGAAAGAAAAATGTGGCTGGTATATTTCATACAGTAAGCTTTCAAAGGGAGGAGATATAGAACACAAATCAAATGCAATAATGAAAACTGTACAGTATAAGCAAAATACGAAGGGAAGTCAATAAGTAAGTCACAAATGGTTATGGGATGGCAGGAAAATGTAGTTGTTGGTTTCTAAAGGTGTCATTAGGTGACAGTAACATCAAACTTTATGTCTCCGTTCGTTAGGTTGCACTAGGTGTTGCTTGCGCGTATGTAACACAGAAACAAAATGGTGACTGTACTTACGAAGTGTACCCTCAAAAAACAACGTGCTGTTGTGCTGTTTTTTTTTGGCGGGGGGGGGGGGGGGGGAGGCTGCCTGCACATTTATAGGGTAATGCTTCCTGTTTATGCTGACAAATGTTCATCCCGTAAAGCGGCACATAACTGGGTAGACATTTTTTCTCAAGGGCGCTCTAAAATTGTTGATGAGTCAGATCTAGTCATCCTGTTGAGATTGCAACAGACACATCCAAGCAGCGGGTGGAGGAGATGATTAGAGGTGACAGGTAAGTAACGGTTGCAATAAGTGCTCACATGGTTCAGCATACAACATAATGCATGATTGACTGAAATTTAAGAAAGTATGCTCAAGGGAGACATTTTGCAATGACACAAAAATTAAATGTAAAGTGAAAATGTGGTTTAGAAAACAGAGCATGCAGTTCTACGCAGCAGGTTTAGGAGGACTGATAAAACCATGGGACAACTGCATTATTATTGCTGGAAATTAAGTTGAAAAATAAAGGGACAGTGTACGTATAAAAATTAATGGTTTTCAAGCTGTTACCATCGTTATTTTTTTTAGCATTAAATTTCAATATTAAAATGTGTTTGTTCCTAGCCATCTGACAAAAGGTATAGTTCATTATAGGGGCAGATTTACTCATCATCATTATTTTCATGTAGCAGGTTCCATGTAGAATGTCACTCTGATCATGGCAAGGTGGAAAACCTTCTTGTCCCCTGATAAATTTCCTGCCTTGTAAACCTTTGTGCCCAGGGTGTCCTTGATATTCTGTGTTTACAATGTTGCTGGTCTTCCACTCCCTCTTCTTCCAGAACCATACCTTCCATTTCTTCCAGTCAATATGGCAGGTAGGCAGGATTTTTGTTTTTAATCGTGGCATGTTTTTACTTCTGACAATTCTTCTTATTCTTCTGCGTTCGACATCAGTCATGCTAAACATTGAGTCCCGTCTGGGTCACAAATAGGATTGTGCGTTTAAGGTCTCCACCAGTCCCCCATAGCTTCTCTTGCAATGTGGCTCCCTTGGGCCAGATCCACAGTCTTTGCTGGGAGAGGTAATGGCAGTACTGCAGTATGTACTCAGGGATCTGTCTTTCTGCTCCACAATCACAGGCAGCAGATTCTTTTATGCCTATCCTGTACAAGTGTGCTCGAAGACCACAGTGTTCAGTCCGAAGTTTAATAATTGATGTTTGTTCTTTCCTGTTGAGTTTGTTTATGCTGTCACTCTCTGGTCTGTAATCTCCATTCTGCCTTCTCCACTCCCGCTTGAAAGACTGCTTTTGCGCTGTTTTGGTTTCCTTGTAGCTGTGTGGTGGATGAGGTTGTCGAAAATTACTCCCAGCTTTTGCCAACTCATCTGCTCTCTCATTTCCTTGAATGCCACAGTGGGCTGGTATCCACTGCAAGACCAGTTCTGCTTCCTTGGAGAGTAAGCCAATGTTGGTCCTTAGATCTGCAATTTGTTTGTCTTGTTTTTTGCTGAATAGTGCTTGGAGAACAGACAATGAGTCACTAAGTATAACAATTTGGTGCCCTTTGTGGTCTTGAGTGATGAGATGTTGGACTGCAGAGAGGAGGGCAGTTGCCTCAGCTCTGAAGTTAGTGCAGATGTCACCTGCTGGTAGAGAGTTTCTGCTCTACTGCTAGGGGGTTTAGTGTAAATTCCACAACCCCCCTTTCTGACTGCATCTGTAGCAGAGCCGTCGGTGAAAACCTGAGTCCAAGTGGTGTTTGGATACTTCTCATCAAGCATAGCAAGAGCCAGGTTTCTCTGTTTTGTCTCTGTCTGGGCATCTTTTGAAGTGATTCCTGGTACCTTTAGAACTACATTTGCTTTCTCTGGCTTGCTTGTCTATGGTTCTGGTCTAAGTTTTTAGCACAGTGCAACATCTCTTTCAAGCAGATCTTGGTGCTGTCTGTACAATTCTCTTGCAAGGTGGTTGGGGCTCTGACGCTTCAGTCTGTTTTTTGTTCTCTCTTGAAAATTAAAATGCAGTGGGTGACTTTGAAGTCTTTTTAATTTCTGTTTTGTATTGTCTTCTGAGTTCGAGTGGTTCAGTATCTGCTATCCTTTCTATCTCTCTGATGGGGGTGGTTTTCATGGCTCTGAGAACAATTCTTAATCCCATATTCTGAACCTTGTCCAGTTTTCCCATTGTTGTCTTGGCTGCTGCAGCCCATGCAGTGTAGGCCTATTCCATGACTACCATGACTGCTCCAGTATATACTTGTTTTAGGATTCTAGAGTTAGCGCCCCATGTGGTATCCGCTAATTTTTTCATCACTGCAAGCTTCTTGAATGCTTTTCCCTGTTCTGCTTCTACATGTGACTTCCAAGCAAATCAAGTGTAACGCCCAGAAAGGAAGGAGTGTCAGTCTGTGGAATGAGCTGGTTTTTTTATCCAAATTGTGATTTTTTCTTTTTTTGGGGGAAGAGAGAGAAAAGTGATGCTGTGCTTTTTGAATTATTTAGCTTTAGACCCCACTTTTCGGTCCAGGCTTCTACATTTTCCACAGTGTTCTGTAACAGATATGAGGCTGTGGTAGTGTATTCGGAGGCTGTCCAAACTGCAAAGTCATCGGCATATAGGGTATTAGAAACATGCTGGTGGCAGGTTGCTGTGATATCATTTATGTAAACCAGGAACAGAGTTGGTGCTATTGCGCTGCCCTGGAGAACTCCTTCTCTTAGTTTTGCCAGTTTGCCAATGTGTCCATCATTTCTGAATCTGGCTCTGTGTTGGAAAAGAAAGTCTTTGATCCACTTGTACATGTTGTGCACAACTCCTGCCTGTAGCAGTTTTAGTTGTAGGCCTTCTTTCCAAACTGTATCAAAAGCACGAGAGAGGTCAAAGAAGACAGCAAGAACTTTCTTTTTTTCCTGGAAGGCATTCTCAATTTCCTGTGTCAGATATGTCAACTGGTCCTCTGTATTTCTGTGTTGTCTGTATCCTGTCTGTGTGGTGGTGATTACCGAGTTTGTCTCCAAGAACCATATTAGTCTTTTATTTACTAATTTCTCCATCAATTTTCCTACACAACTAAGAAGGCTGATGGGTCTGTAGCTTTTTGGGTCTCTTCTGTCTCCACCCTTTTTAAGGATAGGCTGGATGAGGGCTTCCTTCCAGGCTGACGGTACTAACCCTTTTTTACCAGCTCTGGTTGTAAATGTAGAGGAGAAACTTCTTGGCAGCAGGTCCAAGATGAGAGAGAAATTTGTTTGTAATGCCGTCAGCTCCTCTCCAATTCCAACTTCAGCTCTTGCATGGTAAACTTTTCTGACATGCAGGCCTCGGTTGTTTTTGTGCTAGAGTCTGCTAGAAGAGTCTTGGTCTGGTTTCGTACTTCTTTTATTCTTTGCATGGGAATATGAACCTCAGTTTCCTTCTGGTGTGTTTCAGCTAGCACATCTGCTGCTGCCTTGCCAGTAACAGCTCCATCGTCTGTTTGGAGTACAACTCTGGCTTTTTCTGTCTTGTCTCCATTCAAGCTTTTTGTGAGATTCCACAGACGTGAAGTGTCCTTCTCGAGGTTAAATGATGCTGACTTTTTGTGCCAGCTTTTCCCTCATCTGATTATTTCTCTCTTTGATGAAGGCTGCTTTTGCTCTGTTATGAAGTATTACATTTTTATCTGTCGGATCCTTCTTCATATTTTCCCTCCTGGTAATAAGTCTGGAATGCAGAGTGTCCAGTTCAAGCGACCAGTAAGGTTTAAAGTTTTTCCTGCTGCCTCGTGGTATGTTACCCTTGGCTGCATTTAGAATAGTTGTGTTGAGGATCTTCAGTTTAGCATTTATTTCCAATCTTCTGAAGAAGACTCTCTTCAACGTGTCGTCCAAATAGGAAGTGAAGAGGCTTCAGTTAGCCTTCTTGTAGTTCCAGCTGGGAGGGTTCTTTTCCTTAGTAACTTCTCTACTTTTGTTAATAGAAAGGATTACGGGCCTGTGATCACTGCCTCCCAGCTGTTGACATACATCCCGGCTGGTAACTTTCTCCACATCTTCAGTTGCTATAGCCAAGTCTGGGGTGCTGGTTTTCCTCCAAGCTCGAGAGTAGAATATGTCTGGGTCGTCACGATGATTTATCAGAACTAGAGTGTTGCTGATTATCCAGTTTTCTACCTCTTCTCCTTTCGCATTGAGGTCTGTGTAGCCCCAGGTAGGTGAGTGGCTATTTAGATCTCCAACAGCAATCCAGTTTTCTGTGTTTAGTAGGATAGGTCCCAGATTAATATCTCTATTTGGTGGTGAGTACATGTTGCATACTGTCACATCTCCCCTTGCACCCTTGATAGTGACTGTGATAAACACTGTATCCCCACACTGAGATCTCTGGGTTTCCCAAGCTGTGACCGTGTTCTTGACAGCAGTCAAGACTCCTCCTTTTGGACGATCTAACCTGTCGTGTCGGAAGATTTGGTATCCCCTGATAGAGAATCTGTGTGCACTTGTGAGTTGAGTCTCTTGGATGCAGCATATGTCAATGTCGTGCTGCTTCAAGAAATTTTGTAGTTCAGTTTTCTTCAGCCTCACTCCCTCAGCATTCCAGTGCATAATTGTCAGTTAGTGTAAAGTTGCATTACTCTGTTCTTCCCTGGTCACTCCAGAAGATTCAGAGGTTGTGGCTCTAGTAGCTTGGGGTGGGCCCCTAAGAGGCAGGGTCCCGGCGCCGTCCCCATTCGTCCACGTCCCATAGGAATGACACCATAACGTAATAATTTTGTTTTCATGACCATATTGCTAGTGTGTAGATGCCCGATTTTTAGTCCTGTGCCAAGTAGGCTGACATCTTCTGACTTCGACGGTTGAGGTTTATTTTCAGGATTCCCCCTCCCATAGGCTGATTGCCTTCCAGGGCTTATGAGCTCTGCCTGCCCACATTTTCTGTCGGGCGTAGATGAATTGCCTTTCAGGGCTTTTGAGCTTCATCTGCCCAGGGTTTAATTAATACAAATGTGAGGGTTTATTAACGGTCACCCCAGTAGAGCCTCCTGCTGGGGAAGGAACCAGGGACGCAACGTCCATTAGCCAGATGTCGCCCCTGTACATCCTGACTGCCTTCGTTAACGACTGTCCTCCCCGACAGCCATGCAGTTTATTGGCACGAAGGAAACGCCTTAAACTTGGGTTCTGGACTACCGACTCCCTACATGCTGACACCTGTGTGTTATTGGTGTACAAAAATTATCATTTTTCTGTCATAAAACATTAACCCATGCATATGTTCCAGCATACATTTTAAAAAATATACTATTTTTATGTATACATGCTTACAAACACTTGCACATACTAATGATAATTGTGACAACAAATAACATTAATTAACAGTTTACAGGTACTCCCACATCAAAGTAGAGAGGGAGAAAGAGGCACATGTACACATACAAGAATATAGAGGGATAAAGAGGGGGAGGATGAGAAGGAGAGAGAGAGAGAGCAGGAGAGAGATCACCAAATGACTAATTTTCAACAATGCTTCTATACTGTAATCCAGGTAGTTGGTATAGGGCAGGGCACCAAAACTGTCAATTGTTTTCCCTTGAGCGCCCGAAACAGATGTGCCGAAAAATAAAGGTGAAAATCCGAACGGTGTTGATTCGTTGAAGTTGAATGCACTTTGGCTAGTCTCCTATCCTAGAGGCTGTTCTGTGTCCGGCTCCTAGGGGGTCCAGAAAATAAACCCGTTCATCTGATGGCCTAGTAAAATGTCTTTCTACCAGTTTCAAGTTACATGTGATAACCTTGTTACTGGCTTTCTGTGATGTTGACGACTTTGTGCCTGCTTCAAAATTCCGTTGTTAACTGTCCATAGCTGATTGTCGCTGGGTGGGCCATGTGAAGTTAATGCAGCAAGTGAAATGGGTGCCGAGAGACTGGAGTGTTCTCAGTCGGGTACGCCCAGGGCTCCATGGATAATATCCTGTTGACTCCTTCATTGTGGGTGGGGGGAGAGAGAATTTAAACGTGTTCGCTAATTTCACTAGACTCGATGTGAAGATGTTGATCTCCCTTTATTTATTTAGTAAAATAAGTCCATAAACTGCTGTACTGTGGGTTTTATTTTCCACAGGTAAGTTAACACACATTATATATTTATTATTTTACTGCCGCACCTGCCTGGGTCAGAAAGAGTTAACAGGGTCAACACATTTTTCTCCACGGAGCAGGCAGAAGGGGTGTAAAACTTCTGTCACTGGGTTTGCTGCTAGATGAAAAGTAATGCGACTCAAAATGTCCGATTTATATGCTACTGTGGAATGTGCCTTTTTGCCTCAGCTTGTTCCGTTCCGTTTTATCGTTTGGAGAATAGCCAACGTGTATCGGGTGTCAGTGATACATTTCAGTGAAGAGACACGCCCATTTGAACTCGATACCTGTTGTTTCCATACAGTATGTGAATGCTTGTTAAAACTCTTTACTTATAGAATCCAACATTTTTATCACGTGTTGATAAATAAAGCACAACACAATATTTCACGGCACAACTGACAGAATAACAGTCACAGTGATATAAAAATCATATTTCTTTCACTAAGACAAACTGAATAATAAATCCAAAAAGTTAGAGCTCGAAAAAAAAACACGTCCTCTCAGTAGGGAGTCGGTGTCACCCACTTCTGATAATATCATCCATTGTATTTTCTACAGTACTGTACATAGACTGAAAAGATATAGCTCCATCATCCAGCTACTGAGCTGAGTGCATGGCACGACAATGAGCTGTAGATTTAATTTGAAATGTATTTCGACTACGCCCACCGTAGTTTGTGCTGTAATCTGCAGATTCAGAAAATGGCAGTAGCCTGTTGCCAGAGAATTGGTGATGACTTATGTGAGTGCAACTGCTGATCTGTTGTAAATGCTGCTTCCATCGACAATAGAACTGCATTTCTAGTGCCAGACTGTTTGTGTTGGCACTTCTGTCGGTTGCCTAAAACATTAAATGTGTATATGATACTGGCTTTGCAGAGACTGCAGTCTGTGTTGATTTTTTTCATAAAAGATTCACAAAAGACAGTGATGGACATTCTGTATCGTTTTCATGAGCACAGGAACAGAGCAAACATGGGGCGATCCATTTATTATGAAGCTGGTACTGTGATTACCTGATACCTACCATTACTATTCTCTCCAAACCATTAGACTGTTTACAATGGCCAAAGTATTTCAGTTTACAAGAAAGCATTAGGTTTCTGAACCAGTTTCCCCTAGATATTCATATCGTGAAGAATGCCAATACCTTTTCCTTTCTTGGATTATGACATTTTAAGAATCTTCCTGTAACATTTAAGTTCAAAAACTAAGATTTTCTTCTTTGGTGATTGACAAATAGTCTATGACTCACTGGAAAGATGCACATTCTCAGATATTTTGCTTCAAGTTGTTTGCTGACGTTTACTGTGATGTTCACTATTGGCCATTTATTCTTCCTTGTAATTGCGATAGTTTTTGTTTTTCAAATGTTAATGTCTAAACCATACTCTGCACTCCACCTGCTGACTTTATCAGCTAGTTCTAATAACTCTTACTCGTCTAAATAAAGACTCAGCAATACACAGGCAAGCTCACCTGTGTGGATTTTCCGCAACCAGTATCACCTGCAACGACCACCACTTGATGCATTTTTACCATCTCTATTATCCTATCTTTGTACTGGTATATGGGCAAATTTCTCTGGTCCTTACGTATTTTGTGTAGCTTTTGGAACTATGTGAGATAAACAGTAGCAAATAAATAGACACTAATACCACACAAGTGTATTCATCAACTGCAGACAGAATGGCAGAAAAAAAGTGAATACAAACTATATATGATAATAGTGTCCACAAACAGAGTGACTATAGTCGTGTATCCAACAGGAGAAAAAAATGAACACAACACAAAATATGAAAACACTATCCAAGAATAACTACAAAAATGTATTTATTTAAAAACTGATATGGATGAAAGAAATGGAGAAAACTCATAAACCTGCCCTGTGTCATAGTTTTGCACTCTGATGTTAATCATATAAGGGACAAGTCCTCAGTTAGTTATTCGACAAATTATCCTTATTGCACATCAAACAAGTCAGTCCATAAGTGCTCAGATCCCCTCCTCAGTAAATCTTGAAGTATGTAGTGGCTTATGACACTAGTTCTGTGTGGTTTTTTTTTTTTTTTTTTAGCTTCTTGCATTGTGCTCTTGTCTGACCACACACCTTTTAATTTGTTGTTCTTGCAGTCTGGTCAAGGTTGCAGATTCATAGTCACTTGGCTCTTGCAAAAGATTTATTTCTTGTACAGCATTTATGTCCATTCATAAAGGATAACTGCTATGATTCTCATGAAATAATGCAGCTTTTAATCTTAGTTAATCTAGTTAACATTTCATTAGTAGTCAAGACAGTGAGTCACACTTTAGACAATGGTCGACGGATTCTCAACTAAAAAAAATCAAACCATCTTTATTGTCTGCATTTATTACTTTTTAGGATGGTGTAGGACAGAGGTGGAATGGAGTTTCGGAGAGGGGTCCTTGAGACTGAGGTTTTAGGGCCACATAACTAGTGCAGTCACCACGAACTGTGCAGGTTTGAACATCTATTGTTGCCACCAATAAGAAAAAACAATCCAAGATTCAAACCAGGGTCTTCTGCATGAGAGCCCACTAGACTTTTGGCCAGCCATTCCTTCATTATTCAGACAATTATCCATTTCCTGCATACCCCACAAAGCTACGTGTCCTAGGTGTTAATATTCTTTTAGGATTTCAGAATCTCTGCATCCAAAGTAACTCCTTTATATTACATGTTAAGGCAGCTCTCACCTGAGCTTTACTGTAGCCTAAACTAGACTGAGAGATTTGAGACAGAATTTTTAAGGGCAGGAAAGGTAATTATAAAGCTGATATATCCACAACCACCCATAGAAGCAAAAAGCATTTATTTATTACAAGGAAACCTATCATGAAAATGTTTAACCCAGAATACAACTGTGCATGTTTAAGTCATGGCATTATGATGCAAGGTGATCAGCACATTTCCTTGCCACTTTTCATTTCATATTCTTTGATATCCACTCTATCTTCACCCTTATAAATTGAATGTACAATCAGCTAAACTTTATACAAACCAGTTTCCAAGATATGATGCTGTTTATGACTTAGTTATCTTAGATTTTTAGATACTATAAAATAATTGTTTTCTTCCTGTTTTACAGTATTCTAAGAAATGTTATGTAAAATTAAAGATTAAAGTTAAAAAATGTTTTCATAACAATGAAAAAAGTGTTGATAAGTTAGTCCTCTTTAATGCATTTAAGACTATGGCTGGAACAGACATAGAGCAGATAATGCTTCTCACACTATATCAGCAGTTGGTCCTCTCATTGACAGATTATAGATTAGGACTGCGCACTGTCTCAAACAATCAGCTACTAGAGTCCCATACAGAATACAGCTACGCAGGCCATTCTGGAATGAGCTACAGAACCCCAGTAATGTGTATGCGATAAATCTTTGGCTGCTGTCTGTTGCAGGTAGGCTAAAAGTGATACAGGCGAGGTCAATTCTCAGGGTAGCTGCAGACACCCATCACCCTTTGCATCAAGCGCTGGTCACAGTTAAGGGTCAGCAGCTGATAAAAGGGAAGTCATGGATGGCTGAGGCTGAGAACATGATTAGATAGGTCTGCATTCTGGAGAACATTAGGTGAGGACAGGAGTGGGTCGTGTGCCAGTGGAACAGTCAGACTTGTGTAGTCATTAAACACATTGAGCCGGGAGTGCAGGGAGTGGCCAGCAGGTGCCATGGAGGTGGACATTCAGCAGTTAATTCAGAATAATGCTCACTTGGATGATGTGATTATTTATATAGATGGTTCAGTGTCAAGAGGCACAGAAGTTCTAGGGGGTTCATAGCAAAAGCTAATGGCTGATATGTGGTTAAGGAGAGATTAGCGTATGATACCACAACATCTAGCTTAAAAATGGGAGTGGAGGCAGTCACTGCAGCTTTCCCACTGGCTAGAGAACACAATAAACACACACATATCATGACTGTAAGTGATTCAGAAAGCATGCTGAGGAAGGAGAGATCAGGCATGCTTTAGGCATAATGGTATTTCACTTCATAGATCACTGGTGAAGAGCACTGTCTGGATCTTTTTTCCAAGTCAACCTGGTGTGCTGGGAAATTAACAGGTGGACAGACTGGCTGGCTCTGCACAACTTGGCGGAATACTGATGCATGATGAGGCAGACATGGTTAAGGCCTTATGGAAGCACATGTATAATTAGGAGGAGCAACTGGATCATCACAGTCTGGTGAGAATGATGCTGTGAGTTTTTGTTGTTGTTTGCATTCAGTGGCTGTAAAGCCTGGTGGAAAGACCGGGTTGTTCGTCCATTTCTGGACTCTGGCTTTGTTCCAGGACCTGGGTTTTACACGTACATCCATTTAAAAGATCTTGCTTATCAGTATGCAGACCGTTGGTTCCTTGTCTCTCTGGCAGATGCCCTCTGACTTCAAAGGAAGGCCACAATTTGTCGACTCCTACGACATGTTTGTTGGGGAGACAGTGGGTTTCTTCTTGTTTTCCCCACAATTGGGCCCCAGAACCCACACAGGGACAGCGAGCAGTGAAGAGGGGGATCTGACCCATACCGAATGCTCATAGGAAAAGCAAGAGGGACATTTAATCAGACTGCTACTGGTACCACTGGTATTGGAACTCTGCACTAGCTGCTGAAGATTGGGACAAAGGAATGTCCCCAGTGCTGTGATGTCAGTTCTTAAATCAACTCATCTCAACTCTTTGATGTTCACATCCTGCTGAATTTCAACATTGGCTTTTTTGTTTCACAGCATATTTTAAGAAATATGCAACATCAAAATTACCTTTTTCAACAGCGGCAGCAAAATACATTAATAATTATCCATAACTGGTTTATACCTTCTGTTTTTGTTGAAAATCCAGGAAATGTAACAGGATGAATCGAAACTGTAAAATGTGATCTCTTGTTAGTTCTCTCTCAACCTGGTAGTCTGTAAGAAACACATTAATATCAACAGAAACTTCAAGAACTGCAACTTGCTGGTAAGTTAGCAATATTAAAAGTTTCAAAACAAAAAAAAGTAAAAGTAAAGAACTTTTTCCACGCCTTCAGATGTGTTGTGCATATAGGGTTAGAACTATATTTCATAGGCCAAACTAGCACTCGGTGGGTTATGTTGTCAACAACAGACTAACCACCTTTGCTTCCCAGGACTCCATCTGGTACCCATTTCAGGCTGGGTTGACCTGGAAGCCAAGGTCATTTTTTTTTTAAAGAAAAAAAGTCAGGTAAACATCAAAAGTCCTATCTCTAAAATATCAGACACATATAACACAAAGGAGAACAAAGCCACAAATACCAACGTTAGAGAGGTTTGAACAAGACCACAGAATGAAGTGGTTGAATGTTAAATTAAGAATCGACATCACAGCACTCGAGACTCTCCCATAAGTGATCCATCTTCAGCAGCAAGCGGAGAGTTCCAATTCAGATGGCACCAGTAACCATCTGATTGTATATGTCTCATCCTTCCCCTGAGTGTTGAGCGTCAGCCAGATCCCATGGTAACTCCTCGCAGAGCCATTCTCCTTAGACCGCAATGATCTATCTGCGCCTCTTCACTATTCACTCGTCCCAAAGGGTCCTCACAACATCTAGCTTGTTATACATAATTCACCACAAAGTTGTGCGCAGAGCCGACCAGTCTATCTGCCTGCTTATTTCCCAACATACCGGCATATCCTGGAGAAAATATACAAAGAATGCTAACTACCTGGGACCTCTGAAGTGATGCCTGCCACTCTGCACAAAGCACGCCTGTCTTTACCTTTCTCAACATGCTCTGTGATTCAGTTACAATCAATGCATGTATGTACAGAATGAAGTGGTTTGGCCATCTACTAAAAATGCACCCAGACTAAACTGTAATGAGACCCTCCACAGCAGAAATTTAGGGCAGAAAGCAAAAACAAAAAATGAACGAATTTTATTTTCAAAGAGTCACACACTGGGCATGCAGGCCCTTCTTTAATTGGAAGATTGGAGATGAGATGAACAGACAATGTAGCTAAAACCTGCACATACAAACAGATGAACTTATATATCACTCAAGTTTTTTTTATTAATGTTAGTTTAACTACTTGTCACATGCTATCTGTTAATTTAACTTCTTCTCTTCAACCTTGTACCTCATCGAAGTGTCGGGGGGAGATGTAATGTTCGTTGATGAGCTCTATCAAGAGCACTATTAAGACCGATGTTCATTTCTGTAAGGCTGTTCCTAATGCCATCACTCCATCTTTTCCGAGGTCTTCCACTCGCTCTATACCCGTTGTAACGTTTTAGTGTGGCTCACTGTGGCGGATAGTACCAGGGCATTCTTGTTAGGTGTCCAAACCACTTCATTTGTTGTTCTTTGATGACCTGTAAGACTGGCTTTATTCCTAGCATTCGTCTAATTTTCATAATTTCGTTTTTAATGTTTCTTTCCTTGAAACTCCTGCAGCTCTTCTAAGGGATTTCATCTCTGTTGTCACAAATTTTACGTTCATTGGAGGATGTAAGTGTCCACGTTAGGCATTGATAGCATAGTGTTGGCCAAAAAATAGTTCTGATAAGATTCACTTTAGTACTCCGAGGTATCTGCTTGTGTGTCAACAGGGAGATAATTGACCCATTACTTGATTAGCTTTGGCACATTCTGGAGCTAATTTCTCTGTCCAGTTTTCCCGTCGGATGTAAAAAATTGCTCCCAAATACTTAAATTCCTGTGTTTGTGGCACAGGGTGTTGTTTTTTAATTTAATTTCTAAATTGTCTTTATGTAGATTTATCATCATTGTCTCTGTCTTCATAGTGTTTATTTTCATATTATATTCCTCCCCTTTGTTACTAATTTGATTTAAGTGGTTCTGTAGGCATTCCGTATTTTCTGCTATGAGTACCTATTCATTGGCGAAGAGTAATTCTGTAATATCTTCTTCATGATTAAAGTTTTTTTCGCTACATATGGTATCCATGTATGTTATAAAAAGAATTTAACTATTTGTTCTACAAAAATTACTACTTTAAAGTAACAATTTGGCTATCCTCCGAATAACGGTCCCAAATTATGGAGGCCGAAAATATACCCCAACAGGGCCTCAGTCATATGTAAATTGCTGACCTCTTCCAGCGACTATACAGCATACCGCGAAAAAGCTTCTGCTGAGTTAAAGTCACTGCCGAGAGTATCTCCTGCGCCCCCATGCTCGAAGCAGGACTAAACTAGATGGCTGGGACTCTCAAGCAGCAGCTACCGCCTCTCATGCAGCTTCCTCCATTTTACTTGCTCGTGAGTCCCAGGCATCTAGTTTAGTCCCGCTCCGCGCGTAGCGCAGCGGGAGATACTTTCAGCGTTATGCTGTGTAGTCGCCGAAAAAGGTCCGCAATTTACATGTGACTGAGACCCTGTTAGGGTATATTTTCGGCTCCGATAATTTGGGACCGTTATTCAGAGGATAACCAACAATTTAAATGACAGAAAGTGTTTAAGAAGAGACATGTCAAAATAGCTGCACTGTTTTATCTTTCTAAAAAAAAAATTTCATTTATCAGATAAAAATATAGAAATCACCAATTCAAAAGAAATAGATATACATACAAAACTGACATAACCAAAGATATGTGCTTTTAAGTTAAACCTCAGACAATGTGACATCTAAAACACATAGGTGACTAAAGACTGACACACAAAAATGACTCATAAAACATTGAGATTTCTAATGTTCAACTTGTAAGAACAACCCACCAATGAGGCGCTGCTTTTCCATAAACACATCAAAGTCTTTACTGATGAAAGAAATGTTGATTCTGTTTAGCACATCATAATTCTGTGGTAGATTCAGTTTCCCACTTTTCTTGGATGTATCTAAAGGCCGTGTTCCTGCAGAGATGTTTACAGTCCGTATATCATAACTAGTTTTGCACAGGAGATAATGTATTAATGCATGTATAGGCTGCACCACATTTCTGAGACGATAATTTAAGGAAAAAATAATTTGCCTAGATTTTCCTAAATAGTAATACCACCAAGCAGTGAAAGATGTGTCAAGTAAGAGCAAGTTACAATTGAAAATTTAAGTTGCACATAGTGCATCATTTGCAAGTGAATTTAAAGCCAGTTATGGCTTGGCAAGGCATAAAATAACCTCATGATTTGGTGTTGGACAACAATGGCACCGCGGCTTCCTGATACCTACCAAGAGAAACTGGTTACAAAGGACACACAGCTACAGCATAGGGGCAAAAGAAATGCAGATGAAACTCATTTATTATTAAATTTTGTACACGTGACATGTAGGCACATGAATGAAACACAACTGCAAGAAATGATGGACATAACTGTAACTGAAAGTGAAAACAAAGGTCTTAGTTTGAACAGCAGAAAAACAGAAGTAATGGTAATTACAAAGAAAACTGACCCTCCAAAATACAATATCAAAGTAAATGGGCAAACCTTAAGCAAGTTGATATGTTTAAGTATTTTGGTACTCTCATAAAATCAGATGGAAGATGTATCAAGGAAGTTAAATGTTGAATAGCTCAAGCAAAGGCAGGATTTTTTTACAAAATGAAGAATATTTTAAGCAATCTTTCTTTGTTAATTGAAATGAGAAAAAATATTATTAAAAGCTTTATAAATTCTATACTGATTTACGGATGTGAATCAGGGATAGTTAGTAAAAGTGAAAACTTATTTGGAAGCTGTAGAGATGTGGTTTTATAGATGAATGATGAGAATAATCTGGACGGATAAAAAGAGAAATGAAGACATTCTGAAAGAAAAATGACTCAAGAAGAGAACTGATTGCCCAAATCAGAAAGAGACAATCTACATTCTTTGGTCATGTGATGGGAAGGAGAAAACTGGAGTACATCATGATGGTAGGAGAGTTTGAATGGAGGAGAATGAGAGGGAGAGCGAGAGAACAGATGATAGACAGTTCGACATCATGACATGGAAGTTCATCTGTGTCTGAGTTGACTGAAGTACACGAGACAGAAGGTTGTGGTTACACATGACTACCAACGTCACAGGGCATGGACTTTAAAGAAGAAGACATATAGGCCTAATATTGCAAATATAAGCTACAACCCATTCTTAATTAATGATTTTCGGATAAAATTATGTGGCCTATACTTGTGTAAATACAGTATTCACATGTAAGTACACACTCAGTTTAGATTAGGTTACTACGCTTCTCACTGTCTTCACTGCAGGTGATTGTAGCTTCATCTGAGCATTTTACCTGTAAAATAATTAGCTCATTCAGTAGCAAACAACTCCAGCATGTGAGTAGATATTACACACATGTACCAGTAAACAGGCTATATATGTCTAGCCAGGGCACTCCTACAACATATTTGTTTCATACAAGCTCCTATATTCAGTATTTAGCTCCTGTGGAAGTAGTATACCTACGAGTTTGTTATGGTCATTTTATGAATGAACTTAACAGAAGCCAATGAAAAGATCCTACTACAGTCAATATCTTTCTAACAAACCTTTGCAGCATGCAATTTACTAGTAAGTCCCCATCTAGCAGTATTCTCCTTAACTCTTTAAGGACGGCATGTTTTCTGGGGTTTGGACAGCATTAATTTTGAGCGGAATTTTTTTACAGCAACATAACAAAGCTAAAACGGTCCTGTTGAAAAACTACTGGCTGTATAGTACCATGTAATACATCAAATTAAAGAGAAATGAATGCAGAATGCATGTAAACTATGTAAGGGTTAGTATCGCAACAATAACATTCAACAGTGACACCACATTAGAGGATTTTAGACCCAAAACAAATATTTTAGACATGCAATGTTGTTCTTACCTTATTCTTTTACTTGTTCAGCAGCATAGCTATCGATCTCTAAGAATTCACATGCTTTCTCTATTCAATTATGCATCAGCTAGTCTTTCTTTGAAACAATTATTCCAAATACTTTAAATTTTATCATTATTTTTGTCTGACGCGTCAAATTTTAAAACTACAGGGAAAAAAATATTTACATATATATAAGGACAATTCCAGTGACGACTTAAGACTCTATTTATCTGACAATGTTTATGATACTGATCTTGAATACAGCCACCTTACTGTGATATGCCCTAAAACATGCATTGGGGCACAGATGAGGCTTGTCAGCACATCCAACGCAGTAAAACCTGCTGCGTTTTCGAATCTTTTTCTTGCTGCACCAGCATAGTCAACTAAATGGTCTGCTCCAACAAAACTGGCAGACAAGGCTGGCCTTTTGCCTGGTCTGCGAGCCACAGCAATGATCATGTCTGTTGGAACTTCATGACCTGAGAGCGCAGTTAGTTGCTGGATGAGCTCGTCTTTAAAATGTGCGAGACTCATTCGCTTGGGGGCAGCCTGATGGGATGACATGTACAATATGTGAGCATTGACCTGCGTCACTTCCACGATCCACGTAAAAACCTTTTTCCACCACTTCTTAGTTTTGCGATTGTGGTTACTATAGTACGAGACCATTTGATCCAAACGATCACAGCCATTCATACTCATATTGTATGAGTGCATGGGGCTAGGTTTCTGAACCTTTCGACTCCCTTCCTGGCGCTCCTCAAATGTAGAACTTCCATTTGTGGTCAGTAGGATGCAAGGTTTTTTTGGATTTTTTATCCCTCCAGGAAACGCAAAGGATATTCTGCTCATTATTAACTAACCATCTCTGAGTTCCAAAGATGGTTGGTTGTTGTTTTAGCTGCTGCGGCAATCCTTTGCGGTTTTTATTCAACTTGCCAGTATAATTCAGTTTCATGGATAAAAGAAATTGAATGAGAGGGAGTGATGTATAAAATCTATCTGCAAATAGATGATGGTAACTTTCAACACCCTGTAGCAGGGTTGAAAATACCTTTACAGTGTGAGTTGATGTTGGATCAAGCTCAGGATTGTAGGCAGTTTTTGCTCCAAAGTAAATTAACAGATTATACATAAACATAGCCTGTGATTGAATCACAAAGACCAAATGTCTTTATATGATACTTGTGAGGCTTGGCTGCATTGTACTGTTTAGCAAGAAACCTGCCTTTGAAACCAATCACCATCTCATCAACAGAAAGATTTTCATATGGGTAAAATGCCGACTGAAACTTTGCTGCTAGATTATTCACAAATGGGTCAATCCTTGCTTGTCCTTGTGCGTTGGGTTCTGATGCATGCAGCATTGACTGGTAAACGAGCAAGAACTTAGTTCTTGGAAACATTACCTTAAATCATTGTGTGAATTTGTGGTTCGCTGTAGACCAGTAATCTTTGATGTCATGTTTCGGTGTAATTCCCATTGCTATCACTACACTCAGAAACTGAAAAAAATCTCCTCTAGTCATTGGCTGCCACTCAGACAATGTAGATCTTTTTCTCAGTGGTATATTTTTCTTTATTTTTTCCACTGCATAAAGATTTATGTTTTCAACAAGGCTGTCAATTATATCAGCTGTCAGCAGTGTCAATAAGCAATCCAGTTATGTCAAATTTTCATCCAGTGGTGCCTGAATTCCAGACCCAGCTGATCGAAACAGGGACGATCCGATCGAAACATTTTCTTCAGCTTCATCCCAAGCCATAACGTCAGCAACAGATACTGCACGTGCATTATCATTATTTTTAAGGTCAACACTCTTGTTGTCACTATCTGGCTCAGATTCATCAACGACAGCAGCGGTATGGGCAGTTCTGTAGGCTTTGTTATTGTTCTGCTCTCCCTTACCCTTACTGTTTAGTCTGGCGTGTTTTGCAGCAGATGGCTGATATTCTTGATCGTCACCATCTACATCATTGTCAGATAATTCCGAATCTAAGTTATCATCACTACTAGAATTATCTTCTTCATCTAACAACCGCTGCATAAGATCTAAAGCCTGCGTTTTTGTCATTCTTTGAGCTCTATCCACAGTGGATGTCGAAGGGTTGGAAGTTGCCATTTCAGAAAACTCACCAAAAAAAATTTTATCGCTTAGAATCAATCTAAAACAAATCACAAAGTTGTAAACACGCCACGCTGATCTTCGCAAAAACTGGTTCATAAAAGTTCGTTTTACCCACAAACGGAACAAAATTAGAGTGTCTCTATCGCGAGCCATTTAACTGGTTTTTCGTCAGTGAGTAATGGTCTTGGAAGTCCAGTAAACTGGCGATTCGTCCTTAAAGAGTTAAAATCACATTCATAACCTATTTAATGTACACACAAAAACTCCCCTACAATTTCTTCTAACTAATGCAAAAAACGAATATATTGCAAAACAAGTTTAATAATCAGTTAATAAAAAAACTCACCTTTAGATTTTCCCGCTTGCTTGCGCTGAAATTCCTGAAACCGGGTCACAAAAGCCCAAAAATCTTCATACTCCTGGCCTCCTCTGAAATGTTATATGCTATTTTGAGGAAACAGTACAAGCACACTTACACACACCATTTGTTAATAACAAAGATATGTAATAAAGCTACACAAGTATATTGGACAACATGCCATCTACTTTTCAAATATTAATATTCAGATTGTTTCACTGCCTTCTTCTGACATGTCTCTGCCTTAAAGTGGGAGAGGAGCTCTTTTGTTCCAATGACTCTTAAGAGCTATGTCGACCGTAGCCTAGATACTGGTAGACTCTCCTATTCTGAAAGATCAAGGGGTAGGGACCAGATAAACAGAGATATAAACCTGACACCTTGAAATGAGACTAGGGACAGTCAAAAGCTAGAGGAAGCAAACCACCCAAAAAATGGTTGTCAATATTGGTGGTACTCAGTTCTGGCTTGATGAAATTGTATGACTAAATCGTTTTATCATAATGATAAAATTGTGTTACTAAATCATTTCATCATAATGATGAGATTTTGTGACTAAATCATTTCATGATAATGATGAGATTGTGTGACTAAATCATTTCATGATAATGATGACACTGTGTGACTAAATCGTTTCATCATAATGATGAAACCATGTGACTGAAATGTTTCACAATAATGATGAGATTGTGTGACTAAATCATGTCATGATAATGATGAAACTATTTGAAAAGGCGCAATTTTATTCCTGGAAACAACACTACACCAGAGCTAAAACACAACAAAATATGTAAATATAATATGAGTTTAAAACATAATGCCATAAACTAAACACAAGCAACAGATCAAACCAGTACACCAAGATGAAGATGCAAGCATTTTGTGCTTTATATTCCAGTAATGACAGAGCACTAGCTATTAGTACAAATGGCTGTGAAACATGGACATCAACAGCTGAACTTCAAAGAACGATACAAGCATTAGAAATGTGATGTTTCAGAAAAATTCTTGGCATATCATACAGAGACCACATTACAAATGAAGAAGCTTGCCATAAAATTATACAGCATATTGGCAACTATGAACCTCTTTTAACTACAGTGAAAAGGTGAAAAACGTAGTGGTATGGACATTTAATAAGATCAAATGGTCTCTCAAAAACAATACTGCAGGGTTCAGTAGAGGAAAAGAGGAGAAGAGGCAGACCAAGAAAGACCTGGCTATAGAATCTGACTGACTGGACAGACCTCAGGCATGCAACCATTAAGTCCATCGCAACTGACCGCCAAAGGTGGAGAGAGCTGATCAAACATTAACCGAAAATGTTATGGGATGATGATGATGATCACAGGTTTATTTACAAACTGCATTAATTAGTTTTTAGGCGTACACTTGTTAGGTCCCAGGGGGTTTTGCTGTAATGAAACTGATCCTATCAGCTTGATTCATTTGTGTTCCTGTGTGTGTTCAGGAACCCCATTTTTGTTGACAAGAAAGGATAGACCCAATTACCCAAAACATGCTTGTCCTAAGCTTGTCACAGATATCACAGCCTAGCTGTAAACCACAACACAATGTGCCAGCTGTCTCTTTAAGGGCAGATATAGGTAAAGGGGAAGAATCATATGTAACCTTTAGCACCAATTAATAATCTAAACCGATAGTCATACACACTGATAATGAACAGGAAATGAAGAGTTAGTTACTCAAATATTTTTTTGTAAATTGTATGCTATCAGTTGCAAAAATGGATTCTTAGTACAACTAACAAGCACAAAATCACATCAACAAAGATGAGACATCTTAGAAGAACTGCCGAAGTAATTGGAAGAGATCAAATTAAAAATGAAGAAATTAGGAGAAGACTAGAAATAAAACAAGTCATAAAGTTGATTAACTCTTTCAATCACAGTGCATTCATTGGTTTATGCATATATGGTACATATTTCTTTACTTTTTACATCCCATTGTCTTGTTATGTTACCCCATTCTAGCTCAATTACCACTATAACTTCTTCTGCTTCTAAGGTGCACTTCTCAAAAACATAAGATTTAAAAAAATCTTGTGCTCTAAAGTACAAAAACTTTAGGACAGACAGCACTGAATTGTTAACCAGAACAATAGATGAGATGGTGTGGTCGTCTGTCAAGAATGCCTAGCTACCAACTGCCACAGACAGTCACGATGAAGAAATATAATGAACGCAGAGTGAGGGTAAGATCACATAAAAGATGCAACAACAAAGAAGATCAAAGTACACAATGGAAAAGACAAAAAAGAGCAAACAGGAGATTGAATCTCCCCCCAACACGTTCATGATGTAGCTGGAGGGAGAGAGGAAGAAGAATAAACAAAGTAAACAATATAAGCCACAAACTTTATAAAAATAAAATCATTATACATTTAGTTAAACATGTGGGTTCTGGAGCCCCACTGTGCACACACACAAAAACAGAACAGACCCACCGATTCCCCAACAAGCATGTCATAGGAGTTGACTAACTGGGAGCTTCCTTCAAAGTTGGAGTACATCTCCTCAAGAAAAAACTAATAAGCCAATAAAATGGATGTACATGCAAAACTCAGGCCCTGGTACAAAGCCAAAGTCCCAGTGGACAAACAGCCAGGACTTTCTGTCACAGCTTACAGTCGGTAAACAAAGAAGAAGTTAAAAAGATGTCTCCCCAGTGTGGGTTCCGGGGCCCCATTGTGGGGAAAACAAGAATAGACCCACTGCCTCCCCAAAAGCATGTCGTAAGAGTCGACTAATTGGGGAGCTTCCTTTGAAGTCGGAGTGCATCTGCCGGAGAGGCAAGGAACCAACAGTCTGTATTCAAGAGAATGAGATCTGTAAAACTGATGCACACGCAACACTCAGGTTCTGGAGCGGGACTGCAGTTCAGTAGTGGACGATCAACCAGAACGTTCCGCCAGAGTGTACAGCTGGTGAACGCGAAGAAGAAGAAAAAGATGTCTGACTAGCAAATTTAAATAGTATACTGATAATAACTACTGAAAAGGCAATGCATACCTTTCGGCCATTTTCAGAAAGTACCCCTCTCGGAAGAAAATCTTGCTTAAAGAGCGCTTGTACTTAGAAAAGTCAAAGCTGAAGTCAAAAGCTCTCTTTTTTGTTTCACTGCTACTTGCGACTGTATCTTTCACTTGTTTGACTTCAGTGTGTCTGACTATCGAAGCAATATTCTTGCTGGCACCCTTAATTCCCTCATATTCTTCATTGTCTTTTTCACTAGCACTACTCATGTCACTTTGGGTGTCAGTCTCACTTTCAACATCATCCTCATCATCATCATGCTTGTGTCTTGCCCGGCACTTTCTGTCCACATGCAGATGCTTTGATGAAATATCTAAATGTCTTCTTTTGGAATCACGTAAGCTGGTCATTTTGTGTTTCTTTTTATGCATGCTGATAGACTGTGAATGACGATGTCCTTCGTCACAATCACTTTCAGCACCACGATGAGATTTTCGTTTCTTATGCTTTTTATGTCGCTCACTGGGTGATCTATCATCTCTATCAATGTTACTATTTGATTCTACTTCTGAATGGTCAACTGATATGGAGGAAACACTGTTAACACTTGACTCATCTGTATCTTCATCAGAGGATGTATGTCTCTGCTTCTTCTTCTTCTTCTTAGACTTCTTATTTTTTTGCTTTTTATGATGTGGCATCTTTTCTCTGCAAAACAAAAATTAGAACAAATGAATGAACAAACAAACAAACTTTATTTTCAAAGAGCCTGGGCAAGCAGGCCTATCTAACATTCTGATCTTCTAATCTCCTTCCTTTCATGCATCATTCTTTCATCTGTTAGTAAGTAATATAGTAAATGTTATCAACAGCAGTAAAAATATTAAATAAATGCATTGGGCTGTGCTGTAAAGTGACAGATAAAATTAAAAATTAAAGAGAAATTGAATTCAGAATACAACTAAACTATTTAAAAATCAGTACTGCATTAAAAAATATTTAAATGATACCACATTCAAGGATGTTAGACACACATTAACACTTTTTGACACCGTCTTTTTACTAAGATTTTTTTTTTAAACTTTATCAGCAACACAGATATCTATTCCCATGCCTTCTCTATTCAATTATGCATATTTGCAACAATTAGTCAAAATAACTTTGATGTTATGACCACTTTTGTTGGGTACGTCAAATTTCAGAGCTACCAAATTCCAGATACAGCTAACATAAATAGGAACCATCTGATGAAATATTTTGTTTAACTTCATTCCAACCCATTATATTCATAATGTCAAGACTATTATTGCCACTATCTGGTACAGATTCATCAACAATGACAGCAGTATGGACAGTTCTAGATGTAGCTGCGTTACTGTTCTGGCTTCCCTAACCATTTTGTGTGGCATGTTTTTCAGCAGGTGGTTGGCCCACATCATCACTATCAGAAAGTTTGGACCATAAGTCATCACCGGACTGATTATAATAACCTTATTCATCTAATAACCATTGCATAAGATCTAACACATGAGTTGTGGTCATTCTTTTAGCTCTGTCTACAGCGATGTCAAACGTGTGAGCTCTGTCTACAGTGGATGTCAAAAGGGTGAGCTATGTCTACAGTGGATGTCAAAAGGGTGAGCTCTGTCTACAGCAGATGTCAAAAGGGTGAGCTCTGTCTACAGCAGATGTCAAAAGGGTGAGCTCTGTCTACAGCGGATGTCAAAAAGGCGAGCTCTGTCTACAGCGGATGTCAAAAGGGTGAGCTATGTCTACAGTGGATGTCAAAAGGGTGAGCTATGTCTACAGTGGATGTCAAAAGGGTGAGCTCTGTCTACAGCAGATGTCAAAAGGGTGAGCTCTGTCTACAGTGGATGTCAAAAGGGTGAGCTCTGACTGCAGCAGATGTCAAAAGGGTAAGCTCTGTCTACAGCAGATGTCAAAAGGGTGAGCTCTGTCTACAGTGGATGTCAAAAGGGTGAGCTCTGTCTACAGCAGATGTCAAAAGGGTGAGCTCTGTCTACAGCAGATGTCAAAAGGGTGAGCTCTGTCTACAGTGGATGTCAAAAGGGTGGAAAGCTGCAACTGCACAAAAATCACATACAAACTGTTTAATTTAAAACAAACTGGAAAGAAATCCATGTGCCTTGTCACATTTTAAAAACAAAAAGACTTTGTTTCACTTATTCTAGACTGATTTAATTTAAAACAAACTGGAAAGAAATCCAGGTGCCTTGTCACATTTTAAACAAAAAGACTTTGTTTCACTTATTCTAGTTTTGGTTATCCTCCGAAAAACTGTCCTAATTTGCGCACTTCTGTCGTCTTAAATTGCGCACTACCAGGGACTTCCACCACCGCCAAGAGTATCCCCCACGCCGCTCACACTTTGTGGATTGGGGCTAAACTAGATGGCTAGGACTCACGAGCAGCAGCTACCGCATCTCCTGCAGCTTCCTTCATTTTATTAGCTCGTGAGTCCTAGCCATCTAGTTTAGTCCCAATCCACGCCGCTCACGTGACATGTGACTGAGGCCCTGTTAAGGTATATTTTCCGCCTCGATAATTTAGGACCGTTATTCGGAGGATAGCCCTAGTTCTTAAACCTTCATACAAATTTATTTTCCTTGCCTATTAAATGAAACAATATTAGACAGTCTATGCCAAAAATTGATAACTCAGTGATATGGCAAAAAGGGATGGATTCTTGATGACTGATCTGCAATATGTCTGAAAATAGTTTAATCTTTTTGTTATATACTTACATTTATGTATTCATTTATTATTATTTCTTTTTATTTATTTCTTTAATCATGCTCTGTGTGTGTGTGTGTGTGTGTGTGTGTGTGTGTATTTTTTTTAAAAACTAATATTTAACTACTAACACAATTATCTTTTGTAGCAGGATTCAGCTCTCCACTGAACTTCGTCCCCATATTATGGCGGCCAAACAAATACCCTAACAGGGCCTCAGTCATATGTAAAATGCGGAGTGCCTGCTGAGGAACAAATCGCACCGAAACTAGGATTGCCTCCGGATAACGGGCCAATATTATTGAGGGCAAATATATACTCTAACAGGGTCTCAGCGATATGTTAACTGCAGACCTGTTTAGGCGACTATGCCGCACCACCGACAGTATCCCCCATGTCGCTACATGCGGTGGGGGGGGGGGGGCTAAACTAGATGGCTGGGACCCACAAGCAAATAAATTGGAGGAAGTTGCAGGAGAGGCAGTAGCTGCTGCTCGTGAGTTCAAGCCATCTAGTTTAGCCTCCCATCAGCACCGCGCGTAGCGGCACGGGGGATACGGTTGAAGCACGTTGTCTCCCCGCCTTGTCATTATTATCGTGTGTATTCTTGCATTTCTCAAAAGTGTTAACGGACAGTAATCCTAGTTTTGCCACGATGTGTTCGTCGGAGAAGGTCCTCATTTTACACACAACTGAGGCCCTGTTAGGGTATATGATTGGTCGCCATAATATGGGGACAAAGTTCAGAGGAGAGCCCAGGATTCTAATATTATTCCTCAGCAATCCCTGATCACTCTGATGTTTAATTTGTGGCAGCTAAATTAGTATAGTTATAGTATGTTTTAATGTGTTACACCGGCGAAATTTAAAAAAAAAAAAAAAAAAGCTTTGATGCTAAACCCCTAGACCTCAAAGAGTTAAAAGTACTTTACTTAGGACAACAATACAATTGCAAGATTTTCGGACTAAAAGATTTACTTAACTAAGGTTTTTTTCACGACTTTCTCTCTCTCTCTTTCTCTCTCTCTCTTTTCTGCTCCTCTACTTTCCTCTAGTCTCCACTCCATTATCTGCCTCTTATCTCTCAGTCAATTATTATTAACTCTTTAAGGCTCAAGCAACAGTGTGAGCGTTGTTTGAGAAGTTCCGTTATGCCCAAACAACGCTGTCATCGTCGACCGTGTGTCCAGTACATTTTGCTTCACACACGCCTCTGTACTAGTTTCTAATGTTTTGCGGTACGATTTAACTATTCAGGGAAAGTCACTCTGCCAAAATCCTTTCAGTTTCATTTCCTAGCTTAAACCACACGTGCATAATTTGATAGGATTAACAGCAAAATGTTTTTTAACAGTGCATTTTCAAAGTTTGTTTTCGAGTGCCATGAATACCAATGTTCCAACCACAAGTACAGGTCGCAAAATGCGTCTTTCTGCGTCCAAAGCTCTGAAATTGTTTCAGTCAGATGTTTTTAATTCTAATAATGATAATGAAAATTTTTATTTCTTGGAAAGTGATTCAGGAGGTGATTTTTCACCAGCGAAGCTGAGGGATCAGCTGTTCTAAATCTATCGATTCTGATGAGTTTTTTTACACAGACAATGTCCCATTGCTACCGTATTTATGGTGTAAGAGAAGGAAAGTGCTTTAAACAAAGAGACTGTACTATACTATGGCTAAGTTACATTGAAATCATCGCAGTTACAGTCTGTATATAACTGAACAAAGTAAATAGTGTGTGTGTAATGGCTCATTTTTCGGCCATTTTTTCTCTAAAATGTTGCCCAGCACTCTATGAGAACTAAGAGCCCCTGAGTGCTAAACTAACCCAGAAACTTATCACAACTTTGGAATTTGTTAGGAAATTGAACAAACTGAAGTTTTGTTCTCAAATTTGGATATTCACTACTCTTGTGGCTGCCAAATCATGGTAAGTGAAGAATTTGTTTGTAAAATGTGGTTGTGAAATTAACACCTGCTGAATTCTTCTTTCCTACTAACTATTACTATAAACGAATTAAACATACACTTATCATCAGATTCGAAATGTACATTCATTTCTCTTTTAAAATTAAAACAATATATACTTTTATTAGGATTAGAAGTATATTACATTCTCTATTGCCTTTCTTGTACACCCGCCCCTCTGCCATTTTTGTAAAGGGAAATTAATGTGGGCCAAGTCTGTCAAAATTCATGGGCCTGAAAGAGTTAACTACAGTTTCCGTTTCGATCGTTCTCAATCTCAAATCTGCGTTCTCATTCTCTCATACATAGAATTAGAACAGTAATTAATATTGGATTGGTATTATTAGTGCTATATAACTATATTAATAAAATACCCTCCCCTTTCTATTCACTCTTTGAGTCCCAAAGAACGCATCATACGGTTATGTAGCCACTACAGTTTCGGAAATTTGCGATCTTTTCGACAATTTCCGTTACCATAGAAACCGTTTAAAACTTGTTTCGGAAATGTCGGCTGGGGTTTCGGGATGGGTCCTAATCTCATGAAATTTTGCGATTGGTGTGATTTTCACCAACTCTAAATAGCTGAAAACGGCGGGAAGGAACTCGATTAACAGCGCATGTCTACGACAGCCGGACATCCTCTGTTTTTCTGTTAGTCTATCAGTTTAATTGAAAATAGCGGTAAATTCGAGGTTGGTTTAGGCCTTAAACATTATCAGATGTGGTAATGCTAGTTATAAATGAATTCTCCGTCCAATTTTACATATGCATATTAAAATTTCTTTCCCGTTTTTGGCTGTTTTGATTTACAGTGACATTTTTTAGGCAATCGCATGCGGTTGAGTCTCATTGCCTGCCATCTTGTCCAATGACAGTCCAATGTCAACAAAGCCGATACAGAACTGCGCAGTAGGTTGCGCAGTGAAAAACTTCTTGTTTCTGGGTCACAAGTTTTAGCGGTTGTTTCTTACATCTCATCTCCACAAAAACCTATATATCTCAGCTCAGAAATGACATACAAGCCTAAATGAGGTACCATTGGAAAGAGATTGTTTACAGCTATCTAACTGTGCTGGTTTTATTGGTGTAGATGGCATTTTAAAAATTTCACTGAAGTAGTTAGGTTATGTTTCTACCTAGAAGCCCAATGAACGCATGATGCACCGATTTTATGACTATTTACTACCACCTGGGCCTGTGATGCTAAACCCCCCTGGGCCTGTAATGCTAAACCCCCTAGGCCTGTGATGCGAAACCCCCTAGGCCTGTGATGCTAAACTCCCTGGGCCTGTGATGCTTAAACCCCCTGGGCCTGTGATGCTAAGCTGCCTAAACCCCCTGGGCCTGTGATGCTAAACCCCCTAGGCCTGTGATGCTAAACCCCCTAGGCCTGTGATGCTAAACCCCCTGGGCCTGTGATGCTAAACCCCCTGGGCCTGTGATGCTAAACCACCTAGGCCTGTGATGCTAAACCCCCTGGGCTTGTGATGCTAAACCCCCTGGGCCTGTGATGCTAAACCCCCTAGGCCTGTAATGCTAAACCCCCTAGGCCTGTGATGGTAAACCCCCTGGGCCTGTGATGCTAAACCATCTAGGCCTGTGATGCTAAACCCCCTGGGCCTGTGATGCTAAACCCCCTGGGCCTGTGATGCTAAACCCCCTAGGCCTGTGATGCTAAACCCCCTGGGCCTGTGATGCTTAAACCCCCTGCGCCTGTGATGCTAAGCTGCCTAAACCCCCTGGGCCTGTGATGCTAAACTAGGGACCACAGTTTCGGAAATTTGCTATCTTTTCGACAATTTCCGTTACCATAGAAACCGTTTAAAACTTGTTTCGGAAATGTCGGCTGGGGTTTCGGGATGGGTCCTAATCTCTCATGAAATTTTGCCATTGGTGTGATTTTCACCCACTCTAAATAGCTGAAAACGGCGGGAAGGAACCCGATTAACAGCGCATGTCTATGACAGCCGGACATTCTCTGTTTTTCTGTTAGTCTATCAGTTTGATTGAAAATAGCGGTAAATTTGCGGTTGGCTTTAGGCTTAAACATTACCAGTTGTGGTAATGCTAGTTACAATTGAATTCTCCGTCCAATTTTACATATGCATATTAAATTTTTTTTCCCGACTCTGGCTGTTTAGATTTACAGTGACATTTTTTAGGCAATCGCATGCGGCTGAGTGAGCTGAGTCTCACTGCCTGCCATCTTGTCCAATGACAGTCCAATGTCAACAAAGCCGATACAGAACTGCGCAGTAGGTTGCGCAGTCAAAAAACTTCTTGTTTGTGGGTCACAAGTTTTAGCGGCTGTTTCTTACATCTCATCTCCACAAAAACCTACATATCTCAGCTCAGAAATGACATACAAGCCTAAATGAGGTACCATTGGAAAGAGATTGTTTACAGCTATCTAACTGTGCTGGTTTTATTGGTGTAGACGGCATTTTAAAAATTTCACTGAAGTAGCTAGCTAAACCCCCTGGGACTGTCCCCTGGGCCTGTGATGCTTAAACCCCCTGGGACTCAAAGAGTCAAACAACAGATTTAAGGAAATAATTGTTGTTAACACTGCAGGGTGTCGTTTGACTAATGAATGCTGAATACTGCTAATTCCATCAAACCTTTCTCATTTTTACCTTATATTTATATGCTGTCTATCCGTCTCCGAGTTTTGTTTATGGCGGTAGACATGTTTATACTCTTTTGCATGTAGAATCATGGAAAGTTAAAATATCGTAAACCCAAAACTGTAACCTAGTACCTCGAGACAAAAATTTACGTATCAATTGTCTCTTGATGCCTTAAAACAACGTTTCTCAAACTTTGTTCGCCCCGGCACCTTGGTCGGGGTAAACAATTTTCGCGGCACACCTACCTTAAGAGCGGGTTGGATACTTAGGAAAAGAAGAAAAACAGTGCAAATTTAATGTTGAGATGTCTTTAATGCGATGAATGAAACGATTTGGATGAATTTTTCACCATATCCTTCATGTATATGGGAAGTTTAGTTAATTGCACCCTAAAATCACCTAAAGGTAGATCTGATCCCGTATTTTTTTTTGATAAGCGTACGTTGAGAATGCACTGCAGCTTTGCCAATAGCATTGTTTTCAGAATACACCTGCATCCAGAACTCTTCTTGGTTTCTTTCACAGGAGTTCTGTTTTAAACTGCTCTCTTCGTTGATCTCAAGCAGATTTTGAAAAATTCTTGAATATTGCCGCGGAACCTCATACGCACCCAGTTTAAGAACCGCTGCCTCGTTATATGGTTGAAAAAAAAGTCAAAGACATTGATTGGTATCGAGGAGGAGAAGAAAAAAAGTTAGAAGGTGCACTTAATAAATTATAGGCACTGACAGACTGTTATAACACGTTGCACAAAGCTAGTCATAGCAGTGCGAATTATGCAATGGACTTATGTAAGAGCGCCGTTGCGCTAGCTAAGTTTGTTAAACCAGCTGCGCAGCGACCGGTTGACAAACATCTTGTGGTCCGAGTTCGCGCTCGGGGGGTAGGCAGAGTTGAGCTGAGTCAAGAATTGACATCACAGTACTCAGGGCATTCCCATAAGCGCTCCGTCCCCATCCTCAGCAGCGATTGCAGAATTATAATACTAATGGTGTCAGTCGTAGTCTGGTTGTATGTCCGTCTTGCCTTTCTCTGAGCGTAGTATACCGATCGAACCCTCTGGTCACACCCAGATGCATCAGTCTCTCTGGCCCATAATAATATTGTTTCTCTTTTGACTTCCTTACTTGTTACAAATGAGCTCTGGCCACATCTGTCTTGTCGTGTATCAATTCACCACACAACGGTGCAGATCCAGCCAATCTGCCTGCCTGTTCATTACAACCATGCCGGTATATCCTGGAGAAAAGATCCAAAGTACAGTATGCTCATTACCCGTGACCTTGCAAGTGAAACTTGCAAAGATGCTCGAAGCAATCATGTATTCACCTTTTTCAGCATGCTTTCCGTTACAATTACATGTGTATGTATCTTGTTCTCTAGCCATCGAAAAGCTGTAGTGACTGCCTCTACCCCTATGCTCATGCTATATGTTGTGGTATCATATACCAGGCTGTCCTGCACTAAAGATTTTCCACTGGACTTATCTACGAAACACCAGGCACTTCTCTTCCCTTTCAATACAGAACTGACTGTGTAGATAATCAGATCATCAGGACGAGAATTGTCGTGAATCAACTTGTGGACCTCCACCTCAGTAGCCCCAGCTGGCCACTCTCTGCACTCCCGGCCTAATGAGATCATGACCCTACATACGTCAGGCTTTTCCTCTGGTTCTCTAACCCACTCCTCTGCTCGACCAGTGTTCTTCAGCATGCAAACTTTTCTAACTGTGTCTTCTGCTTGAGCCACCCATGATGTTTCCATTTTCAGTCTCTGACGCTTGACTGCATCTAAGGCTTCATACAGAGGGTGCTCTTTATTTGCAGCTGCTCTGAGATATGACAGTCTGCAGCACTTTTAGCCTATCTGCAATAGTCGGCAATGCAAAGATATATGTTATCCGCGAAGAAAGAAGATGGTGTTAAGCTCTCCTGTCCTTAATTTCTCTGAATGGTTTTGTCTTTAAAAAAAATTGTGATATTTACTGAAATGGTCATACTGCAGGCATGATTTACAACTGTACTTCAGTAACAAACTTCTGCTGTAAGGCAATTTTCAACTCTAAAACGGATTAATAGCTGCCTACTGACAGCACAAAATAAAGTCCAGCCTAGTGCTCACCATAGAATCAGGTATCACAGTCTCGATTTGGAAGAAGGGATCAATCCATTCGCAAATTTAACATTGAGAAGAAAGACACTTCTCTGTTTCGTGAGTTTTGCTAAATGATGATTAACTTGCAGCGTATATTGTTGACTAACTTAAACTAAGTAGAGGTTTCAATGGTAATTTGTTCTTTTTTATGGGCTTTTAAACTGTAATGGCTGTTTTCTGCTCCTTTACCGTATATTTTTGTCTCCAAAATAATTTAACACGTTTAATTAGCAATTATCTAGTGTGTATTGTGTAAACTTTAAATACTTCAGCGCAGTTTAAATACAGAGTAGCGATGAAAAAGCAATAGCACTGTTGAGTGAAAAAAGGGCGAAAAAAAAATTACAGCACAGGAGCCTCTAACATCCTGAATATGACCTGAATAGAGTACATGGTACTGATATGGATCAGTCGATCGACATTTGAGAAATAACATGGTCAATATAACACCCACAATCATTACTCTCATTTTAGGCTGGTACTCATTTAAAGTTTTTAGTCCACTACATATAGGATTGAATGGTACCTGTTTGAAGAAAGCTAAAGAATTTAAAGATCTCTGAAGTATACCATCGAAGGAGACGAGAATAGGTCGGGAAAAAGAAACGAGATGTCAACGAGCCAGTCCACTTTTATACCAACTGACCCCATTATTACTGTCACTTCTGTCTGTGTGTACCACTTTTTTAGGGCGGTGTAAACAGGAGGTCGTGAGCCTTAGGATTTAGGATAGCGCGGCTAGTGCTGTTGCCGGGGACTGCAAATTAGGGCGTTTAATTTTGCCTCGACCAAAAAAAAAACTCCATTATCTTACGTCGGGGTCGAACCAGGGTCTCCGGCACGAGAGCCCGACGTTGTAACCACTCGGTATTAAGACATCCACACTTAAGTATGAGCGCCAAGAAACAGATTAAAAAGAGCATATTTCTACCAACAATGTGCTACCAGTGCCAGACATGGACATTATCAAAGGCTAACCTACGTAAAATTAACACCTGTAAAATGAGACGCCAGAAAAGGCCGCCAACTTATCCATCCGCAACAAAGTTAGAAATGATATCAGAGAGACTGTGGGAACAACACCATGCAGAAAAGTCACCAAGAAACAGAAGATCGAATGGTTTGGTCATCTAGTAAGGATGCAGCCTAAACAGCTACCAAGGCTGGCGCTACCCGTGAAAAGAACCAATGTGAATGCAAGAGGTCGCCCTAGGATACGGATTGACAATACTAAAAAGCTTCTACATCGACACGGAATGACAATAGCCATTTCTGCCCATCAAGCATTTTATCGCAAACTCAACACGCCGCCTAACCGCAGAAGTGGAAATTGATGATGATGACGACTCACTTTAAATTAAATCTGCCTAGAAACAAAAGTCGTGGGGGTCAAACCCGTATAGATAAGGAATTTTAAACAATGATATAATAAAAAAAAGTTATTGCCAGGTAATGTTCTGGGAAGTCAATGTGGCCGGTATGGTGTTCTTATTCACAACCAAAAGTGCCGATGTGTGTATAACAATATGGGTCTATTTCAAGTGTGACCACTCTAGGAAGTGACGTCCACCAAATCGACGTTGGAGTGTTTAAGACTAGTTGTAGAAAAATAAAGGGATCTCATGAACCGACTAGAATGAAAGGCACAGTATTTTAACAGAGTGAAAGAAAAAAAAAAAAAAAACAATTAAAAGATTTAACCATATAATAAGATCTATCATTTCTGTTATTTCGATCTTTCACCATTTGCTTTTAATGTCTACGTTTGGCACTTCCAATACAATATAGGTTTAAAAAATATTTCTTTCTCTTGTTCTTTGTTGACCGGCTGTAAACTCGGGCATCAGTTTGGACATTAGCTTTGTACCGGGACCTGAGTTCTGCGTGTACATCCGTTTTACTGGGTTATTTGTGTGCAGTTAGTTGTTCCTTGCCGATTTGACAGATGCACTCCGACTTCAAAGGAAGTCCCCAATTAGTCGGCTCTTACGACAGTCTTATTGGAGTGGAAGTGGGTCTACTCTTGTTTTCTTCACAATGGGGCCCTGGAACCCACTCGGGGGAGGGGGTTTGTGTTGAACCGGGCTCTTCTTCTTTACGTCCTCTTTTACCGCTTTGGGTGTCGAGGGAGATATAAGGTCCTGCTTTTCTGGCTACTTCGACCAAAGACACATAGTGGGACTGTAGAGCTTCTCTGATATTATCCTTCCATCTTGCTCTACGCCCCTCACCTCTTTTGGTATATGCCTTAAATAGTATAGCATCAGAAGGCATTCTTTCCAAGTGGGAAAACCATTTGATTTGTTGTCTTTCTATGTAATTTAGAATTGGTTCTGTGCTGACTTTATCCTTTATCTCGTATGACCCAATTCCTGATTTTATATCTTCTGGTCACTCCCACAGCCTTTCTCAGACACCTCATTTCCATGGTTACTAATTTTCTTATTTGTTTTGTTGTGAGTGACCATGTCTGGCACTTGTAGCATAGGATGGGGATGAAAATGCTTTGTATGAGGTGTTGGAGCTCTGTTGGTGCTAATTGTTACATTTTTTTACTATGGTATTATCACCACAACCCAGTTTCCTTCCTTGTCCGAATTGGACTTCTTTTTTTTTTCCAAATGTTCACTGGCTGTAAACTCCGAGGGAAAGTTCTGGTTATTAGTCCATTTCTAGACTTTAATCATGTTCCAGAACTTGAGCTTTGCGTGCATATCCGTTTTACAGATCTGGCTTACTTGTATGCAGAGTGTTGGTTCCGCATCTCTTATGCGGATGCACTCTGACTTCCAATGAAACATCTCTAATTAGTCGCCTTCTACGATTTGCTTGTTGGGAGGCCCCGGGGGGGGGGGGTGGATCATTTCACCCAAAATAGTCTGGGAACCCACACAGGGATAATTGGAGAATTATTACTGTAATACTGCAGGGCTCAGTAGAGGAAAAGAGGAGAAAAGGTAGACCAAGAAAGACCTGGTTACAGAGACTGACTGGACATGCTTCAGACATGCAACCATGAAATCCATCGCCACTGACCGCCAAAGGTGGAGAGAGCTGATAAGAAAATCAACAGAAACTGGAGACCCAATGACACGTAGTGTTACGGGATGATGATGAATTATTACTACCCTAATGCAGTCGCCCATCAAGAAAATAACGGGCGAAAACAAACTAAGTAGCGATCGGATCCAAATGGTAAACAATGTATGTTAGTTGTCTGTCCCTGATTTGCCACTCACCGACCCCCATTCTCATTAGAGGAAAGCGTGAAAGACGCGATAGCACGTGGTTAAAATAACTCAGCTGATTTCTAATTTCTAGCCAGCTGTAGGAACAGTTGGGTGCGTTTGCATAGTTACTGCTAGGTTGTATGTAGTCGGTTAGGATAAATCATTCACCATTCGTAGTTGCAGGTGACTGTTTCTAAACTGAATAATGGCTAACCGTTCTCGCAGTCATTCTGAGAAGAGCAACGCCTCTAGTGTTGGTGATTTGACTGGAAGCACCGAGATGGAATATTTCTGGTGTAAGTTGGTTGTTCTTTGTTTGTGTTTTTTACCTACCAATTTCTGATCTAGACACATTTACACGTAAGTTCATTTATATTTATTCTTCAATTTTATTATGCTGTGATACTCTAGTGACCCTGCATTGTCTCAGCACATGTACACACGTCTTTTGTTGGATACTCTAGTGACCTTGTAGTGTCTCAGCACATGTACACACGTCTTTTGTTGGATACTCTAGTGACCTTGCAGTGTCTCAGCACATGTACACACGTCTTTTGTTGAATACTCTAGTGACCTTGCAGTGTCTCAGCACATGTACACACGTCTTTTGTTGGATACTCTAGTGACCTTGCAGTGTCTCAGCACATGTACACACGTCTTTTGTTGGATACTCTAGTGACCTTGCAGTGTCTCAGCACATGTACACACGTCTTTTGTTGGATACTTTAGTGACCTTGCAGTGTCTCAGCACATGTACACACGTCTTTTGTTGGAGACTCTAGTGACCTTGCAGTGTCCCAGCACATGTACACACGTCTTTTGTTGGATACTCTAGTGACCTTGCAGTGTCTCAGCACATACACACGTCTTTTGTTAAATACTCTAGTGACCTTGCAGTGTCTCAGCACATGTACACACGTCTTTTGTTGGATACTCTTGTGACCTTGCAGTGTCCCAGCACATGTACACACGCCTTTTGTTGGACAAAGAGTTGGACACCGGAGACAAGAGTTCACACGCATTGATGGGCACTGATAAAGTGCGAAGTAGAGATTAGTTGTTGATCATGTCTGTACTGTCTTCTGTCTCGTGTACTACCAACCAGTTACCCTTGTTTAGATGTCCCTTCATGACATTATATAAAACTGTCTAAATGTCTTCTCTCTTTGACTCGCCCCACTTCTCTTCCCCTCCAGCTTTCCTCTCTTCTCCAACTTTCCTGACCGTCTCCAAATTTCTCTTTTTTCTCCTCTTTCCCCTCTAACTTTCCCCTCTACCTCTTAAATTTACCCTCTTCCCTCCAACTTTCCCCTCTTTCCATTGTGTTCCCATCTTCCCCTTCAACTTTAATCTGGTTCACCCCAGCTTAACTCTTTCCTTCCAACTTTCCTGTTGCCACACCATACTCCAATTTTACTATGAACGTGAATAATGTGGATTGCTTTATAATGCTATCATACACTTATCACTGCCAGTTAATTTTATCAGTTCTCGTTATGCCTAGTGGCACATGAGGCTTCAGAAAGGACTTTCCATGCTTTCCTGTCCTGTGCAATCTTCATTGCAGTTTTCCATGTCAAAGATACCGCACTCAGGTCACTTTCCATCGTTCGTCTCCATGTTGTTTTTGGGCGCCCCTGTTTTCTCTTTCCCTCTGGTGTCCATGTGAGAGCTGTTTTGGCAGGTATATCAGAAGTCATTCTCATAACGTGGCCAAGCCATTTCCAACTTCTCTTGGTAATCATAATGTCTAAAGTTTCATGGTTTGTGGCTTGAAGTAGTTTAGTGTTTGAGATTGTATCTGGCCAGAAAATTTTGATAATTCTACGTAGACATGTGTGGTGGAAGGTCGACAGCTTGTGTGCATCCTTTTTGGTAATTCTACAGCATTCCGCTCCATAAAGAAGAGCTGGCAAAATGATGCTCTTGTAGAGTCGGAGTTTCGTTTCTCTGCAGTAATTGTCGGATTTCCAGATTTGTCTCATCCTTTCAAAAGCAGCTCTAGTTTGTTCAGACGTGGCTGTATGTATTCCTCTGTCCCTCCCAGTAGGGACACCACACTGCCAAGATATGTGAAATGTTCATTTTCAAGTGATTGGTTACTTATGGTCACTGGTTGTTGGTTTGGACTGTTTGTCATGATCTTAGTTTTCTTTGTATCTATAGAGTAGAGTAATTCCCCTCCAATTATTGCAGTCTGTTAAGTCTCCTTTTTTGGGGATTTTGACTGTTGTTCTTAGTCCTATTGTCCAGTCGTCAGGCAACACTTCTTTTTCCCAAATATCCTTGAACAATGGTTCCAGAATGCTAGCAGTTGTGTTGGGATCTACTTTGAAAAGTTCTGCTGGCAGTTCGTCTTTGCCTGATGCTTCGTTGTTCTTTAAAGTGTAGATAGCATTAAGGATTTCTTGTTTGCTTGGTGGTTCAGTAATAATGTCAATGTCCTGAGAGGCTGGTTGAATATCTGGGGGATTTTCAGGATCAGCTCTGTTCAAGAGGTCGGAGAAGTGTTTAGTCCACTGCATGTCGTTTTTGTTCTGTGGTGAGCAGTCTGCCTTGGTTATCTCTGATGGGTATGCTGTGATAATTGTTTCTGTTTCCGCAAAATTAATTTTATGACATGGTTATATTGACTAATAACACCCTAAACAGATAAAAGTAAATTGTCTTGAAAGAAACTGACACACGAAGTGAACTGATCGCCTACATCAGAAGGAAACAATCTAGAAAAAGCCGTCGTGTTGTGAGGATATCACTGGAGTACATCGTGACAAAGAGGCAGTGGGAGACATATGGCATATGTTAGACAAATGGCATATAAGGTCATTTGTGTCAGAAGTGATTGAAAGTGCACAAGACAGAAAGCTGTGGGTAGAGCTGACCGCCAACGCCACATTGCATAGGTTATGTTTGTTGAACCTTTTAGTACAGATCTTGGCGGCCCCCTCTCGGGGGTCGGGTGGGGGGGGGGGGGGGAGTATTAATAGGATGAAGGGTGGAGTCAAGTCACTTTGAAATCAAATGCATTCGACTATAATAATTAGTTATATATTTTATATAATTAGGAATAAAAAATGTTTTCATAAGCAGTTTGTATATGTAATTAATATATAATTAATACGATAACACAGACATTTAATTATAGATTAGGACCACATTCTGAGGATAATGTATCCTCCATACTGAGGTCTTGCCATATACTCGAGGGAGGCGGGCAGGTCTTGTTATATACTCAAAGTGGGGGAAGGGGAGTACAGGTCTTTCCATAAGCCCAGAGGTGTGGGGTCTTGCCATATGTTAAAGAGGGCTTGGAGTCTTGCCATATACTCAAGAAAGCCGTTGGGGTCTTGCCATATACTCAAGAGGGAGGTGCAGGTCTTGCCATATACTCTATGAAAGCGTGGGGGTCTTGCCATATACTCAAGAGGGAGGTGCAGGTCTTGCCATATACTCTATAAAAGCGTGGGGGTCTTGCTATATACTCAAGAGGGAGGTGCAGGTCTTGTCATATACTCAAGAGTGGGGGTCTTGCCGTATACTCAAGAGTAGGGGTCTTGCCATATACACAAGAGTGGGGGTCTTGCCATATACTCAAGAGTGGGGGTCTTGCCATATACTCAAGAGTGGGGGTCTTGCCATATACTCAAGAGTGGGGGTCTTGCCATATACACAAGAGTGAGGGTCTTGCCATATACTCAAGAGTGAATGTCTTGCCATATACACAAGAGTGGGGGTCTTGCCATATACTCAAGAGTGGGGGTCTTGCCATATACACAAGAGTGAGGGTCTTGCCATATACTCAAGAGCGGGGATCTTGCCATATACTCAAGAGCGGGGGTCTTGCCATATACTCAAGAGTGAATGTCTTGCCATATACTCAAGAGGGAGGTGCAGGTCTTGCCATATACTCAAGAGTGGGGGTCTTGCCATATACTCAAGAGTTGGGGTCTTGCCTTATACTCAAGAGGGAGGTGTAGGTCTTGCCATATACTCAAGAGGGCCATGGGGATCTTGCCAAATACTCAACAGTGTGCGTGGGGGTCTTGTCATATACTTAAGAGAGGGCGTAGGGGTCTTGCCATATATTCAAGAGGGCGTGGGGGTCTTGCCATATACTCATAATAGGGCATGAGGGTCTTGCCATATACTCAACAGTGTGCGTGGGGGTCTTGCCATAAAGCCGGGGAAGGGGGGGGGGGCGTGGGAGTCTTGCCATATACTCGATAGAGGGCGTGGGGGTTTTGCCATAATTCAAGATGGGGCGTGGAGGTCTTGCCATTTTCTCAAGATGAGGCACCGGGCTGTTGCCATATATTCAAGAGGGCGTGGGGGTCTTGCCATACACTCGAGAGGGCGTGAATGTCTTGCCATATACTCATGAGATGGCGTTGGGGTCTTGCCATATAATCAAGAGAGGGCGTAGGGGTTTGCTATATACTCAGGAGTGATCGTGGGGTCTTGCCATATAATCAAGAGAGGGCGTAGGGGTCTTACCATATACTCAAGAGAGGGCGTGGGGGTCTTGCTATTTTCTCAAGATGAGGCACCGGGCTGTGGCCATATATTCAAGAGAGCGTGGGGGTCTTGCCATATACTCTAGAGGGCGTGAATGTCTTGCCACAGACTCATGAGATGGCATGGGGGTCTTGCCATATACTCAAGAGAGGGCGTAGGGGTCTTGCCATATACTCAAGAGAGGGCGTAGGGGTCTTGCTATATACTCAGGAGTGATCGTGGGGTCTTGCCGTATATTCAAGAGAGGGCGAGGGGGTATTGCCATATACTCGAGAGGGCCTGGGGGTCTTGCCATATACTCAAGTGGGGTCTTGCTATATACTCAAGAGGAGGCGTTGGGGTCTTGCCATATACTCAAGAGGAGGCGTTGGGATCTTGCCATATACTCAAGAGGGGGCATTGGGGTCTTGCCAAATACTCAAGAGGAGGCATTGGGGTCTAGCCATATACTCAAGAGGAGGCATTGGGGTCTTGCCATATACTCGAGAGGGGGCGTGTGGGTCTTGCCATAGACTCATGAGATGGCATGGTGGTGTTGTCATTTACTCAAGAGGGAGCGTGGGGTCTTGTCATATACTCAAGAGTGTGCGTGGCGGTCTTGCCATATATATATATATATATATATATATATATATATATATATATATATATATGGAACAAAAAGTGTCTGATTTAAAAGTTGTAGAGAAATCAAAACGGTCTGAAAACCAAACGTAACATTTAAATCCTGATTAATTTTTTTTTTTTTTTTTTTTGCCTATAAATCTGTAAAATGTAATTTGCTGTTAAAGATAGATCTTGGATATTCTACGTTCTTTAACATTGAGTTTAATGAATACGCGTATTTGAATGTTATAACCAGGGAAATCTGAACTTCAAATAAGATTGTCGAGTGAAAAAGCATCTTGTCTCGGAAAATAATAATTTTAGCCAGAGGGCATTGGAAAGAATAGTAGCAGAAGGTATGGTGACAGGAGAGAGGGGCAGGGGCCGACTAGTACGAGGACGGGCATATAAGTGACAACGTTGGGAGGAAAGCTCACGAGGCGAGAGATTTGACGAGAGACTTGTTTCTTTAAGGCTTAGGGCCTATTGTGATAAAAGCGACGTTATCACTGCCATACCTTATGATGATGATTACAATGACGATGATGATAATGTACCAGGGAAGAGAGAGGGAGAAACTGAGAAGAAATCCTCCCTCTGCGAAATCCTCCCTCTGCGAAATCCTCCCTCTGCGAAATCCTCCCTCTGCGAAATCCTCCCTCTGCGAAATCCTCCCTCTGCGAAATCCTTCCTTTGCGAAATCCTCCCTCTGCGAAATCCTTCCTCTGCGAAATCCTTCCTCTGCGAAATCCTCCCTCTGCGAAATCCTCCCTCTGCGAACTTACTGGAGCTAATACGTGTCCCTGCCCAGTCCGCCCAGTTGCTGTAACCATCCATCTACAACTTTAACCACAATGCCGTTGAACAGGGCTTCGCCCTTACCAGCATAGGTTATGTCTGGCTGGTGTCACTGTTCCAGGTGCCCCATTTGTAACTTCTTTAGAGGCTGGACGGCGGATCTACCTTGCCGGTCTGCCTTACACATAAGGGTGTTTTAATCTTATGAATTACCATACCGTCATGAGATTAAAACATCCCTATCTGTATGGCAGACCAGCACGGTAGACCTTTAGGCAGCAGACCGGAGGGGACGAACTGTTCGATGTATTGATCGATCGGGTTTCTGGCAGTACATGAGGCATTCTCATCCTCGAGGTGTTAATCCTGCAGGGCGGTTAGGGGGACGGGGAGAAGATCACCACCTCTTACCTTAGTAGGACTGCGGTGTACAAAAGGGCAGCACTTCTTGACGTTCATCGACTGTATACTCTGGTGACAATTTCTGGTTGTTCATTCACTTCTGGACTTTAGTCTTATTCCACAAGTTGAGTTTTGCGTGCACATCCGTTTTACACACTGACTTATTTGTATGCAGATATCGGCTCCTTGTCTCTCGGGCAGACGCCATCCGACTTTGAAACATCCCTAATTAGTCGCCTATTACGACATGCTTGGCTATTTCACCCCCCCCCCCACTCCAAATTAGGCGCCGTAACCCACACAGAGAGACTGGATAGCATTAGGTGTCTATTACAACTGTAAGCGCCGGAACAATAGGCCTCGGGTCCCTTGAGCTCTCCAGCAATTTTGGAAAGTGGTGGGGGGTAGAACGCTTGAGGGTCATAATAATTTTGTAAGCCTACTTAGGGAGTTTCTTTAACCATGCAGACATTGATTAATTTATGCTCAACCCCAAAAGGACATCACACGGAGCACACAAAAAAAAAAAAAAACACACACACATACAATGTAACACAAAGTGCCACCACTCGAATGAGGATCACCAGTGAAGTCCCAGAAGCCCTGGTCAGCTCATATGATGGGTTTTATTAGGGCCTCCGGCGACAACCAGGGTGCGGCTTTAAAATAACACAAAATTCGTCCTTTATGGGAACAGGAGTAATGGATTACCATGCATACACCTATTTTTTCAAAATTATTTTATTTCATATTTCGAGTAAATTATCATATGTATTTGCCATTCCGCATAATAATACTAGTAATAATAATAATAGTAATAATAATATTAATAATAATAATAACAATAATAATAATAATGTGCTGAATGGCAAATAAATATATTTAATAATATGTAATATAAAAACAAATACTTGAAAATACAATTTAATACATGGTTAAAAATTGTCATTACAAAATTATTGGGCTGGGAGCCTGAGGTTTTTAGTATTGGCAAAGATACAGAAACACCAAATCTCATACCAACAGCCAACAGAGGATTGTGTGAATTGTTTGTGTGGCTGTTTTCATGAAGTTAGGTTCTTGCTACAGTACTTTCCAACTTCAATTTTCTTATTCATTCATATTTATTCATATTCATTCATATTCTTTCTTTCTTTCTTTCTTTCTTTCTTTCTTTCTTTCTTTCTTTCTTTCTTTCTTTCTTTCTTTCTTTCTTTCTTTCTTTCTTTCTTTCTTTCTTTCTTTCTTTTCCTCCTATTAACTCTTTAAGTCCTGGGGGTTTAACTCACTGGCCCAAGGGGTAGCCAAGAAAGACGTAAAATCGTCACATCTTGCGTTCATTGGACTTCTAGGTAGGAATCCATGAACGTATGATGCGTTCGTTGGGACTCAAAGAGTTAAGCTGAATAACACTGCTGAGGAATTTAAAATATCATGTAATCAGCAACAGTATAACGTTTTTCTGCTTATTTCTTCCAGATTTACATTGTATTGTTCTCGTAGCTTCCACGATCACTTGTTTTGTGATAACTGTTTCAGGTTTTGAGCTTAACGAGGTTCGCAAAAGTTTCAAATGGGTTGTGAGTTGTGAAGACGAAGAAGATGATGAGGATTTCATAGACCATGTAGTCTTTGTGAAACTGGTATGTGCATGTTTATGAGATTTTTTGAATTTGTAACATGATTCTAATTCAAAAAATATTATGAATGAAAAATGAATCAAGAATTAAAAAATAGACATCACTGCACTAAGGATATCCCCCTACACTCCCCATTGCCTTCTTCAGTAGACTGTAGTATAGCTTCTGCAGGACTAGTATGTTATTGTAGTTCTAGAGATTTGGCAGTAGCATACAACTCTTGAGAGTATTAAAGGTTGTGCTTTTAAACAAATGGATATTAAAAAAGTATAAACATGAAAGAATGGAACAAAAAGTTTATTCCATCACGAAGAAAGTGAACATCTTGAATGTCAGCTGCATTGTGTCTGCATATGTCCAAACTAGTTTAATTTTTTGTTTTGGACCCATACATTGACTTCATGGCTTCATTTATTGTCTGGTGTTGTCCTTTTTTTTTTTTTAGCTGTATTGATAGGCATTTCAAAACGTTTATGTGTACCACCTGAAAAGTAGTTTGCATATATTTTCATTTTTTTGTGTCTTTGAACAACCTCATGTTTCGCGTTCAGCCTAAATAGACATGCCTTTGTATCCAAGATGGGTTTCACAAATGTAATGCTAAAGCTTTTGTGCTGGGTACCCCCAAAGAAACTGCTATATCCTAAACTTGATGCTTGCCTTACTGTTTTATGTTAGGTCACAGATTTTCTCTTGTATACATTTTGAATAGGTTGAGAGATATGCATTTCAGGAGAAAGAATATGTCATGGCATCAGTGGTTCTGCACTTATTGTTGGAAGACTTTACATGGTCTGGTCTTGCTGATTTTCCCCTGCTCTTGCTAGTGTGTGAGAAACAAACAGGTGGATAGACTGGCTGGTTCTGCACCACTTGTTTGTATATTATGAATGACTAGCCAGACATTGTAAAGGCTCTTTAGGGATGAGTGAACTGTGTGGAAGCACAAATAGATCATCATGGTTTGAAATGAACATTGCTGCAAAAAGTGGCCAGGGGATCAGGCTGATGCTCAACACTCAAGCAAAAGACAAGATGTGAATACAAGTATTCAATCAGACCGTTACTAATGTGAATACAAGTATTCAATCAGACCGTTACTAATGTGAATACAAGTATTCAATCAGACCGTTACTAATGTGAATACAAGTATTCAATCAGACCGTTACTAATGTGAATACAAGTATTCAATCAGACCGTTACTAATGTGAATACAAGTATTCAATCAGACCGTTACTAATGTGAATACAAGTATTCAATCAGACCGTTACTAATGTGAATACAAGTATTCAATCAGACCGTTACTAATGTGAATACAAGTATTCAATCAGACCGTTACTAATGTGAATACAAGTATTCAATCAGACCGTTACTAATGTGAATACAAGTATTCAATCAGACCGTTACTAGTACCATCAGAATTGGAAATCTTTGCGTGCTCCTGAAGACGCCGGAGTGCTTTTGGAAATGCCCCAAGTATTGTGATATCAATTCTTAATTCAACATTTACCATTCAATATTCAAATCCTGCTAGTCGCGTTCACCATTGCATGGATTGTGATTCTCATGCCTCATCATCATCGTTATTATCCTGCTTTAAAGTAAATGACCCTTTCCCACACCTCCAGCTATATTGGGCAACTATAACTATATACACACATTTTTTATATGTGGAACTCGGTGGGTGATGAGGTCAGCAACACACCTGACGCCTTTACTTATCAGGACTGGTAATCATTTTAAGACTGGGTCAACCTTGTTAAAAAAAAAAAGTCTGGTTCCATCAGGACCTGAACTAAAACCTTCTGATCCGCAGGCGAGTATCTAGCTGTTACACCATGTCGACCCCCATCCTCCTGTTGTGCTGTTTATATTTCATATAGGGCTCAGTTTTTTTTGTTTTTATGAATGGAATCCAGTTCAGTAGCTGTGGCCTGTCTTGTCATTCTTTTAAGGGTTTCTCTTATGTGTCCTTGTTTTCTCAGTACATTTGTTTCTTTTCAGTGCCTTTTTGGGTGATTCTCTTACAACACCACCTAGTATGTTGCTACATTCTTTGTTGTATTTGTTGTATCAGCGTTAATACCATTATTTGTCCAGAATTTTTTTTTTTTTTTATTCAAGCAAAACATTGACATCCTAAAAGATCTGAATATCGAGGAGAATTGACTATTTCCTCTCCTGAAAGTTATTTTTGCCATTTTAAACGTCATTTTGCGTTTTGAACGGTAATGGAAGGTGCATTTCCAGAAAAAATGCAGAAAGCAACCTCCAAGAATGTGGATATAAGACATTCAAGATACATTTGATGTGAACAGAGAGACTTTCAGGTATGCTGTCAAGAGAGCGACATTCTGTAAAGAACGTGCTGTTTGATGATGATGATTCTTGAATGATCAGATTTACTGTAATGTTTGTGAATTTGACTGAGTAACTTTCTACCACACCAGGACATCACACAAGCGATAAACACCCGATGACACAATGTGCCACCATGTGGATGAGAATCACCGTGGAGAGGTCGCAGAAACCGCTTTCAACCAATTGGCCATATTTATGGCCTAGCTATATTGCGGCCCCTGGCAAGAGCCATGGTGGGGCTTCAAATAAAGAAAAATTTCACCCTAAACAAGACGGCAACATTTTTTCATGAATTTTTTCAGGCATTTATTACAAATGCATTTAACTTTAATCAATAATGGTTCTCAAAATTTCACTTCCAATTGTCTAAACTGAAATATTCGAATTTTAAAACTAAATAGTTTTATAATTTAGAAACTGCGTCTGTATAGCTAGAATGTCTTTATACTGGAAACTACTGGGTTATATAGGTTCAGACGAAAACAAAAGCATATGCAGGAAACTAAACAATGAAATCAACAAGTTACATAGCAATTGATAGGATAAATGGGTATGCACTAGTTGTGGGCCTATGCTCCACGGGATTGGGGTGGGTGTGGGGAGGTGGGGTTAGGGAGACAGATAAAGAGCAGAAAGACTTGACTTTTTACCCCACCAGGACATCACACTGAGTGATAAACACCCGGTGACACAAAGTGCCACCATTTGGATGAGGATCACACATGAAGAGGTCCCAGAACCCTGTTCAACCGTTAGGTTATATTAGGGGCCCCAGCAGCAGCCAGGACGGCGCTTCAAAATAAAGAAAAATGGGAACCGAGATTTAGGGCAGAAAGAAAGATATCACAGTGTAATTCTGTTGTCTGTAAAGAGGAAAGGTGCAACAAATTGTAATCTTACATTTAACATTCTTAGTGAATAGAAAAGAAGTTATTTGACGATTGTTTGCATTTCAGGCGGTCCTTGATGGAGATGCTGTTGCAGGTGAGCAGAATGTCGTTGTATTAGAATCAGAAGGCCAGGATGGAGAAATGCAGAAAGGGACCATTGTTAACTTAACAAAAGGAGTGAATCCCATGGTGAGCTAGCTTAGTGTTTTGTCTCCTGTAATTATTTTCTTGGTAAATCGTCTTATCTCTCGACAAATATTTTTAGCAATGTTAACTGCCATTTTCAATTACCTGGCCAGTGTTTTGAAGTTGATAATATAACTCTGGTTGTTTAGATGTTGCATTACAAGAATAGGCACTGCCTACCCAAAAGCATGTTGTAAGAGTCGACTAAATGGGAGCTTCCTTTGAAGTTGGAGTACATCTGCCTGAGAGGCAAGGAACCAACAGTCTGCATGCAAATAAGTCAGACCTGTGAAATGGATGTGCATGCAACACTGTTTCTGGAACAGGACTAGAGTCCAGAATTAAACAACCAAAACTTTCCGCCAGAGTTTACAGTTGGTGAAATGAAGATCTAATTATGAATCATGCTCATGTTTTTAACCTTAATAATCATGTGTGTGAGTGTGTTTGTGTGCATGTGTGTGTGTGATAAGATGGTTGCTGTGTGTGTTGTATCGGTGTGAGGTTAGGTTGTTAGGCCAGACTATGTAAAAATGTAAAGTATCTCCTTCCCTCTACATGCCTGTAGTAGTTCTTATGGACATAAACTTGCACTGTCTACTATTGCAGATAGACTCAAAGTTTTGCAGGCAAAGTCACGTCTCAAAATAGCTACAGACAAGAAGCACCTTCTGCAAGAAGCTTTAGGTAGAGCCTTTAGGTCTTTAGGACAGACTGAAAAGATGGTCTTGGACGGCGCAAGCTGAAGATACAATTGGAAATGGCAGGCTTGATAAATTTGAGTGAGGAGACTTGGTCGGTGATGTGGTCCACATTACGTTGGCCACATATATTTCCCAGGTCTAGGACTACACCTGATACTCACTTCAGACTGGGTCGACCTGTTAGCCAAGGTCATTAAAAAAAACAGTCTGGCTCCATCTGGACCCAAACACACGACCTTTCAATCCGCATGCGAGTGTCTAGCCACTACACCAAGGGGGCTCCTAAAGAGTAACATAATACGTGACATATATATCTAAAAAAAATTATTTCACTAAAATAGAAAAGTTTAACAATATACAAATTCATATGTAAAAAGCGTGTATGAGAGTGTTGTTGTTATGTGACACAGTCGTCTCCTTTGCTGCCTATGCATCATCAAATGACCCAGGTTCGATATGGTTTTGTGTCAAGGGTGGCGGGTGATTGTTGATAGACGAGGAGAAAGATGGTCGTGTCGTAAGTGGTGAAGAAGATAATGCACAATTAGTTCTCTTTGCATGCTTCTCACGAGAGTCTGTTTATACAACAAAGTGTCTGGAAACAACTGTTCAGGATCACACTGTATTTATTATGATACCCTTTAAAATCACAAAACAAAACAAATCACATTGTTTTCTCTTAACTCTATATACTTGTAGATTCACGTTATGTTCTTTATTTATAGTTACTTTTTAAACTACTTCTAGTGTCTCGAACCGCCACCGGGCTACTAGTGCAGGTTGGGCTTAAAGGTTTGTTAACTAATACCGTCTATCTACTTATCTATGCTCTCTTCCCTGCTTAATTGGCCGGTGCTTGTCTCTTGTTCTCCTCACTCCGTCTCTAGCCTGTCCCTCATCTGTTCTTTGCTGTCTTCTGCTATCCACTTTCTTCTGCCTCTGTTTATCTCCGTTTGTGTCTTGTCTCTTCTCTATTTGTGTCTATCCTCTGTCTGTCCCCGACTATCCTCTGGTCTGGCTGTTCATCTTCTGGCCTGTCTCCGTCTGTGTCTACCCTCTGCCCTGTCGGTGTGAGTCTGTGCCTTCTGTCCCTCCTCTACTATCCTCTGGCCTGTCCGTCTCGTGTGTGTGTCTGTCCTGGCTGTGTCCCTCTAAGGTTCCGGGCAATCGTTTATAAAGGGGTTACTAGGCTACTCCCAGGGGGCTCCTATCCCTCGTTGTTTTGCAGTCTGCTGCAATCACCTGAGCTGGCCGGGACATCGGTATTTGACTAATTACTTTGGAGCTTGGACGGGGAGAGTCACATGTCTGGTCGTACGATTCAGGTACGTGGGAAAGTTCTAACAATAAGGGTGAAAGCCACAAGGGGTCTTGTCGTGCAAACAGCACAATACTAATAAAAAAGGGGGGTAGGGGTGCGGATTTTGTTACATTCATGGATCCAGCGGCGTTGGACCTTTCACCGGTTGGCCCAATGCCATGTAGTGGAATTTACATGTTTTCACAAGCTGTTCTTTAGTGTATGCAAGCAAGGTAACATTTTTGGGGAATGCATGAAAATGTACCCTATAGTCTGAATTGGTAACACGTAGTATTTGTCTTTCATATTTAGTATCCATAGATACTAAATTGGGTGCGGCTTGCTATAATTTTTGCAAAAGAATTCAATTTAAAAAAAAAAATAGTGTGACAGTATATCTCCACTTGTTTTTCTTTATTCCAACTGTCAGGCAACTTTGAACTTCTCAATCAATGGAAAAATTGGCGGCACTTTCACCCTTACTGAAGGAAAAGGGCCTGTGACTATTTCAGGCAATCATTTGTTAGGTAAATTTTCTTTTAGTTCTCACTCCAGTTACCTGATTTGATCTGATTTAGATTCAAGAACCGACATCACAGCACTTGGGGCATTCCCATAAGAACTCCGTCCCCATTTTCAGCAGCCAGCGAGATTTCCGATACTAATGGTGCAAGTAGCATTCTGATTTAACGTCCATCTTGCCTTTCCTCTGAGCCTTGAGCATCTGCCAGAACCTCTCGTCACTCCCCCACCCCCTCCCCGCATCAATCTCACCAGACTGTGATGATCCATCTGCTCCTCAGAAATGTACACGCTCTTCCACATGGCACTAACCATGCTTGCTTTATTATGTATCAGTATTCCACCAAGTTGTGCAGAGCCAGCCAGTCTGTCTCCCTGTTCATTTCCCAACACACCGGCGTAACCCCGGTAAACAAAAAGTTAGACAATACTCCTCACCCGTGTCCTCCGCAGCGAAGCATGCCACTCTGCACGAGCATGCCTGTCCTACCCAGTTACCTGAACATTTTCTAAACATTATCCTTCATAGTTTAGCCCACACATAGTTTAGCCCACACATAGTTTAGCCCACACATAGTTTAGCCCACACATAGTTTAGCCCACACATAGTTTAGCCCACACATAGTTTAGCCCACACATAGTTTAGCCCACACATAGTTTAGCCCACACATAGTTTAGCCCACACATAGTTTAGCCCACACATAGTTTAGCCCACACATAGTTTAGCCCACACATAGTTTAGCCCACACATAGATTAGCCCACACATAGTTTAGCCCACACATAGTTTAGCCCACACATAGTTTAGCCCACAAACTTTTTTTTCAGGCAATCATTTGTTAGGTAAAGGTTCTTGTATTCATGCAGTTTCTTAAAATAAAGACAATTGTGAGAAACGCATTACCATAACCTGGAAACTGAAACATTTCAGCCTTATGAAATGCTGCAGTGGTTTAGACGGAATAGTAAAAGAAGGTAAAGCCTCTAGAGAAAGAGACAGGGGTTGATCACCACAGAAGTGGAATAAGATTTTTGGAGACAATATGGGCATGAAATTACATGAAGCAAGAGATTTGGCAGATATTCTTGGTGTGTTTTAATGAGAATGATTTTTTTGTTTAAAAAAAAAGACTTGCATGTTGATGATCTTCTTTGATCCTTCTGTCAGAAAACATATCAGAAGTCCGGTAGCCTGTATGAAAGCTATCGTGCAGTCCATATCCCTCATGTACCATACAGTTTTGTCTTAGTTGTGGTTGGAACAGGCCAGATTGCATCTCTGTTGTCTTCATATAGTTGACAGTGTTGGTGTTGAAGCACATGCTCAGCATTTTCTGGTGCTACGCTGCAGAAACATGTCTGTGTTTTCCTACACCGAAAAATTTGAACATATGTTGACGAAATAATGATTATGATGATGATGATATCTATGTTACATCTTTAGTGGAAATTCTACAATTAACAGCTCCTACATATTGTCTGTAGAATGCTTAACGAATATGTCATTTAAATTTGTAGCTTTTGAGTCATTCATTTATGGAAACTTTCAACACAGCACTGAATTATTTTTTTTTTACTCCCAACACTTTCTGTTCCAGTATTAGTGCACTCTAAAGTAACCATTTCTGAAGCTTAGGTGAAAAAAGTGCTGGTTCTGCACTAAAGTCTATGCCTCCTGATGTTGGTTAGTCTGTCTGGTCTTCTGTCACATGTAGTGTGTCAGTCAGTTTTTATACAGGTGTTCCTCCATACTATAACAATCTATCTAACATTATCTTTACTGTTCTGCCTCTGCCTCTTTTCCCCTCTAGTTTCCCTGTTGTCATGACTTACTGCATATTCCTGGTACATCTTGTAATAGAGTGTAGATGAGGTGACAGTACTCAGTCCTATTTTGTTTACTGCATTGACAAGTTTCTATCTGCTGTCAATTCTTATGGTAGCCTTTTATTGTTGGTAGATATTTAATCTGATTTTTGTTCCCCAAATTTGTTTTCTGACTTTCTGTTTCCTCATATTTTACAAAAGTATAGATCCCTTTTCATGCCTTTGGCACATCGGGCATAAGGAAAGAGTACCATTTTTCTACAGATCAGTCAGCACTAGGTGGGTAAAATGGTCAGTATTAGGCCGCCCATCTTTACTTCCCCAGGACATCCATCCTGGTACCCACTTTAGGCTGGGTCGACCTGTGACGTCCCATACCATGATAACAAATCCATGCAGCCAGCAGTCCTCATTTTACCCAGTCAAATGTTTAATGTAGCAGATTAAGGCTCTCATTCCCCGTGTGGGTTTCAAGGCCCTGTTATAGGGAAAACTAGAATAGACCCACTGCCTACCCAAAAGCATGTCGTAAGCGTCTACTAATTGGGAGCTTCCTTTGAAGTCGGAGTGCATCTGCCTGAGAGGCAAGGAACCAGCAGTCTGCATACAAATAAGTCACATCTGTAAAACAGATGCACATGCAACACTTAGGTTCTGGAACAGGACTGCAGTCCAAGAGTGGATGAATAACCAGAACTTTCTGCCAGAGTTTACAGCTGGTGAACGCAAAGAAGAAGGCTCTCATGATGTATAGACTGAATAGATTCGGTGACTAAATGCAGCAATATTTAATATCTTGTTTAATTCTTTAATTTAGTGGGTGTTTCCAGTTTGGGAGAAATTGTATGAATACTAAAGTGGCTAAACACAATGGATGTGGCCAGGTTTAAAATGTAAGAGAAAATATTTTCTGGCTGTGACTCAAGAGGAGGATTCCATCACACAGTGCATGACTGAAAGAGTTAATCTGCGACAGGAGGAGTTATAGTAACAAATAGGTCAGAAAAGATACATGTAAAAGAAGCACATGGATGTTAAGAAATAATGCCATGTCGAGTTAGCAAGAGATGTGGTATGTGTTCTCTGACACCATTTTTTTTTAAAGAATTTCCACAGAATGAAAACCTGGACATCAGCCAGTCAGAACTGGGTAACAATGAATCCGTTGTGGAGGAGGAAGATAAGAAAACCAATAAAAGTGCTAAACAAAAAGTTACACCTGTAATCACCAAACGCAAGGTATCAGTAAGAAATTTTCTGTGTTCAGTTATTAATATACTAGTATCATTGTACCATGTTAGTTGGTATCACAGATACTGTTGAAGGGGTGAGAAGTGTCAGGCCTTCACTATCCTCTTCGTTCATTAATTTTTGATGCAAATACCTCCCAAGGCTGTTGGGGGTGTATTGTGTTAGTTCTTTATGTGCATTTATGGAATGATGTGAGCTGGCCAATTCCCCCCACCCCCAGTTTAAATCTCCCCCCCCCCCCCTTTTCCATTTTCATTCAAACTCCTATAAGTGCGAAGAATGGTAGAATATGATAAAAGATTACTTGTCGCATTCGAAGACAGTTTATCTACTTATTGTGTTCGTCAGATTATACATATTTTTGTCATTACTTTTTTGGGGGGTTTTATTCTTGAAGTATTGATGCAAACATTAAAATGTCTTGACAGCTGTTTGAAGTTAACAAATTACCTCAAAGTCGGAGTACATCTGCCAGTGAGGCAAGGAAAGACAAAAGCCAGTAAAATGGTTAAACACGCATAACTCAGGTCCAGCTAAAAGGCAAAAATCCAAGCGGACGATCAGCTGGGACCTTCCGCTGGAATTCACAGCCAGTGAACAAAGAAGAAGAGGAAGTTAGGAAATATTCCAGTTTACATTAACTCTTATAGGGGTATTTTTTTCATTTTTGATTAACACAGGTTCTAAACAGCTTTTAGATAGGAATTAATTTCCAGAACTAAAATTCTACTGCACTGAAGGAGACAGTATTTTCTCAGCTTAGCAGTAAAAAAATTAAAGCTTATTTATTTTCTTTTCTTAGTTTTGTCTCACATCAAATTGTCTAAACAAATAATTGTTGCAGACAAGTAACAAAGATGATGATAAAGACACTGATGATGATGATGATGATGATGACTCAGAAAAGGAGAATGAAGATGAAGAGGTAAATTATGTTGTTTAATTTTGTTATTCTCAGCCTAACAGGGAGAACATGAAGGGCTTGAAATAACCTTAAAAGTGTGATAGAAATTACAGTAAAAATGCCACTGTTATGTAATTTGTCAATACTGTTGTTAAGGTCAGAGTGTTAAGCAAAACACATGATATTACGGTGCAAAAAAACATGCTGATATCATAATAGTTTTTCCCTGTGTGGATTCCGGGGCCCTATTATAGGGAAAACAAGAATAGAACCACTGCCTACCCAAAAGCATGTCGTAAGAGTCGACTAATTGGGAGCTTCCTTCGAAGTCGGAGTGCATCTGCCTGAGAGGCAAGGAACCAGCAGTCACACAAATGAGTCATCTGTAAAACGGATGCACACGCAACACTCAAGTTTTGGAACGGGACTGCAGTCCAGAAGTGGATGAACAACCAGAACTTTCCGCCAGAGTTTACAGCTGGTGACCGCGAAGAAGAAGAAGAAGATAATAGTTTTAAGATGGCCACCACACTTTTGACATGCACCAATGAGAAGCCACATTCTGTTATCCATTGTGGGATCAGTGAAGGGGTGAAACCAATAGGAAATTCATCGGTCAATGAAGGTCCAGTTTGGTGATGCATGCCTGTCTGTTCACCCAGTGTATGGGTGGAGTTGGAAGTTTTAAAATGGTGTGACTTCTATGACAGATTTTTCATGACAAGCTTAGGTACATCCAGTAGTGACCGTAGAGTCAACTTCAGCCATTGAAGGCCTCATACAGGAAATTATGTCAACATGTTTGTCTGCACTGTGACATCACATGACATCTGAAACAACAATATTAGCAGGTAAGAGACAGTGACATGGTATATATCATACATTTTCTGTTGAAGCCTCTTGTACTAAAGAGGAAGTGGAGACTGCTATTGATCTCTTGATGACACCCACAAAATTTGATTAATGCATTTAGAAATAGTGTGACAGACAGGAGGAAGATGCCAGAGATAGTCTATGGTGGTGACATGGCTAGTTTATCCACCTGCCAATAGCTTGTTTGCTAGCTGGGCTTATAAAGTAACTGCTTCTTCTGTTTTCATAGCTGTAAACCCCAGCAGAAAGTTCTCTTTGTTCAACTATTTTTGCACTTTAGTTTTGTTTTAGGACTTGAGTTTTTCATGCACATCCATTGTACGGACCTGGTTTATTTGTATGCAGACTGTTAGTTCTTTTGTATTTGGTCAGAGCATACTGAATAAATCTGGTTTCCTCACTGCACTATCAATGTGAATATAGCCTCTAACATTTCATAGTTATTTCCAACATTTGTCATCTCAAGTGGAACTTTCTTGTATTGAAAATGTTAATTATTTACACCATAGTGCAGAGGAGTTCATTACAGTTTGGAGAGGCATGTTTAATGAAAACAAACCTGTCATGAGTAGAGTAGCCAAAGCTGCATGGTGAGTTTCTTTGAGTTGTGTAATTTGTGTGAACTCAGTATCTACCATTTGTTCTCTCACTTCCAGGAGGAGGAGGAGGAGGATGAATCTGAAGAGGAAGTAAAGTAAGTACTCATTTCATGAGTTTTTATTCTGCAATCAACTATGAAGTAATTGAAAATATCACTAGCTGCTTTACCACTCTTTAAAAAAAAAAATAATTTAAACTTCTAAACAGGTAGACTTATCATATTAGTGATGTTAAATGCTTGGAGAACTTTAATGTAACATCATTTTACAAACATGTTAAGTTTAGTCTGCAAACAAAAAGCCAGATCTGTAAAATGTATGTACATGCAAAACTCATGTTTTGGAACAAGACTTAAGTCCAAAAATGCGTGAACAGCCAAAACATTCCACTGGGTTTTATGATTGGTGAATTCTAAGAAGAAAAAGAAGCATAATTGGACAGTTTAACATTCTCATGGTTTTCATACAGTGGTTTCAGTCCCACCATAGAAGTGACTGTGGCCTCACCAAGTAATATTCCCAAGACAGCAGTGGGTACACTGTAGCTAATCTTCACCGTGGAGAAGGCTCACAAACTGGCATGGTTTTTCAATCATCTGCTAGCCCCGTAGTCATGAGTTTAGATCTGTGACCCAAATGGTTTGAATGCTAGCCAGTCTCACAAAACAGGCGTCATGCAACAAGTCATGTGCCATTTGTTAGAGAAAATAAATTCATGTTACCATATTTGATATGTCATCATGAGAGCTTTTTTTTCTGGCCACTGGCATCTTTGTTTTTAGGGGCACCATTTTTTTTTAGCTCTACTGTAATAGACACTTTGCGGTGCATATTGGCATCCTTATTTTTGTAAGACACCTAATGGTGATTACAGGTAATTTTTTCTCTTGAAGAAAATCTTTGGTCATTTATATCCTCCTTTTATATCCTCCTTAAAAGTTTGGATGGCATGTTGCATTTGGATGTTCAGTTCATGGGCAATTTCTGTACATTTTGGTGTAATACATCCGATTTCAGCCCATCTCTAATTAATTGGCTTTTATGACATGCTTGTTGGGGGGTAGGGAAGCAGTGGGTCTATTTTCCCCCTAAAATGGCCCCAAATCCCACACAGGGAATAGCATGGATATGATGACCTTGTAATTGTAAGACAACTGCTCACTTACAATTTATTCCCATGAACTATACTATACCTGCCAGCTGACATGGGTCTTCATGCATCTCAACAGATCTTGATCTCTGATGTTCTGGATCAATTGTACTGATAATATTCCTCCATGCCACTGTCTTAAGCCATTCACTATTATTTCAGTTGGTTTGCTTCTGCCTCTTCCATCAGTGATCTTTCCAGTCATCACAATAATTTCCAGTGCTCATTTTTCTGATCACATGACCAAAATAAACTTTTCTTTTCATTGTTGTATATAAAGTTCTACTTTCCTTAGCCATTTCCAGGCAATAATCATTAGTTATTCTGGCAGTCCACGGTATTCTTTTTGTTCTTCTCAGGAACCATATTTCAGTGGCCTCCAAGCTCTTCCTAATTTATTTTTGCACATTCCAAGATTCACTGCCATATAACAGAACAGGCTTTATGTAACATGTCAGTACTCGATTTATGATGTTTAATGAGAGTAATTATAAGATACTTTTCATCTTCTGAAATGCTACCTTTGCCTGGCCAATTCTGCTCTTAATTTCCTTCGCACATCATCCATCTGATGTTATGAATGTTCCCCAAATACTTGAATTTATTGACTTGGTTAAGCACTTTCCATTCTATTGCTATGTCAGTCACATTTTCAAGTTATCTATTTCTTTCAAGGAAAGTCCCTTTTTTTGCACTCCCTAGTACCACAGTGTCTAATAGTTGTTGTGGGTCTTCTGCATTTTCAGCTAATATTACTGTATCATGTGCATAACAAAGATTGTTTAGATTATAACCTCCGGCTAGTATTCCAGGCTATCCTTGACCTCCCTTATTACTATGTCACTGTAGAGACTTTACTTTCATTAAATATTTTAGCATTTTACACACAAATTGTAGATCCAGTCACTCTAGAACCAGTGTACACATGCTAACATTAGATATAATTTCTAGAATAAGTCATAAAGATGTCATTTACCTTTTCTCTAATATTCCAACGTTCTTGACAAGCTTTAACTCCTTGATAAGGCCATGATTTTTTCAGACCTTGACTAAAGTGATAAAATTCACCATTTATGACATAATTTAATATTTTTTTTAAATTACAGAATCATTTAAACAAAATTCCCTATACATTATTACTCAAATCGTTCCAATATAAGAAGCAGTGTTTGTTATTTTAAAACCTCCATCCCGGCTGTAGTCAGGGGCCCTAATATAACTTAACAGTTAAACAGGGTTTCTTGGACCTCTCCCCTGGTGATCCTCATCCGCATGATAGCACTTTGGGTCCCTGGGTGTTTATTGCTTAGTGGATGTCCTGGTAGGGTTCATTCCAATACATATTGCTTTGCTATTGTACCTGACCTTGTAATTTAAGTTTAAACACAGAATGTGGCCAAAGTTAATCAGGATCTAACCTTACATCATATATACATTTCTTTGAGAAGTCTGAATAATAAAAGGCAATCTATCCACACTGGACTACATATTACTTTGTAACAGTTTTTTGTGCCTCGGTATAACTTCTATATGGCTATATGGTTAAACAGGATTTCCGAGATTTGTAGCTGTTTAATTATTGTTTAAATTTCTGGGGGAATTTTAAAAAAAGCACGTTAAGGGAAATAATTCAACTAAGTATAAGTGAAAAAATCCTAATTCTTTCCCCTCATGCTGTTAAATATCTGATAATGTTGAATATAATTTAATGGCCGTCTTTTTTTTTTTTTTTAAATAATAAAAAGCCAGATTAGCAATCTTTTCAAGCCAGTGTCATACTGGTCATGTGATGCTAGACCCTTGTTTTTATAAACAAGCATAAAGTGATGTGGTCAGCATCACATAGGCCACTTTTACTTCCCAGGATATTTCCTGGTACCCATTTTTGGCTGGGTCAACCTAGGAGCCAAGGTCATTAAAAATAAAATGCTTTGATATAAATTCTTCTTCTTAGCATTCACTGGCTGTAAACTTTGAAAAGTTTGTTTGTCCACTGCTTTACATTCATCTTATTCCAGAATTTAGAGTTTTGCATGCATATCCGTTTTACAGATCTCCCTTAAAAAAACTGTAACAACTCTTCTTTATAGCTTGAGCTTAATCGAACCTGGAAGAGCTAAAGAAATTAATCGTTTCTACCACTCCTTTCTGAAGTCTAGTCTGTTCTGAAGTATTTTTACTCCATTCCCGGAAAAAAATAGTTAAGTATTATTTAGGTATACAATTAAGCATGCTAAAATGTGTTTGGTGAAAAGTTTTTTTGTTTTTGTTTTTGTCTAGTGTTTCTGGCTTATTTTGCCCAGTAGTATTAAAATTGTTTATGTTATGTTATGGGTAAAGTTTGTCATACATAGCTTTTCTTTTGAATGCAACAGAGTTAAACTCCACAATTCATAAAGTAACTTCGATATTTTTGTCCTATTTCTATACTCAGAAACACAATACTCTGTCATTCTCAGAAAAGTCATGCATGTTTACTGGGACATTCGTCCATTATTCTCTGACTGATTTCAGTACTATCCAAAATCAAAAACTGTTTTCAGTACTTTTTAGCAAAATAAAATACTCAACATTTTAAAACTGTAAATGGTGTTCCAAAGGACGTTGTGCAGAAAAGCGCGCTCACTCCTACAAAATACGCCTGGCCAAATCAAAGGGAAACAACACAAACTGGAAACATCAAGTAAGACGAGGGAAGACATGCACAAGTAACAGGGTGGAGGACGAGCGGTCTGATTCGGATGGAAGCATCAAGCCCAGAAATGGCACAAACACTAGAATTCAGTCACGAAAGTGACGCAAATAACCCAGACCACAAATATAGGCAGAGACTGTTAGCAGCCTCAGCTAGCTAGCAGCAGTGTGAAAGTGGTCGACCTTTTCATTTTTTTTCCTCAAAAGGACTTGGACTTGGACATGCTTGCTGGATTAGATTTTCTGCCTCGGCATCAGGGAGGAGTCTTTTCTGAGATGCATCCCTTTTATATCATTGACAACATTGTGCAGTAGAGTGATGACTTTATGTACACCTTTACCTGTGCCAATTTATATCTGGTGGCCATCGTTGGTAATTCCATGGTATATAACATGGCGTAGAACTATCTTTTGTGGAGCCGAGTACGAGTCTCATGACCTTATCTTTGAACCTGGTCTTTTTGGTTGGCTTCTGATGACCGTGAGGAAGCCCAGACCATAGTCTATAACACCGAATACAAGTTTCGAATAGAAAAGGAAAAGTAGAAGTAAAAGGAAATGTTGAGTGTTGGCCTAATCCCCTGATTGCTCCCCCACAGCACCATTCTCTTCAGACCATGATGATCTTTTAGTGCCCCCACCCTGTCCACTTGCTCCCAAAGGACCATAACATCTAGCTTAACACCAAGTGGTGCAGAAGCAGCCAGTCTATCTGTCTATTCATTTCCAAACATACCTGTGTGATTTGGGAGAAAATATCTAAAGGATACTACCTAACTAGGATCTGTAAAGTGACACTTGCCATTCTGCACAATACACACTTGTCTGCACCTTTCTCAACATGCTCTATGAGTCACTTAGTTATGACATACGTGTGCAGCTGGTTCTCAAGCAGTGGAAGGCTGCTCTATCTTCTCCTCCATTCTGAAACTAAATGTTATGGCATCATGTGTCAGATTTTTCGGCACTAAGTAACGTCATCATATGTCAGACTTCGTCACTAAGTAACATCATCAGTAGTCAGACTTTTCGGCACTAAGTAACGCCATTATATGCCAGACTTTTTGGCACCATATAAAGTCATCATATGTCAGACTTTTCCGCACTAACATCATCTTTTTGGCACTAAGTAATGTCAATTCATGTTTGCTATGAGCTCCCATGCACTTCCTATGCCTCTAAACACAGAGCCATCTATATAGATAATCAAATCACATAGGTATGACTTATGAAATCTGCACAGTTAAGAAAAGCAGGAAACTCATTTGTCACCTCAGATTCAGGACTTCAAAACATGTTTAGGGGCTTATAAGTGAAGATTTTCTTGTGTGGCTAAAGTTTGGGTAAAACTGATTGTTAATACTTCTTTGTAAAAATTTTTTTTTCATCTCTGATTTAATTTTGCACATATTGTTAATGACTTCCACATATTGTTTCTTAAATGTCTCATCTAAATTTATTTAAACTTTAAAACCTTTTTTTATAGTTGAGTTGAGTTGATTCAAAAACCGACAGAGTTCCAATAGTAATTTTGCCAGTAGCATTCTGATTTAATGTCTGTCTTACCGTTCCTTTGAGCCTCGAGCATCTGCTAGAGCCTCTCATTACTTCCCCTTGCATTAGTCTCTTGAGACTGGTGATCCATCTGCTCCTCCGAACTGAACACGCTCTCCCACAAGGCACTAACCACGTCTGCCCTATCATGCATCAGTATTCCACAAAGTTGTGCAGAGCCAGCCAGTCTGTCCGCCTGTTCATTTCCCAACACACCAGCGTCTCCCGGTGAAAAAAGCCTCTCATTACTTGTCAGACACTTTTTATAGGTGTGACACAAGTAGAATTGTTATTTGTGCCAGGTGTACCCACACTTCCATGAACATGTAAACGCTGATGACCTTGTTCCAGTTCTTAAACAATGTTTATTTAATAAACTCTTGATAATTGCAAAGTTAGTATGTTTATTTAAGAACTCATGATAATTGCAAAGTTAGTATGGCTTCCACTACTGAGCAGCCACAGATTGTATTCGTATGGTTCATAAGCACACTAATCTCAGGTAGTCACTGGCTAAATACATCAACATTACGCTGGTATAGCTGATCACAAACTCATCCTCGCAATGTGAACAAAGTCACGAGAGGCTAGCTGATGCCTCTATAGCAATAATTCCGTATCCTCCTAACTACTACACTTAACTTTATAATCCAGCTTTATACCACAGAAACACTTATCACCAGTATGAATAACCACTACTGTTCTGTTCACAGTTTTAAATCCAGTCCATTCCAAGCGAAAAACAATTCCCACCTTTTAAAAGGGCCCCAAACAAACACATCCGTTCACTGGACTGTCCAACTACTAACTGCCGTGTGTCACTCTACCTGTTTGTTCAGTCCCCGTGTAACCTCCCCACTCAGTTACCTGTTTCACCGTGCGGGTCTACACACAACCCGTCTGACCAGTAATTGACCTGTCTGCTGTTATGAGTCAGTCTAGTCGTTGTTTGTCTTTATCTCATAGTGTGTGGTAAAGTTGACTCATGACATTACTCCTCGCCTGTGTCCTCCGAAGTGAAGCATGCCACTGCACGAAGCAAGCCTGTCCTGACCTCCTCAGCACGCTTTCTGAGTCAGTTACAAGCACGATGTGTGTATGTGGGTGGGTGTGTATCTTCTTTAACCAGTGGAAAGCTTCAGTGACTGCCCCCATCTCCATTCTTAAGCTTGATGTTGTAGTAGCATATGCTAGACTCTCCTGCACCAAACATCAACCATTAACTTTTGTTAAGAAAACCCAAGCGCTTCTTTTGCCTCTTGACACCGAACTGTCTGTGTAAATAATAAAACCATCCGAGCGAGCATTATATTGAATTACCTACTGAATTACAACCTTCATGGTACGTCTCCGCATTCCCGGCTTATTGTGATTATGACCCTACACAAGTCTTGACTGTTCAGGTGGCACCCACTCCTCTCCTCGCCTAATGTTCTTAAGGATGCAAACCTGTCTTCTGCCTGAGCCATCTATGACTTCCCTCTTACCAGCCTCTGAGCCTTAACTGGGCCCAGAGGTTCGTGCAAAGGGTGGTCTGTGTCTGCAGCTACCTTGAGATATTTCTTCGCCTGCAGCACATTGTGCCTACCTGCAACAGTCGGCAAACCAAGGATGTATCGCATACACGCCACTGAGGTGTCTCTGGTGCAACCAAGAATGACCCGCATAGTTCTGTGTGTGCTCTAGTTTGTCCATCTGACTATTTAAGACCGTAAGCAATCACTGACAGGATCATGTGCTGGTATAGTGTGGAAAACATTCTCTGCTTTATGTCAATTGCAGCCATAGTTTTCAGTGCACTAAGTCCTTTTTGGAATCGTGTCACAATCTCCACATGGTGCTTTAAGGACAGGCTTCTGTCAAATGTAATTCCCAGATACTTGTTTGCTCTCCCTGTTGATGTTTCTATCATCTATCGTGAGACTTGGGACATAAGCTCTAACCATCCTGTTGTCTAGAGAACACCACAAAACAGACGCCTTTTATGGGTGGACGACAGCCCTCATTTCTGTACACCACTGTCACTTTTGTCTACTGTCGTTTGTAGCTTTCGGGCTGTTTGTCCCCCCCCCCCTTCCAATTATACCATCTGCAAAAGTCAGTATCCGTCTAACTCCTTGTGCTTCTATCTTGCTCGTATACACGTTAAAGAGCACAGGCGAGATGGCGGATCCCTGTGTCAGTTCTAGGGCCAAACTGCTGGGTTCTGAGGTCCATGAGCCCAGTGGGAGAGCAGCCCGACGTGAATGCAGGACAGCAGCAACCCAATTCACCAGCTATGGCCTGACCTCCTTTCCTTCAGTGCAGTCATTAAGAAGTCATATCTTGCTCTGTTGAAAGTACCCTCAAGAACCAGTGCTACCACCATAGTTTCCTGACTGTTCTGGAACCCTTCAAAAGCAAAAGTGGCCGCATTTGCCCATGTGTCCTTTCCTGATCTGTAGCTTCCCAGACCTCTTAGGAAAAGCTTCCCCCTTTCCAAAAATTCTTGCAGCTTTACAGCAACTATCATCTCCAAGACCTTCCCAAATGTTTTTTTAAAAGTCGTGATTCTAAAGCCACTGAGCTTAGAATGATCCTTAAAAGGTTTTGGCAGTGGGATTAGGTAGCTGTGCACCCAGTCATGCGGTACTGATGCTGTCTTAATGCTCTAGTTAAAGTAGTTGGTCATCTCTGCCAGGTCTACATTGCTCAAAGCCTTCATGTGGCCATATCTGACCCCATCAGGACGTGGTGCAGTGTCTTTTGCCTTTTTCAAAATGAGTTTTATATTTTGTATTTTTTTTATCAGCGTAACTAGTATGTACTATTTTACTATCACAGTCACACAATTACTAGCTACTCAATTCCTGCACATTTGGTTGTGTGCTTCTGGAATTTGTGAGGAGTGAGGCATGATTTGTATTAGTTTTTAATCAGGGTAGTGAAAAGCTTTTTGATTTCACTGGCACAAGAGCAGAGCCTTTTTGGCTTAGCCTGTTTGCCGTTAAGTTGTGACCATATCTAATGACCAACCAACCATTAACAGCTCCTGATATTATTTCCTATCCATTTATAAGTGCAATAATGTAAGCCTGGAAGATGTAAGCATGAGATATAAAAGCTAACAGCAAATCAGGAAGCAATGGTGATCTTGATAATCTTAGGTTCAGCTGCATGGCGAACGGGTCACCCCAGTTTGAAGTCTGAACAACGAATCAACATCATGGCACACGGGTGTAACCCATTAGTGATCAGTTCTTTTTCTAACTCAAGTCTGAGTTCGAAGAAGCTCAGCACAGTGCACAGGCCCTGTAGCACCGGTGAGGATCCTATAATACTTTGGGTAGATTTTTAACTAAATTTTGCCCGGGCAGCGCCCTTAGGCTACTTTTTTTATTTTTATTTTCAACTGCCAAGAGATTTTTTTTACGTGCGCAACACTGCACACGGGCGTTTGATCTCACTACCCCTAGACCGGGGGGAATTACTAGATGTCTAAGTCTACGTGAAAAAATGCCAGCCCTTACCAGGTACTGAACCTGAAACCTTTAGCACTTGAAGCGGACACCATGCCTCGAGACCACGCAGCTCCCATTTTGATTTCCAATTGCCACGGGATTTTTTTACGGGGGCAACATGCACACGGGCGTCCGATCTCACTACCCAGAGACCAGGGGGGAATTACTAGAAGTCCAGGTCCACGTGAAATAAATTCAAGCCCTTACTGAGTATTGAACCCGGAACCCATAGCCCCCGAGGCGGACACCATGCCTCGAAACCACGCAGCCCATCTAGGCTCGATTAAGAAGAGGACTAGGCTATAAACCCTATGTGATGCATAATGAAACCAGATGCTTATCATGATATAAACGCCCGGCTCTCTAGCGGAATTGGCTAAACTGGATTTCGCGGAGACCGGGTGACGTACTCCTTGTGGTCCGGGTTCAATCCCGGGGGTAGGCAGGAAAGCCACATTTTCTCCCAGATTTACGGTATTTACAATGGAATTAAGGCCGAAAGGTTGCGATATCCATAATACCGAGCCTAAGGGTTAACAACTCATGGCTTCTGGATACTAAAACAAACAAACATCATGATATAAATTATCATTTGTATTACTTTTTCTTTTTCAGAATGAAGCCTGCAAAGAAAGTAAAGGTAATCATTACTTATAGATGCACATTTTTTGTTGAATGTTTAAGTTTCAGTGTCATTTGTATGCTTGGCATTGCAAAGGATTTTTATGACGATGTGATAGTTAACACGTTGTTGGTTAACTCTTTCATACCTAAGCTAGCTTGTTCTCATCCATATGACCTAAACCGTTGTCTGGTCTGAATCGTTGTCTGATGTGTCTATTGCACATTCTGCCTTTGGTCCGAACATCCTAGAGAAATCTGACTATCCTGGTGGCCACAGTTATTTAATTTAAATCTTTATTTTCTTCTCTAGCTCCTATCATTTTTTCCTTCCTTTCTTCCATCCTCTTTCTTTCTTTCTCTTTTTCTTTTTTTTCTGTCTGTCTGTCTGTCTGTCTGTCTGTCTGTCTGTCTGTCTGTCTGTCTGTCTGTCTGTCTGTCTGTCTGTCTGTCTGTCTGTCTGTCTGTCTGTCTGTCTGTCTGTCTGTCTCTGTCAGTCTGTCTGTCTCTGTCTTTCTTTTTCTTTCTTTCCTTCCTACTGTCTGTCTTTCTATTTTCTTCTTCTGTCTTTCTTCTTCCTCTTCTTTTTTGTCCTTTTTTTTCTTTTTTTTCTTTTCTTTCCTCTTTTTTCTTCCTACTTTCTTTTTTCTTTCTTCCTGCTTATTCTTATTGTCTTCTTTTCTTTTTCTTTCTTTCTTTCCAATCCTTGGTAAGGCTGGGGATTTTTCTGTGAGGAGCAAAATAAAATCCTTACCTGCAAAGTTGTGGCGACAGCCCTAGCCATGTGGCCGTCAATCCTCAGGCTCAAAGAACCATGCCTGCACAGCAACAGTGGTCAAATAAAGGCAGTAATTGGCAAATTAGCAATGGCACGATCTGTTTCTTCTGACGCTGGAGTTCGTATTGAGGGAATGATCTGAGCACTTATGTCCGGAGTACAATGATCCTATCCCAGCTAACTAACTAAGGATCTGTTTCTTGTTCTTCTGACCACCTTGATTAAAGACACCTAATACTGTGGTAAAGTTTATTGAATGTTATCACAGAACACATTCCCGAAAACTCAATAGATCTCCTTTAATGAAAGCAATAGACGACTGTATTTCGACTGTTCACTGGACATAAGTCTCTGCAGCCATAGGTACTGGACATTCAAGAGTGTAGACTCAGAACTCTGCCACGTGGACAGGCGACCCACAATACTAAGCCTGTCTACAGACCGGCTGTCTGTTTGAAATAGAGAGATCCCAGATCTGGCCAGTTGGATTCCCGTGGAATCAGTGAAGGACATACACAGCAGCGCATACAGCATTTAGGCATGTGGCCTTCTCGTGTGAAAACTACTGGCATTGAGAACGAAAAATTTGGTCTACCTTTTTTTTTTTTAGGTTGTATTTCCCTTTCCTATTTTGGCAGTCGCCTTGTATCATATGACTTTACAAGGTTATATCTATATGTGGGCAAAGCATTTGTGCTTCAGAGTCTCTTCTGCATTAAGTTCTCCGGCTTTCTTAAAAACGTACTGTTCTCCTGCTGCACTCTCTCTCTCGCCCCACTCCCCTCTGGTGCAAAACCGTCTTACCTCTCAAACTGCTCGGATACTTGGACATCAAAACCCCAAGGACTCAGCACCCCTCCCCCCCCCCCCAACTTTCCTTATATAAATTTTTTTAAGCACAACCCCCCCCCCCCCCAACCTAGTGTGAAAGTTCTCTATAAAATATCAATCATTCCATATTATTTCATATCTACTATATTATTGCCATTCAGAAAATAACAATGCTTGATATTTTACCCACTTCACAAAGTTTAAGCCCTCTAAGCCCATTTCACTTCCCCCCCCCTCCCCCACACACACACACACACATAGTCAGCCCCTCGGAGAACGTCATCCCGTGTATTTATTTTTTTTTTTTTTGGGGGGGGGGGGATGTCAGTGCCTTTGCTGAGACATTCCACAAAATGTAAAATAAAAATGGGCCATCATTATTGTTAACTAGTCCCGGGCCTTCAGACATCATGCCAGACAACTTTTCTATTTACCTGCGGTAAACTACCCTGTAGGTGGCGGTGTCGATGTCGCTGGAGGAGACAATCGCGGTTCATTCCATTTTCATTGCTGGAAGCTATTATAGGCTCTGTCGTAAAAAGAACTTAACACTAGCGTTCTAAGATTATCTGAGAATGTTCTGTATGTGCCTCCGTGAATAGGAATATGTTGTGCATGAAATCTTATAACCAATCTGCATACCTTGTTAAATCTGCGATTCACAAGGTCTTTTTTTCGCGGTCCTGCTATTACTGTTAAATCCCTTTGAGATGCACACACAAAGCGGCAGTCTTCACGCGCCCACAGCGTGCAATTATGTCTGTAGATAATGATATTTCTTTTCATGCTGTGCCGTCTTGCGTTCTGGCTGCGGGATTGGGCGGAAAATTTATCCTGATATTTCACAAACTTGTCATATTGTGAAGGATATGATATATCGAGGAATAACTGTGAAGCGATGTTTTTCGTACAGTGTGAAGTACAGACGGCGGATGGTGCCGCGGAGGTGGTACGCAGGCGAACTGACTTGTCACAGAAATTGGGAATGGAGTCCCTATTTCTTTTACAACTTAAAACATGTTTTTTTTTTTTTAAATTGCCATCTCCACAGTGGGAAACATACGTGAACCCATTTGTCTTTGGAGATATTACGCACTGAGCGCAGATTGCTTCCGCAGTGCGACTTTCGTGCAGTTATTTGAAGACCACAGGAAACGTTTTTTTTTTTTTCACAAAACCGCCTGTTTGCAGAAATCAAAGCCTGCTGCCTCGAGAATTGTGAAGCGCATTTACCACTTCTGTGCCGCATAGCCAGGATTGTTTCTTTTTCATAGCGTTCCCCAACCCAGAGGGGAATCCTCAACTCGTTACCTATTCTTGAGATGAAAATTGACCTTGATTTGGCATGGTCTCGTGTTCAGTACAGCCGATATCTCCAAACATGATCCAGTCTCCTCACTGAAATCACACAAGAAGTTACATAGCACAGTGAGCGAGCTCTGTGTCATCGGCGAGGATTTATCCCGTATACCGAGAATCTAGCTGATGGTTTGAAATACTCACGAGAAAAGGGATTTAAAACGGATACGTTTGAATGGGAGCAGTGGCTAGAAGAAATCTCTTCAGCAGTATAAATGTTGAATTTTATAACAGATACTAGAGGGAAAATAACCTCTGATTCTGAGATGCCGAAACCTAAAAAAAAAAAAAAAAGATTTGTCAAGAATTGACATCACAGCACTCGGGGCATTCTCATGCATGTTTCATTCTCATCTTCAGAAGCCAGTGCAGTTTCAATACCGACGGTTCTGGTCACATTCTGGTTATATGTCCGTCCGGCTTTTCCTCTGAGTGTAGTGAAGCGGTCACCCCTCTGGTTACACCCAGGTGCCTGTCTCTCCAGACCATAATAATTTTATTTCTCTACTGGTTGCGTTGCTTATTATTTTAAAAAAATGCTGAGTGAAGACTCCGTAACAGACTAAATGTCCTGATTCATCATTAGTCAGCGGGTGCTTTACACAACGTCGCTGTCTCCACGGCACGCCTGTCAGTTTTTCCATTAGCTAGTCATCCAGCCCTGTGTGTTTTCACAGCCAATGCACCTTCAGCATCTTGTATTGGCCTTTGCGGAGTTCGGCGTCTGCATCGTTTCCCGGAAACTAACAATTCCAATCCCGCCCCCATACTACCTGCCCCCCCCCCCCACACACACACACACACACACACACACTATCCGTTCTCTCCAGGCCAACATGACAAGTAATAGTGTTAAAATATCTCATGGTTTAATATTGGCGACGATCCTTATATCTCTAAAAACTGCATTCATGGAACCGATCGGTGGTGGTGGTTGGGGGGGGGGGGGCGCCAAGGAACCTGAGCCTCGTGTGGGTGTTTATATGGTGATGTGATAAATGGCAGATAAATAGAAAACATTAGAAATATTGGTATCAAGGGGTAGCGAGAAAATTGAAGGGGGAGAGCCAGACGCAGATAGATGTCTAACAGTTTGGCATCAGAAGGTTAAAAAAAGGACGTCAGCTGAGTCTGCGCACCTTGCCGAAGGTTGTAGACAGACGTTAGTTAATTAATCAGGTACCTAGTTAGTTAGTAAATCGACCCATCATCCTCCCTCATTTTGTGTTGACTGATAACAGCAGTTCTGTGTTAGTTTACTATTCTTTTTTGGCTATCTGTGTAGTGTTCATGCCTGGTTTAACCTCTTTTGACATAAAGTTCTAGTCTTGTCAGTGTTGTCGATTCATCGTCGTTTCCATAATCAGCACACATCCTGCCTCCATGAGAGCTTTGATAACATAGACCTGGTTTATTGCTTTTCCTGTGCCTACTGTAGCCATGCTAGCAAGCCATTCTATCGTTCATTCCCTCTTACACCAGTGCGTCATGACACAAAAACGAAACTTTTTCTTAGACTTCAACCATTGTCTCCCAGTCCCTTCGGTCTTGATCTTATTAAGCGTGTTAGTATCAGTTAGAAAGTTTCCTTTGGAAAATAAATATCTTTAGTCAGCTCATGACGCTTGTAACTGCCATCACTGGCAATAAGACCAAGACTTAAGCATCGCTATAGTCCTTTACACTTCTGCCTGCAACCAGAACTGTGACAGCCCATGAGCTTTGCATGTGTCGAAGGGCAAATCCATCGGTGTAAATAACTGACCCTACTCCAGTAGAGTTCTCAATAATCAGTGCTTGAACATCTGCCTCCATCAACATGTTTTGTTTGCAGTCTTTGTCCGGTTTTATGAAGACCGAACAGGATCTACTGCTGACACTCGTACCTATTCCTCACAAGGTTCTGTGTTCTGAAGTGCTCAAACCTTTTAAATAATGTCCTCGGCCGGACATCCTAGATTTTCCCCTTTAACCTGCTAGCCTTCTTCCTGCGAATTACTGTGCGGTGGGTGTTTGTCGACACTGACTCTCAGATACTCACATGCACAGCAGATCTTTATTATGACTGTCATGGTTGAAAGATCAAGTAGATTCGAATTCTGTGCTCATCAAAGTATGATGCGACATCCTCATTCTGTATATGATTTAATCTCTCTCTCTCTCTCTCTCTCTCTCTCTCTCTCTCTCTCTCTCTCTCTCTCTCTCTCTCTCTCTCTCTCTGTGTGTGTGCGTGCGTGTGTGTGCGCGCGCGTGGCTAAGAGTCAGAATGCCAAGAGCATACCCAGTAACAGAAAAGACCGAACCCTTGTACACGAGAATAAGATGACGCTGCCGACAGTTTTACGCAACAAGTATTCCTCTTGTCGCCAAGCCTCCTGTTGCCTTCACCATCACATGGTCTGTCTACATGCTCGTAAAAAGTGACTCATATCAAAGACTCCTAAGTATTTTACTGTACGAACTGTCTCTATAATCTTCGAACACAGGCTAGATTACCAGCGCCATATGGCATACTTGTGATAAGAATATGGTTTTATTTACCTCCAAAATGAGGCCATCCCACTCCCGAAAAAAAAAAAAAAACCCACGGTTTTACTGCGGACTTTACCACTCTGATTTTTTTCTTATCTTCTAGAAATCGCTCTTATCTGAGAGGTCTTGGTTTGTATCAGTAGTTTGTTTTCGAAGTCTCACCCGACTCATTGGTTCACATTCTTTGTTTTTAAAATATCGTTTGGCTCACTGGTGCAGGTTCATGTCTGTAGTTGTGTTGTCTTAGAAGTCTCGCAGATTAAATATTGAATTAGAAATTGAGATCACAACACTCGAGACACCTCCTGTGCCCATCTTCAGCAGTAGAGGAATTCCATTTGATAAACACTGTCTGGTGTGTATAACCGTCTCTCCTTTCCATTGAAGTGTTGAGCGTCGGTCAGATCCCCTGGTATTTACTAGCAGCCCCATCCCCTTCACACCGTAATGATCTATTTGTGCCTCTGCACAGATTTTCTTTAATTTTGTACTTACAAAATACACACATACACACACAGTCTCATTTCACTCAGTGTTTCATGTTCGCAGTTTCTCTTTGAAATGTTAATTTACTGGTTCATGTAATGTTTTGTTTCCGAAATCTCGTTTGGATCAGTTATGTCAGTGGTCTTTGAAATCTTGGTTTTCAGAGCTGTATTTGTAAATCCGGAGAATTACGTGTACCTCTTGGATGCTGTGAGGGACAGTTATTTCCTCTCGGTTTCTGTAAGAGCTGATCTTGCCCCCTCTTGCGCTCAACGAGGCTCGTTTCTTCTTATGTGAGGGACAGTCATTTATTTCCCCTCGGTTTCTGTGAGAGCTGAAGACACTGCCCCCCTATTTTTTTCTAAAGGTGGAGATGCACGGAGCCCAACCCTGCACGTTTCGGCGCTCCTGAATTTCAGTGACGATTAGGGATGGAAAGGAATTCAGTTTCGACAGCTTCCAGCCTGTATCCGCCTTCTGTTTACATCATGCTTCTAATTTTTTATTCGTGTCTACATACCTATCAATTGATTAATCTCACGTCCGCATACGATACGCTATAATTGCATTTTCCCGATTAAACGCGTCATATTGAAGTGTAACTTTAGAATTCTCCTTTGAGATGTAAAATTACTACTAATTTTTACCTAATAATCGTTGTCGACATCCTCGGGTAATCGACACGACCACAAAGAAGCAAAACCGAAGACGTCATTTAATACCATGTTGAAAGATAGGATCTCGCGTGGATATACCGTGATCTTTTCGGCTTCGACACGACATTTGAGAAGATAGCCCTCTGCTATTATTTGTGTGGAGCGAGATGCACGGTACGGTTGTAGTAGATATCTATCTCTGTTCTTTTACTTCAGGCATTCTTGTCATGTTTGTTTCTAAATGTGACATTCCAGAACCGCTGGTGATCGTTTCTCAACATAAAAAAAATCATTTCTGCCCACCCCTCACCCCATAAGAAAGGAATATTCATAACAAAAGCTCAGTGTACAGAGAAGACGCAGAAGTGTATTACAATATGACGGGTGCATCACAATCCACGAAGTGAATAGCTATAGCCATAGACAGTCGAAAACAGTCTAAGGACGAATCTTTGGACCCATCAAAGATGCAAACAGCGGGGGATGGAGAGTGAGAAGCAATAACGAAATTCATAATCTTTTTAAATCACTTGTCACTGGCATCATGAGAGTTAAAAGACTGAAATGGTTGGAGCATATTGAAAGAATGTCAGATGACAAGTAAAAACTGTATACACAAGGGAGATTAATGGTCGTAGACCATGAGGCAGACCAAGAAGATGGAGAGATCATGTCCAGACAGACCTGCAAACACTTTGTGTCACCAACTGGAAATAGAAGGCCAGCCAGAGAGATAAGTGAAGGCTGGTGGTATCTGCAGCTATGAACCTTAAGGGCTCGGAATGCTGAAGAAGACAGTGGTGACGTAACAGCATGAATCCTTAAACATAGCGGTGCGGCGGATCGTGCCTGCACAACCACTCACATTAATTAGCCCATTCCAAAAGGCGCACTCAATTGTAAAATCTAATTCGGTAGCCGTTCGGTTTAAATTGTTCAAATTTGGCGTGCGGCCTGTTAATAATCACATCCAGGTTTTGAGGTTTTTGATGTTTTGAACAACGGATCAACATAGCACACAGGTAGTAACCCATAAGTGTTCCCTTTTTCTTTAAACTCAAGTCTGAGCCCGAAGAAGCTCAGCACAGTGCACAGGCTCCGTAACACCGGCAAGAATCCTGAAATAATTTGGGTAGATTTTAAACTCCAAATCTGGCCCTGGCAGCGCCATTAGTCTACTCTTTTCGATTTCCAACTGTCATGGGATTTTTCGTGCGCAGCAATGTAGACGGGCGTCCGATCTCACTATCAGAGACCAAGGGGAATTATTAGTTCAGTCACATCTTTTAAGAATATAATTATAATGTACATAATGTTTTTATTCTGCTTCAGTTCTGGTATGTTAAGCACATGGTTAGTATGTTTACAGTAAATGGATTGGCGTGAATTCGGCAATTCGTACGAAAAACTCAGGCGCGCTTATTTTGAATAATAACCTGGATATGTCATTTACCGTCATCACGCTTATTGGCTCATTTGTGTCACATCTGTGTCAGTTACTGTATATTTGTGGGGGGGGGGGGGGGTGTTGAGGGTTACAGAAATTATTCGTCTGACAAAGATCAAGGAGATTCACAGCTGTGAGAAAACAGCATCTGTGAAATTGAAAATTACGAAATAATTAGGACTTGAGAAATCTAAGCTCCTTTGGAACAGTTTATGTTGATCAGTAAAAGGGTTTTCGAGATCTTTGTTATAGTTTGAAGGCAGGACTTTTGGAACGGCTATAGTTACATTTCTGGAGGCTTTAGAGATGTGGTTTTACAGAAGAATGCTTGGAATACCTTGGACAGACAAAAGGAGCAACCCAGAGGTTTTGAAAGAGGCGGGAACCCGAAGTCAGCTTATCACAGACATCTGAGTGAGACAGTCATAATTTTTCGACCATGTTATGAGAAGAGGGAAAATAGAACATGTTGTGACCGCTAGAAAGATCCTTGGAATAGAGAAAGACGAGGGAAGACTTTTGACAGTCTTGTTGCATGGCATGGAGGTGTGCTGATACATGCTGCAGGAGATCGTAGATTATGGAGAGGCATGATCGCCCACACCAGTCGGCAAGGCACCTGATGATGATAATGATAGTTATATTCCTGTGTAGAATATACAGCTATGACCGTATTTTCAGTTAAATGTAAAATGTATGTGCCATCTCCCTGAGTTTACAGCGGTATTTTCATACAATTCTTACTTCTCTTCGCCCAGGAGTCTGGAAAAAAGGCCAATATCAAACTGGTGAGTTGGTCTCTTACATTTTATGATTCTGTTGACTACCAGTTCGTTGTTGTTAACATTGAATGCTAGACCACAACAGTTTGATTCACTGGCGATGCTTGTGTACATAACTGTCGACTATAAAGTTCTAGCCATAATTTTCATTTATCCCCCTCCCCTCGCCCCTCCCATTTATGTTTGTCGGCCTCCACAAGATCTCCAAGTAATTATTCCTACGTATTTAAGGCATTTGTGTGCCCACATCACTCGCCTCATTACTCACATCATTACCTGTGACATTCGTGTCCTTATTCATATCACTTCTATATTTACCCATATCACTCGTCTTGTTTGCCTCATTACCATTGACTCTCGTGTAAAGACAGTTGCTTCATTACCTCCATCTGTTGCTTTTATTTTCATTTTTTAACTGCGACATCATGTGAGACTTAACATTGTCCGTGACACTCCCCTCATTATCCACAACCTCCCCTAATTACCTGGGATACTCCCCCTCACTGTCCGTGACTCTTACCTCATTACCCGTGACATTTACCTCATTAGCTGTGACACTCACCTATTTAAATGACTCTTCACAATCATTACCTGTTTGACTCACCTCGTTACCCACCAGTTATCTCATTACCAGTGACACTTACCACATAACCTGTGACAATCGCATCTTCACCCATGACGTACTCATCTCTACCAGTGACGCACGCATCTCTACCCGTGACGCACGCATCTCTACCCGTGACGCACGCATCTCTACCTGTGACGCACGCATCTCTACCCGTGACGCACGCATCTCTACCCGTGACGCACGCATCTCTACCTGTGACGCACGCATCTCTACCTGTGACGCACGCATCTCTACCCGTGACGCACGCATCTCTACCCATGACGCACGCATCTCTACCCGTGACGCACGCATCTCTACCCGTGACGCACGCATCTCTACCCGTGACGCACGCATCTCTACCCACGACCGACGCATCTTTACCCACGACCGACGCATCTTTACCCACGACCGACGCATCTTTACCCACGACCGACGCATCTTTACTCACGACAGACGCATCTTTACTCACGACAGACGCATCTTCACTCACGACCGACGCATCTTTACTCACGACAGACGCATCTTTACTCACGACCGACGCATCTTTACTCACGACCGACGCATCTTTACTCACGACCGACGCATCTTTACTCACGACCGACGCATCTTTACTCACGACAGACGCATCTTTACGCACGACAGACGCATCTTTACTCACGACAGACGCATCTTTACTCACGACAGACGCATCTTTACTCACGACAGACGCATTTTACTCACGACAGACGCATCTTTACTCACGACAGACGCATCTTTACTCACGACAGACGCATCTTTACTCACGACAGACGCATCTTTACTCACGACAGACGCATCTTTACTCACGACAGACGCATCTTTGCTCACGACAGACGACAGACGCATCTTTGCTCACGACAGACGCATCTTTGCTCACGACAGACGCATCTTTGCTCACGACAGACGCATCTTTACTCACGACAGACGCATCTTTACTCACGACAGACGCATCTTTACTCACGACAGACGCATCTTTACTCACGACAGACGCATCTTTACTCACGACAGACGCATCTTTACTCACGACAGACGCATCTTTACTCACGACAGACGCATCTTTACTCACGACAGACGCATCTTTACTCACGACAGACGCATCTTTACTCACGACAGACGCATCTTTACTCACGACAGACGCATCTTTACTCACGACAGACGCATCTTTACTCACGACAGACGCATCTTTACTCACGACAGACGCATCTTTACTCACCACAGACGCATCTTTACTCACGACAGACGCATCTTTACTCACGACAGACGCATCTTTACTCACGACAGACGCATCTTTACTCACGACAGACGCATCTTTACTCACGACAGACGCATCTTTACTCACGACAGACGCATCTTTACTCACGACAGACGCATCTTTACTCACGACAGACGCATCTTTACTCACGACAGACGCATCTTTACTCACGACAGACGCATCTTTACTCACGACAGACGCATCTTTACTCACGACAGACGCATCTTTACTCACTCACGACAGACGCATCTTTACTCACGACAGACGCATCTTTACTCACCACAGACGCATCTTTACTCACCACTTTACTCACCACAGACGCATCTTTACTCACCACAGACGCATCTTTACTCACCACAGACGCATCTTTACTCACCACAGACGCATCTTTACTCACCACAGACGCATCTTTACTCACCACAGACGCATCTGTACTCACCACAGACGCATCTGTACTCACCACAGACGCATCTGTACTCACCACAGACGCATCTGTACTCACCACAGACGCATCTGTACTCACCACAGACGCATCTGTACTCACCACAGACGCATCTGTACTCACCACAGACGCATCTTTACTCACCACAGACGCATCTTTACTCACCACAGACGCATCTTTACTCACCACAGACGCATCTTTACTCACCACAGACGCATCTTTACTCACCACAGACGCATCTTTACTCACCACAGACGCATCTTTACTCACCACAGAGGCATCTTTACTCACCACAGGACGCATCTTTACTCACCACAGACGCATCTTTACTCACCACAGACGCATCTTTACTCACCACAGAGACGCATCTTTACTCACCACAGAGGCATCACACCACAGAGGCATCTTTACTCACCACAGAGGCATCTTTACTCACCACAGAGGCATCTTTACTCACCACAGAGGCATCTTTACTCACCACAGAGGCATCTTTACTCACCACAGAGGCATCTTTACTCACGACAGACGCATCTTTACTCACGACAGACGCATCTTTACTCACGACAGACGCATCTTTACTCACGACAGACGCATCTTTACTCACGACAGACGCATCTTTACTCACGACAGACGCATCTTTACTCACGACAGACGCATCTTTACTCACGACAGACGCATCTTTACTCACGACAGACGCATCTTTACTCACGACAGACGCATCTTTACTCACGACAGACGCATCTTTTACTCACGACAGACGCATCTTTACTCACGACAGACGCATCTTTACTCACGACAGACGCATCTTTACTCACGACAGACGCATCTTTACTCACGACAGACGCATCTTTACTCACGACAGACGCATCTTTACTCACAACAGACGCATCTTTACTCACAACAGACGCATCTTTACTCACAACAGACGCATCTTTACTCACAACAGACGCATCTTTACTCACAACAGACGCATCTTTTACTCACAACAGACGCATCTTTACTCACAACAGACGCATCTTTACTCACAACAGACGCATCTTTACTCACAACAGACGCATCTTTACTCACAACAGACGCATCTTTACTCACAACAGACGCATCTTTACTCACAACAGACGCATCTTTACTCACAAGACGCAGGACGCATCTTTACTCACAACAGACGCATCTTTACTCACAACAGACGCATCTTTACTCACAACAGACGCATCTTTACTCACAACAGACGCATCTTTACTCACAACAGCACGCATCTTTACTCACAACAGACGCATCTTTACTCACAACACTCACAACAGACGCATCTTTACTCACAATCTTTACATCACAAAGACGCATCTTTACTCACAACAGACGCATCTTTACTCACAACAGACGCATCTTTACTCACAACAGACGCACTCTTTACTCACAACATACAGACGCATCTTTAGTCACAACAGACGCATCTTTACTCACAACAGACGCATCTTTACTCACAACAGACGCATCTTTACTCACAAAACAGACGCATCTTTACTCACAACAGACGCATCTTTACTCACAACAGACGCATCTTTACTCACAAACAGACGCTTACTCACAAAAGGGACGCATCAGGGACTCACAACAGACGCATCTTTACTCACAACAGACGCATCTTTACTCACAACAGACGCATCTTTACTCACAACAGGCGCATCTTTACTCACAACAGGCGCATCCTTACTCACAACAGGCGCATCCTTACTCACAACAGGCGCATCCTTACTCACAACAGGCGCATCCTTACAACAGGCGCATCCTTACAACAGACGCATCCTTACTCACAACAGACGCATCCTTACTCACAACAGACGCATCCTTACTCACAACAGACGCATCCTTACTCACAACAGACGCATCCTTACTCACAACAGGCGCATCCTTACTCACAACAGGCGCATCCTTACTCACAACAGGCGCATCCTTACTCACAACAGACGCATCTTTTACTCACAACAGACGCATCTTTACTCACAACAGACGCATCTTTACTCACAATAGGCGCATCCTTACTCACAATAGACGCATCTTTACTCACAAACAGACGCATCTTTACTCACAACAGACGCATCTTTACTCACAACAGACGCATCTTTACAACAGACGCATCCTTACTCACAACAGGCGCATCCTTACTCACAACAGACGCATCTTTACTCACAACAGACGCATCTTTACTCACAACAGACGCATCTTTACTCACAACAGACGCATCTTTACTCACAACAGACGCATCTTTACTCACAACAGACGCATCTTTACTCACAACAGACGCATCTTTACTCACAACAGACGCATCTTTACTCACAACAGACGCATCTTTACTCACAACAGACGCATCTTTACTCACAACAGACGCATCTTTACTCACAACAGACGCATCTTTACTCACAACAGACGCAAACACAACAGACGCATCTTTACTCACAACAGACGCATCTTTACTCACAACAGACGCATCTTTACTCACAACAGACGCATCTTTTACTCACAACAGACGCATCTTTACTCACAAACAGACGCATCTTTACTCACAACAGACGCATCTTTACTCACAACAGACGCATCTTTACTCACAACAGACGCATCTTTACTCACAACAGACGCATCTTTACTCACAACAGACAGACGCATCTTTACTCACAAAACAGACGCATCTTTACTCACAACAGACGCATCTTTACTCACAACAGACGCATCTTTACTCACAACAGACGCATCTTTACTCACAACAGACGCATCTTTACTCACAACAGACGCATCTTTACTCACAACAGACGCATCTTTACTCACAACAGACGCATCTTTACTCACAAATCAGACGCATCTTTACTCACAACAGACGCATCTTTACTCACAACAGACGCATCTTTACTCACAACAGACGCATCTTTACTCACAACAGACGCATCTTTACTCACAACAGACGCATCTTTACTCACAACAGACGCATCTTTACTCACAACAGACGCATCTTTACTCACAACAGACGCATCCTTACTCACAACAGACGCATCTTTACTCACAACAGACGCATCTTTACTCACAACAGACGCATCTTTACTCACAACAGACGCATCTTCACACATGACAGTTGCATCATTATTTCAACTTGCCCTGTTTGTCATGAAGTTAGTTTCAATACCTATGCCACTAGTCTTTTTACCTATGACCTTTTGATTTATCTGTGACATTTTTATTTACCTGTGACTTTCCCATCTGTGCCACTAAGACTCATATTTTCATATACCATCGTTAAAGTTGCACAGTATTGCCAGTCATAACGAAACGATATTGGACATTACGTGGTAAGACGGTGTCATTATACGATCTGTCATCAGTATAACATTAAAGTTTTCAGCTATCTTCCGAGTAACGGTCCCAAATTATCGAGGCAGAAAATATACCCTAACAGGGCCTCAGTCACGTGTCAAATGCGCAATTCCGCGACCTAAATTGTGCACTTCTGGCGACTTCCGCGGCGGTGGCGGAAGTCCCTGAAAGTTCGCAATTCGGCGGCCGCAGTATAGTCCCATGAAGTACGCAATTGTCACGTGACTGAGGCCCTGTTAAGGTATATTTTCTGCCTTGATAATTTGGGACCATTATTCGGAAGATAGCCAAGTTTTCATCATATTTGCAGTATTCTAATTGTTTTTGACTTATTAAAAAAAATGACTTAACAGCTCAAGCATAACTTTATTCTTCGCGTGGGTTGCAAAGGAATTTTGTGGAAATTAAGAAAATTGGAACGTTTCTTGTCTTGGACTCTCAAAACAACCACCCAAAGAGTTGTCTTTTTCTTTTATTGCACTGGCTGCTCCACTTGTCCCAGTAGCGGGTTGGTGGCTGTGAACGAGTCCCGGGACATGGCTGTTGACCTGTCGGATTTGTAAGCCCTTTCCATGTCTTTGAAATATCTACCCATTGTTAAGTGACTTCAAAGGAGCCGTGTTGACAGCTTTCATTACCTGAATGATCCCCCCATCTTATGGCTGTCGCCTGAAGATTGAAGACCTACACAAGTAGGGAGGGACAAAGTGTTTTCTAAAGGACGCATAGAAGTAACTTTATGACTCCAAGGCGCCCGTCTGTTTGTTGGAAAACACGGGCATTAATTTGCAAGCACTGAGAAGAGACTCTGAGGTCGCTCGTTTACCGACGCGGGGAGCAGCCTCATGGGATTTGCAGACTACGTGGTTGGTCTTGTGTTAGGCAGGGACGCCATTTTCCCCCACTGTGAAATGTTATAGGCACGGGAGGTTATTGGTTGTACAGTCGTAACTGCGGATTTTCATATTTGTCGTATGTAAACATGATAGTCACGCTACGGGTTCATACTGGTTACTGCGTTTGCTTACTGAAACAGTGGCCATAGTTTAAAAATTGACAGAAATCAAGAAACTACTTCATAGTAATCGAGACATGCACATCTGCGCTCCGTCCCCATCTTCAGCAGCCAGCGCACAGTTATTTCCAATGGTACCAATAGCAGTTTAATTTATGTTCGTCTTAAAATTTCTCTGAGTGTTGATAGTCGGCCAGATCTTCTGATGGTCTGTTTGTGCTTCCGCGCTGTTCATTGGCCCACAAATGACATTGACCTCATCTAGCTTCGCATGCATCAAGTCACCACCGTGTGCTGCAGTACCAGCCAATCTGCCTGCCTGTTTTTTTCACAAAACACCTGAATGATCTGAGCTATGCGACCCAGTCCCTTTTAATGGCAACCTGAACGTTGTTCGAATATTATGAATTAATCTAGTAACATATAGTATTGTGAACGGCTCGAATATTATGGATGTCGTCTTTAAATAACTGGTACTATCTGCCACAGCGGCCTACGCTAAAACGTTACAACGGGTATAGAGCGAGTCGAAGACCTCGGAAAAGATGGAGTGATGGCATTAAGAACAGCCGTACCGAAATGAACATCAGTCTTAATAGTGCTCTTGACAGAGCTCATCAACGAACATTACATCTCCCCCCCCCCCCCCCACCCCCCCCCCCCTCCCCGAGGCTTAGATGAGATGCACGGTGAAAAAGGTCTTTGAATTGTCTGGGGAGGGCAGGATCGGGTAAAGCCACTGGTAAACCCACCCCATTACAACCGGGCAAAAAGGGGGCACAAAGGGGCTTGATCCAAGTTTCAGAGCACAATGTCTGACTGACTTTCTACCCCACCAGGACATCATCACACAAGCGATAAACACCCGATGACACAATGTGCCACCACGTGGGTGAGGATCAGGCTAAATTGCGGTCCCTGGCAAGAGCCAGGGTAGGGCTTTAAATAACGAACAATTCATCCTAAAAGGGTGGATGGTTTTTAGTAGAGAACAATGTGCCAGCTGGCAAACTAATATAGTTAAACATTGCCAGTAACATGCAGTGTACATAATATTAAACATTGCCAGTAACATGCAGTGTACATAATATTAAACATTGCCAATAACATGCAGTGTACATAATATTAAACATTGCCAATAACATGCAGTGTACGTAATATTAAACATTGCCAATAACATGCAGTGTACATAATATTAAACATTGCCAATAACATGCAGTGTACATAATATTAAACATTGCCAATAACATGCAGTGTACGTAAACTTTAAAAGGAATTTATGTACGTGGTTAACTGGGACTGCTAAGCGTGTTTACAAAATTACTCAGGGGGCTGCGTGGTCTCGAGTTCTAGAGGTTCCGGGTTCAATCTCCGGTAAGGGCTGGGTTCCTTTCTTCAAATGTACTTGGACTTCTAGTTATTCCCCCTGGTATTTATTCGGTCGTCCCCAAGTGGGGTGCATTTTTTCGTTATTTAAAATCTCACCCTGGCCATGAATGTGACCATACCGGCTGAAATGAGTTTCTGGCGCTTAGTGTCACTGGGTGTTTATCGCTTGTGTGATGGCCGGCTGGGGTACAAGCAAGCAGGCATTCCTCCTGCTCTCTGGGTAGTTAGATCGGACGCCCATGTACATTGTTGCGCACGTACAAAATCCCTCGGCAGTTGGAAATCGAAAAGAGTAGCCTAACGGCCCAGCCAGAATTTGGAGTTAAAAAACTACCCAATGTATTTCAGGCTCCTTACCGGTGCTACAAAGCTTGTGCACTGTGCTGAGCTGCTTCGGACTCAAGACTTGAGTTAGAAGAAGAAGAACGGAGTACTTATTGGTTACTACCCGTGTGCCATGATGTTGATTCGTTGTTGAAACCTCAGACAAAATTACTGGCAGGTGGTGGTGGGGAGGCGGTGCTGAGGGCGGGTGTGTGGAGGTGGGAGTACTTCCATCCCTAAAAAGCAGTGTTTTTGGGGGTGAGTAGTTCAAGTGACCTGATCTCCTATATACCGATGCTTCTGATGCTTTCATATATTCCGAAGTTGGGCAGCGGATCATCCATTCTGAATCTGAATGAGATTTTTGAGTTCGGTTTCGGAGTTCAAGTCTTTAAATAATAAAGTGTTTCGGAGATCCCTAAGAAGCTTTTGAATTCAAATTTGTGCGACATTCACGGCCGTCGGGCAGTCAAAAAGCCGATTCCTAGCCATTTGGGATAAAACGCGGTGAAGCGAAGTCGATTTATCTAACCCGAAGACACTTCTATAACACCTTCATACATCAACCTGTAAAAAATGTAAGACCTTTACTAACGTTTCCATTTGAGTTTGAGGAGCGGCTGGCCGAATAGCTAGACCCTTGGGCTATCAGGATGGAGACTCGTCTTCGAACCTCGGCTTGATTTTTTTTTTTTGTCACGCCACGCGCAAAAAAAAAAAAAAAAAAAAAATCAGAAGTGCACACTTCGTGGCATCAGCACAAGTCATGCGGCCTTACATGGGGTGGGGCATCAAAATAACAAAAAAACAGGTTATTGATCTTTGAGCCATAACAGCTTGTATTACTTATACATACAAAAGCCTACACACACTTCAGAGGAAACAGACTTTACATACATAATCTTTGATTTCAGGACAAGGAGATGGGAAAGAAAGCTGCTAAAAAACAAAAGAAGTAGAACCGTCTGTGAAATCCTGCATATCCGGATTACCTTGTTTCCTTGACTACTATGTTCTTTCAGTTCCACCTTTTGGATCACATGTTTGGAATGTGTTTGGGGCCTAATACGTTTGGACTATGACTTTGGACTATCTCATTTTTGGTTATAGTGTTGTATTGAGCGTGAATTAAATGTTGGTGCAGACAATAAATCTTTTTTGCATTATTAGTTTCCAGAGTTATATTTTTCTGCATATATTTTACTTTTTTTTTTAGAATTGCATTTTGATAAGACACCCCAGCTGTGTGGGTTTCTTGAATAGAGAATATTTTAATGAAAATATTGTCATAAAATATGCACCCTGCAGCTTTGTGAAAATTATGTGGGGGAGAACGCGGCATTCTGAATGCAAATTAGTGAAATTTGCCCACTGTTGACACAACTGTGAACAAGTTCTGTCGTTTTTCGGATCTTCTCTTTGTCTCTGCTTTATGTCATACGAATTCGTTTGTTTTTGCCAGCTTTTGCGAATAAAGAGAAATGCACGCTTTCATTGTCTATGCTTACAATGTCAGGGGTTGAGTAACAGAGGTTGTAGTTTTATTGAATATCGTTTTATTTTTAATCTCCGTTCTAGAAGCTGATTTTTTTTTTTTAAATACCTCTAAAATAGCTATAGTGATGAGGAAAAAAAAAAATAAACTAGGCAACCAGATAGGGAAATGTGGAGAGAGAGGAACGGAGATAGAAATGTTATTAGTATTTTCTTCATCCCTTTCAATACCTGTAAACTCCGGCGAAACCGTTTGGTTGTCCGTCCACTTCTGGGCTTAGTCTGGTCGCAGAATTTGGAGCTTTACACGCACATTCGTTTTACAGACCTGATTTAATTGTATGTCAATTATTGCTTCCTGGCCACCCCATGTGGGTTCTTGGCCCTGGTGTGGTGGGGGGGGGGGGGGGCGGTGGGGAGGACAAGAAAAGACTCACTGCCTGCCTGAAAAGCATTTCGTAAAAGTCGGTTAATTAGGGGTTTCCTCTTTAAAGTTGGAGTGTATTTGCTTGAGAGGAAAGGAGCTGTCTACATACAAATAACTGAGATCTGAAAAACTATATGAATGCAACACCCAAGGTCTGGAACAAAGCTAAAGTCCAGAAGTGGACGAACAACCAGAACTTTCCGTCGAAGTTTGCAGCCGATGAACGCAAAGAGGAAGCTTCCCCCGCCTCTCGGGTTGATGGTCTCGGACTAGAGGGAAACAAAACTAGTCTACGTTGACGACCTGCGTGTTGGTGGAGGGGGTGAGTCTATTCTTTCTTTACTCCCCCCCCCCACCCCCAGGTTCCACCCCAATCCTAACAATGGGACCGTAGGCCCGGTACAAGAAGGATATTAGTAACTGTGTTAGTAAACACTTCCTCTTTTTCTGTGTCTATTGTCGTTGGAGAGGATGATTCCGGCTCACTCTTGTGGCCGTCTCGATCATAGATACGTTATAATGTTGTAATGTATCAGGTGATGTCTTTCTACTATGGTCCTAATCTATATCGGGCTCTCCCTTTCCTCCTAGACACAAGCGTTGTGTGGCGTAGCATCAGAAGATATCCTATTTTCTATTGTCTCACATGCTATAGAACGAAAATTTATCTTTACTAATTTTAAACGCAAGCTGATATAGTAATTTCCATGTCTTGCAAACTAGCACTGTCTGAGTGAAGAAAAAACTACCGATGCTGCAATGGGAAAAGTTCAAGGCACAGGAAGTTAAAAATAAACACTTGGAAAATGAGGAGGCGAAAAAGAGTATGGGTCTTCCACATCATAAGATACTGACCTGTACACACACTACTTAGTGTTGTTGATGCGGGGGGAAGAATAAATTTGAGCTGAAAAGTTAAAAGCTGTGAATACGCAACCACCTTCTCCCCCCTCCCCCTCAAGTAGCCACAATAAAATAGTCGATCTGTTACAAGTAATCTTTTTCTTCGATCCTTCTGTCAGAAAACTTATATCAGGAGGCCGGTAGCCTTTATGAAAGCTATCGTGCAATCCATATCCTCTCGTGTACCATACAGTTTTGTCTTCAGATCTAATAAACCGTGCTCCGGTGACTTCGTTAGGTGCAGTGAGTTAGAAACCAACATGACAGCGCTGGGGAAATTCCTATAGGTGCTCCTTATCCATCTTCAACAATCGGCGTAGTTTTCCCAATGTCGATAGTATCAGTCTGTTTGTGTTGCCTTTCTTCTGCGTATTGAATGTCTGCAAGATTCCATAGTCACTGCCAGTTGTACCGCTCTAGTCAGACCACGATGAACTAACTATGCGTTCGCTCGCTCGCTTCATCCAAGAGTGCCTCAATCAGATCTAGCCCATCCTGCATCAGTCCACAACCAATGACGCGACACCAGCCAGCCCGTCTAGCCGCCTGTCTTGAAACACCACATACCCCGGATACATTACCTTACGGACGATGAATAGGATAATCCAGTAACGAATATCGAACAGTCAGTACTAATGAAGATTGATTTCATGGCCTCAGTTGTTCCCCACTTTATTTATTCGTTATTTCTGAAGTAATCTCCCTTACCATACAGAAAAACCTACCGTTTTATTGTTAAAGAATATCCACGCACCGACACTGGACTTCGTCAGTTTTGTGTGCCCTAATATAAAAAAATAAAAAAAAAAAAGTAAAGGACCCTTTTCGCGCCTTTAGGCGTATAGGGCATATGGGGCTAGACCTATATTTTTATAGACCAATCGGCACAAGATGGGTGATGTGGTCAGCATCACGCCGGCCGCCTTTACTTTCCCGGGACTGCACCCGGTACCCACTCAAGGCAGGGTCGACCTGGGAGTCAAGGTCATTTTTGAAATAAGTCCGGCTTCGCCAGGGAGCAAACCCACGACCTTCCGATCCGCGGCGAACGTCTAGCCGCTCGGCCACGGCGAGTCCCTGTGCCCCAGTACAGCTGATATATGGTTTAAAGAGGTATCCGGGATTTGTAACTGCTTCAGTGTTATCCTTCAGATGTTTAACGACTTACGGGTATTACATGAATCAGAAAGCCGGGAAACAGTCTTACCACGCTCGAAAATGTGTGACTGTCCTGTGACGTCATCTGGGGTAGGATATTACGAAAGAACCGAAATATGGTTTCTCCCATAACATATCAGTGGCTGCTACACCAAAAAGAATAGTTAGGTGAGGGGGAGGGGGGGGGGTGGCACCCACCCAACCATTATCGCATCTCTACTGCCACCTTACAGCTGTTGTAAAGAATAAAAAAAAAAACGGGGTGATGGGGTTTCAATTCGCCAGTGCAACATACATATCAGCAGTCAGACGAAGATCCTATTTGTGGAGAAAGCTAACCCACTGTCTCTCCAACAAGCTTGTCGTAGGAGTCGACTAATTGTGAAGGACCCTTTTCCACGCTTTAAGGCGTACTGGGTCTATAGGGCTAGACCTATATTTTATAGACCAAACAGCATTTGATGGGTGATGTGGTTAGCATCACACCGGCCGCCTTTACTTTCCAGGACTTGTAGCTGGTGCCCACTCAAGGCTGGGTTGACCTGGGACGTCCAGTAGTTTTCACCCTGCTCTTTGGACGGTCGGCTCTCGGTACCACAGTCGAAACCATCGCAAGACAAACCGTCCGCAGAAGGGATCGAACCCAGCACCCCGACATTACGAAGTGCGTTCGCAACGCCTAAGCCACAGACGTTGACAATTAACATATACAAAACTAAGTATATTCTTGTAGTAAATTTAATGAACTAATACAGTCTTTACGCATCACAATAACATAGCAACATTCATTCTAATTAGCTACCAAATGTGCAAATACGTTATAGTTAAATGTTACAAGCTAACAAGTAAAATTGAAGATAGTAAAAACCCGCACCTGGCGATAATGAAGCAGCGGGAAATGTGTGTGGGCTGTGGGAGCAACCCGAGGCTCGGGGGTTGGGGGGAGGGGGAAGAGAAGACGAGTAGCTGAGCAGATGACAACGGTGACAACGGTTATGTTATGTATAATTTAACGGAACCAAAATTTAAGTAAAAAATGTTTATTACAAGTACGGTTAGGTTCACGTTATTCTCCCCAAACAAAGTAGGTCACTTTTTATTCACAAGTTTGTTGGGCTGGTCAACTTTCCTGAAGTTTACGGGTGTGTCCCGCTCTGTTGTTTGGTTTCTGCGTTGTCTTGAATTTACGTTTTCATGCCGGAAAAGACAATGCCTGTGACATAAGTTGCAGCACTCTCTAGGGGCGTTGTGTTAGGGCCAGTTTTTCCATATTTTTGGAGCGTCTGGGGAGACTAACGGGATACTAACCCCAAGGAGATATACCGGTAACTATAGCGGGTGTGCTTAGTGTATCCCCTGTAGATGTGTCTATGTGCTACAGAAGTAATTGTAGTAGTAACGACAGCAGCCAGTGGCGCACCAATAAAGAAAACAATCGGAGGGCATCCTTAAACATTAACTGTGGGTGCGTCTTAAGGGGCCTATGCCTCGTTTAAGTACGTAATAATAATAACGCACTGAATATCACTTAAGTCTATCTGGAATAATATGAAATATATGAAGAAATACTTAAAAATAGAGTTCATTAGAAAGTTAGATGGAAAAGGAGAAACCAATTTTCGGGAGGGGGCGGGGGTTGGAGTTTAGCAACCACGCCTACAAATACTTAAAAAAGTGGGAGGGGCGGTAGACAACCACAACTATATATTCTTAAGAGGTAGAAGGTTGGGTGGTAGGCAACCACAACTATATATACTTAAGAGGTAGAAGGTTGGGTGGTAGGCAACCACAACTATAGATACTTAAGAGGTAGAAGGTTGGGTGGTAGGCAACCACAACTATAGATACTTAAGAGGTATAAGGTTGGGTGGTAGGCAACCACAACTATAGATACTTAAGAGGTATAAGGTTGGGTGGTAGGCACACAACTATAGATACTTAAGAGGTATAAGGTTGGGTGGTAGGCAACCACAACTATAGATACTTAAGAGGTATAAGGTTGGGTGGTAGGCAACCACAACTATAGATTCTTAAGAGGTATAAGGTTGGGTGGTAGGCAACCACAACTATAGATACTTAAAAGGTAGAAGGTTGTGTGATTGGTAACCACAACTACAAATACTTAAGAGTTGGAGGTGGGGGGTTTTGCAACAATACCTAAAACTAGTTAAGAGGAGGAGAGTTTGCCAATCCCGCATACAAATACATAAGAGTGTGTGAAAAATGGGGGGGGGGGGTGGGTACTAGTGGCCTGATTCCTTTATGTTCATGCCTCTCTGGCAAAACCAACTTTAGAATTTTAAATCGAACAGAGCAGCTGAAAACACTTTCGCGCCAACAACAATTTTCTGGAACACTGTCGTCTGCAAAAAACCGAAAGGTATAAAGAAAGATATAACTCGCCGTACTCGGTTCTTTCCGCCTGCAATTATCACCATGTCTTTTGTGCCCAGATTTATTTGTCTGTCTAGCCAAAACTCCCCCTCCCTTGTGTAACACGCTGCTAAATGTGCGCGAAACGAGCTTTGCATGTTGTGGTTCAAAGATCATATGTAACAACAAGACAATCTACATTGCTTCGAAAATGTACCGGCTTGTTTGAATGCTGTGTATTTGACAACCTGCTTGGCTTTTGGTTGTTCTCTGGATTATTATTTTTTTTAAGCAAGCATACAGGCAGTCAGGAACAACATAAGGTTTCCTGTACGATGTCATGTACCGTCTCTTTATGTGATGGAATGTCCCTGCACTAACAAGAGGGAAGCAGAGCATTGTCTTGCAGCTTGTTTTGTTTGGTGTATCCGTCTATACATTTGTTTTTAAACACCCAAGTGAAAAGTTACAGGGACAGCAAGAACACACAGTTAGGACTGCAGATTGTTCCCCCGCTCTTCGCAATTTTCCGCTTTGCAGACTATAGGTTTACAGAGCAGACCTGATTAGGTGAACTCATCATTAGTTATTGTTATCAGAAATGTTTCTTAACCAGATGCATTAAAGCAAGAACAATTGCAGGAGATAAAACATCGTTTGTATATAAATGAAATAGAAGATTTAAACCAGAATTATTCTAACAAATGTACCCATGTGCTTCTTTTTCTACTTCTTCTTTCGTTCGTATGAAATAGATTATCTATATCTGCAAGTTCCATGCCGACATGCTTTCAACAATTTGCGCAGCTGCGTTTATCAGTTCGTGTATGTTGGCACCTCTCCATGCCATGGGTGGTGGGGGGGGGGGGGGGAGCTGCGAAGAATCATTCTCTATCTCTTTTTCTACAGATCTTTCCAGGGGTCACATGTTCCAGTTTTTCCTCGGCTTATAATGTCACCGACAAATTATAACTAGGTCTTTCTGATGTTTGTGTTTAGCTGTCTTCGAGCCCGGGCCTCTTTCAAAACATTCTGGGTTGCTCTTTTTGGCTGCCTAATGCTTTCTCCACACCGCTTTGTTGCTGTCTAATGCTTTCTCCACACCGCTTTTTGGTTGTCTAATACTTTCTCCACACCGCTTTGTTGCTGTCTAATGCTTTCTCCACACCGCTTTGTTGCTGTCTAATGCTTTCTCCACACCGCTTTGTTGCTGTCTAATGCTTTCTCCACACCGCTTTTTGGTTGTCTAATACTTTCTCCACACCGCTTTTTGGTTGTCTAATACTTTCTCCACACCGCTTTTTGGTTGTCTAATACTTTCTCCACACCGCTTTTTGGTTGTCTAATACTTTCTCCACACCGCTTTTTGGTTGTCTAATACTTTCTCCACACCGCTTTTTGGCTGTTTAATGCTTTCTCCACACCGCTTTTTGGTTGTCTAATACTTTCTCCACACCGCTTTTTGACTGTCTAATACTTTCTCCACACCGCTTTTTGGACTGTCTAATGCTTTCTCCACACCGCTTTTTGACTGTCTAATACTTTCTCCACACCGCTTTTTGACTGTCTAATACTTTCTCCTCACCGCTTTTTGGCTGTCTAATACTTTCTCCTCACCGCTTTTTGACTGTCTAATACTTTCTCCTCATCGCTTTTTGACTAATACTTTCTCCACACCGCTTTTTGGCTGTTTAATGCTTTCTCCACACTGCTTTTTGGCTGTCAAATGCTTTCTCCACACCGCTTTTTGGCTGTCTAATGCTTTCTCCACACCGCTTTTTGGCTGTCTAATGCTTTCTCCACACCGCTTTTTAATTCTTATGCTCAGAAAGCCTACCACCCCTACCCATCCCCCTCGCAAACTTGTTAAAAAGATATTTTTTATGTCAACTTGTTATTTCTTGTTGTTGTTGTTGTTGTTTTTGGTATAATTTTGTCCTGAATAAGATCGCAAACCCCGAGCCTAACAGTACTCTTGGTCACTTACGTATTGTAAAGTCTTCATGGCGAAGTAAAGGGACGCAACCTTTTTCACGCCTTTAGGCAGATTGGGAACACAGGTGTATACCTATATGTTTATAGACCAATCGACCCCGGCTCGCAAGCATAGTTGGTTCACACCCAGGGATGGGCAGAAAAGCCACATTTCTCCCAGATTTCTGGTACCTATAATGGGATCAAGGCCGAAAGGTTGCGATATCCAAAGTACCGAGCCAAAGGGTAAACAACTCATGGTTTCTGATAGACCAATCGACACCTGGTCGGTGATGTGGTTAGCATCACGCTGGTTGCCTTTACTTCCCATGACTACATCTGGTACCCAGTCAAGGCTGGGTCGACATAGATGGGAGTCAAGGTCATTAAAAAAAAAATAAGACCGGCTCCATCAGACGCGAACAGACAACCTTCCGATCCGCAGGCGGGCGTCTAGCCGCCAACGCCTCGGCGACTCCTTTCATGGCGAATTGGTCAAGCCATTTTTCTCTCGCATTGTGAAGGTCATGCGTTCGTTTCATGACTGCGTTATTCTGTTTATAAGTTCAATTTTTACAGATTTCCATGCGATCGTCGCTAGAACCAAGGTGTTCCTGCTTTGTGTGACGCTCTCAGCAGGTGGCTGGCTGGTCTGGAGAGCTACCCAGCCTAGTGGGATCAAACCTGTGCATCGAGGGTCGATCCTCTCCGCTTTACCTGGTAATGCATGACTTGTATGGTGCGGCATTTCTCTTCTTCCCTTCCCCCAAAGAGGGAACTCCTTTTCATTGTTTGTATTACTTTATTTTTCCAAAGTAACGCACGGCGATTTTACTTCTTCTTGTAATTATACTAGCAGTTTTATAATTCCAGCATAGTAAAGTAAGTAAATGTCCCTTTTCCATGCATTTAGGCATATAGAGCTAGACCTATATTTGTATAGACCAAACGGCACAAGATGGCTGATGTGGTCAGCATCACGCCGGCCGCCTTTACTTTCGGGACTGCACCTAGTACCCACTAAAGGCTGAGTGGACCTGAGAGTCAAGGAAATTTATAAAAAAATATATAAAAAAAGTCCCGTCCTCCAAGGAGTGAATCCACGACCTTCCGATCCGCACTCAAGCGTCTAGTCGCTACGCCACGGATAATTCCAGCATACCAGGTTCTATTTAGCTGCATACGATTTGACAACAGAACACTTTCGTTTACTTCGACAGCGGTATGAGCGTCAACCATGTGGGAAGCAATGGCAAATTGCTGTTGAATATCATTGTCTAGTGAAACAACACACAGCCAATACATGCTTATGTTGATTTGCAACGCCTTGTAAAAGATATGTAAATAAATTTCTTCTTCTTCTTCTTCTTCCTCTTCTTCTTCTTCTTCTTCTTCTTCTTGGCGTTCACCGGTTGTTAACTGGGACGGAAATTCTGGATGTTCGTCCACTTCTGGACTTTGGTCATGTTCCAGGACTCGCGTTTTGTGGTTTTGCATGCACCCCGTTTTACATATATGGCTTATTTGTAAGCAGACTATTGGTTCCCAGCCTTTCTGGCAGATACACTTCGATTTCAAAGAAAACATTCCTGATTATTCGACTTGTACGATATGCTTGTCGGGTGGGTGGGGTCGAATTGGGCCCCAGAACCCACACAGGGATTATAACATTATAGTACACTGAAAGAGTGTCTCTATCGAACGAATTGTTGATTTTAACTTTCATCTACCGGCCTTATCTCCGGTCTGCCTGGAAAATATCGCCACCGCTTGCTCGAAACCGGTGTTCTCAAGTACAAACATACCACATCTGTCTTTTCAGCGGCACTTTCACTTGTATGTGAACGTTTACATAGCCGTGGTATTTTATTTGTTTTTGGAAGTTCTTTGCTACAAGCCAAATAAAAATTACAACCGTAATCCACGAGACATGACAGGGCATAACTGCTTCGTGTTCCTTTGGCTTCGCACATTTACAAGGATGTAGAATCGACTTTGCTGACCTGTCTCTGTGTTGATACTGATAAGTCACCACCGTCATGCCCACAGTGGTGTAGCGGCTAGACACTCTTCTGAGGATATGAAGGTCGTGAGTTCAGGTTCTGAGGGAGACGTAGGTTTTTTCTTCTTTAAAAATGACCTTGGTTGACACAGTCTTAAACTGGTACAAGGTAAAGGAAGTAAAGGCGCAGGTGTGATGTTGTTCCCATCACTCACCAAGTGCAATTTAGTATATATATATATATATATATATATATATATATATATATATATATATATATATATATATTATATATATATATATTCCTTTATGTCGGTGTCTGTGGCTAAGGCGTTGCGAACACTCTTCGTAATGCGGGACTGTCACGTTCAATCCCAGCAGTACGCGAATTGGCAGCAGTATATATTCCTTGCGTCGGTTTCGATAGAACAATGCATTGAATGGCAGAGAAGTATATATATTTATTTTGTAGACTTTGAGAAAGCTTTTGACAGCGTCCATAGCGACAGTCTCTGGAAAATCTTATGACATTATGGAATTCCAGATAAGATAGTCTACATAATTGCTCTCTTCTATAAAGACTTTTCCTGCAGTATAAAAAATTACAATACATCTTTCCCAGTAATGACAGATATGAGACAGGGATGTGTCATGTCATCTCTCCTCTTTAACCTTGTGATTGATTGGATACTAAAAAACACAGTAGACAAGACATTGAAAGGCATACGATGGACTCCATTCACCATCCTTGAGGACCTTGATTTTGCAGATGATATAGCACTCCTATCACATAAACATGAACATATACAAGAAAGAAGTAACAGACTACACAGCACAGCAGAATAAATAGAAAGAAAACTTAAGATCATGACAAACAGTCCAAACCAACAACCAGTTATCATAAGTAACCAATCACTTGAACATGTAGAACATTTCACATATCTTGGCAGTGTGGTGTCCCTACTGGGAGGGACAGAGGAATGACTGAGTGAGTGACTTTTTACCCCACTAGGACATCACACAAGCGATAAACACCCGATGACACAACGTGCCACCATGTGGATGAGGATCACCGTGGAGAGGTCCCAGAAACCGCGTTCAGACATTTGGCCATTTTTATGACCTGCCTATATTGCGGCCCCTGGCAAAAGCCAGAGTGGGGCTTCAAATAACAAAAAATTACGTCCTGAAAAGGACGTAAAGAATACAGGGACAGAGGAAGACATACAGTCACTCCTGAACAAAGCTAGAGCTGCTTTTGGAAGGATGAGGCAAATCTGGAAATCCGACAGTTACTGCAGAGGAACAAAACTCCGACTCTACAAGAGCATCATTTTTCTAGTTCTTCTTTATGGAGCAGAATTCTGGAGAATGACCAAAAAAAAAAAAAAAAAGATGTACACAAGCTGTCAACCTTCCACCACACACATCTACGTAGAATTATCAAAATTTTCTGGCCAAATACAATCTCAAACACTAAACTACTTTAAGTCACAAACCAAGAAACTTTAGACAGTTTGATAACCAAGAGAAGATGGAAAAAGCTTGGCCAAGTTATGAGAATTAATCCTGATATACCTGCCAAAACAGCTCTCACATGGATACCAGAGGGAAAGAGAAAAAAAAAGGGGCTCCCAAAATTAACATGGAGACGAACGATGGAGGGTGATCTGAGTGTGGCATCTTTGACATGGAAAACTGCATTGAAGATTGCACAGGACAGGAAAGCTTTGAAAGTCCTCTCTGAAGTCTTATGTGCCTCTAGGCATAACGAGAACTGATGATGATGATAACATTCATAAGATTGTTTGACAGATGCACTAGTACCAACAGTCATGAGATTGTTTGACAGGTGCACTAGTACCAACAGTCATGAGATTGTTTGACAGGTGCACTAGTACCAACAGTCATGAGATTGTTTGACAGGTGCACTAGTACCAACAGTCATGAAATTGTTTGACAGATGCACTAGTACCAACAGTCATGAGATTGTTTGACAGGTGCACTAGTACCAACAGTCATGAGATTGTTTGACAGGTGCACTAGTACCAACAGTCATGAGATTGTTTGACAGGTGCACTAGTACCAACAGTCATGAAATTGTTTGACAGATGCACTAGTACCAACAGTCATGAGATTGTTTGACAGGTGCACTAGTACCAACAGTCATGAGATTGTTTGACAGGTGCACTAGTACCAACAGTCATGAGATTGTTTGACAGGTGCACTAGTACCAACAGTCATGAAATTGTTTGACAGATGCACTAGTACCAACAGTCATGAGATTGTTTGACAGATGCACTAGTACCAACAGTCATGAGATTGAATTGACAATCTGGTAAGAATGCACAAGAACCAACAATCATGAGACTGTAGTCTGATATGAATTCACTAGTACCAACAATCCTTGGATTGTATGACAGTCTGATAAGCATGCTTTGGTACCAAGAATCATTAGATTGTTTGACAGTCTGATAAGAATACACTGGTACCAACAATGATGAGGAGGTTTGACAGTCTCATTTTGATTATACTAGTATCAACAATCACAGAGAACCACGCTGAAGAAATATAATGAGAGCAAGAGAAAGTCTCTACCCACTAAAGGTATTACTACGGCATCAGGAACCACCTTAATTAACTAAACAGACACACCTCTTACAACAGAAGACAGACACACCTCTTACAACAGAAGACATTTTCACTCAGCACAAAGACGCATCCCATACAACGTAAATTCATTCCAATCCTATGCTACCAGTGTCAGACGTAGTAACTCACAAGAAACCGGAAAGAAAATTAGTAACCATGGAAATGAGATGACTGAGATGGGCTGCAGGAGTGACCAATAGAGGAATGGGGTCACAAGAGAACACAGGCACAGCCATAGAACCAGTTCTAAATTACATATAAAATACAGCAAAAGAAATCTTTCGCACCCTTAGAAAGAATCTCATGCTTCATTATACCATATAATACACATCACTCCTTAGAAGGAAGCTCCCCAGTTAAAATCTAGTCGACTTTATTTTTGTTAAGAGAGAGTGGATCTATTCCTGTTTCCTCCCATAAATGGTCCCAGAACCCACACGGGGAACCGATCAATACAAAATAAATCTTGCTGCAATTAAGTCTGTCCTGTCGCCTCTAAACGGCCTTGTTGACAATGTTGCAGGCAGTCTTGCTGGTGTCAACGTCCCTGGAAATGTCTGGCTCTATCCGCAGTCTCCGCTTTAACGACGCCTCTGCTAAAACATGCACCTGTATAATTTATCTCATGGCCATGTTTTGTCTGCTTCCAATCGCGTTAAGTCAGCTTTCACGGAGGTATCTTGCTGTAGATCAGCGATTCTCAACATGTGTTTTCTGGAAGCAGATAGTTTTGGTGCAGGTTATTGTTGGCTGAAGACAAATAAAAACAGTTTTTCCTAAAGAAATAGGGAAAGATATATTCAACAACTTGGGAGGAATTATAACACCCCCCCCCCCTAACCCCCATTGCGTCTACACAGCATTAATTACCTACCAAGAGGCTGTCATTCTAGATGTCAAAACATATTCCGGTTTCGTTCTTCTCATATCATACAACGGGTAACACAATGCCCGACATAAGCATACTCTATCTTCTGGGCTAAAAATCCAGTCAACACCGTAAGACTTAAGAGTAAACAAAATTTTTTTTTTAATTTAAGGGCACTACAGGAAAATTTTTATTTTTCATTTTAAATGTCAGACCAATTGTTTTATAGTGGTGATCTGTAGGTATGTATGTTGCTACATTTGTAGACTTCAAGTTTTAAAAAACATGGTTGCCATGGCAACAGCCGCCATCTTGATGGAAAAAAAATCATGTACTTAGCTAAAATTTCAAATACAAACAGAGGTTTTGTGAAGCAGATGACTGATTCATGAACTTGAAACATGTGTTTAGAGTCAGGTCTAGTTTATTTATTTCAAAGATGTTTCTAAATATTTTTTTTTTAGAAAATTAATATTTAGGTATGTTGAAAACATACAAAAATGCAGCTTTTTAAGATAATAATCAATTTTATTTTTAAATTACTTTATAAACTGTAATTTTAAATAGACCTGACCCTATAATATTGTGTTAGGAGTATCCACACACAATTTTACGTCTCTAGTCTTTATATTACCTGAGATTTTAGGAGATCCCACACACAACAAACAGAAAAATAGAATTGTTAGAAAAGTGACTTTTAAACTTTTTTTTTTATCTTAAAAAAGTGCATGGGTTGGTGTCCTCTTTTACAATACTAAATTTTTTACAAATTACACAAATTTTGTGTTTAATCTGTTCTACGAATGTCGAACATTACAAAAATGAACACATTGAAAATGTGATATGTTTGTTATAAATTGGAAAAAATGCCGTGTAGTGACCCCAAAGGTATTATGTCAGCCCTGCTGTATTCTCCTGTCTTCAAGCCTTTGTTTTGTGTTTGTTAGAACTAATAAGTGCATGAAGTAAAGTTGAATTCAGAATCCATATCATAGCACTCGGGACACTCCCATAAGCGCTCCGTCCCCATCTTAAGCAGCAAGCGAAGAGTTCTAATTCCGATGTTACCAGTAACTGTCTGATTGTACATACGTCCCGCCTTTCCCTTAAGCGTTGGGCGTCGGTCAGATCCCCTGGTAACTTCCCCCAGCACCATTCTCTACAGACCGTAATGATCTATTTGTGCCTCCGCACTGTTCAACGCTCCTAAAAGGCCCTTACGACCACTAGCTTGTCATACATCAATTCACCACCAAATGGTGCAGAATCGGTCAGTCTACCAGCCTACTCGTGTGCCAACACACAAGCATGACCTGAAGAAAATACACAAGGACGCTAACTATCCGCGACTTCTGAAGCTATGCTTGCCATTCTGCACTGAGCATGCTTGGCACCACCGTTCTCTTTATGTCAAGTAAAATTAGGGACCCTATTCGCTTCCTCCCCCGTCTGCAGCGGCCGTGTCGCATCCTAGGCGAACAAGACGTTTAATGATCTGGATAGGCAATGTGTTAAACACCTTGCCGATCGCTTTTACTTCCTTCCCAAGACATTATTTGTAACCCATTTTAGTTTAAAAAGAACTAGCAGTCAAGGTCAATTTTTGAAGAAAACAAAATCTCCGCTGAATGCGGATGTTAACAGTCCTAACAGGACAATTTGTTTATCAGTTTATTTCATTGAACTGATCGATTCACGCATGATTTATTTGTGGACATGGGTGAATGATTAGACTCAGCTAGAACTAGGCAGACTTTTATCAGCGGTCTATAAAGTTAAAAAAAAAAAAAAAAGTAAAGACTTGTTCACGCCTTTAGGCGCATAGAGCATATGAGAAGAGCACCCATATTTTTACAGATCAATCGACACTAGGTGGGTAATGTGGTGAGCTTTACCATCAACAGACGATCACAGTGTTCAAGTCACTTGGTGGTAAAGTGACTTTTTCGGTTGCTTGTCAAGACAGGGGTCAGGGTTAAGCTGGGTATTCTCATCATCCGTCATTTAAACCACATCCCCGCAGCTTCCAAATACTTTTCACTAATCTACTCACTATCCGTGATTTAGTTCCGCATATCAATATAGGATTTATATAGCTTTTAAGAATTCTCTTTCTTGTCTCGATTGTCAAAGAAGGATTGCATAAAATATGCTTCATTTTGTACAATGCTGTCTTTGTTGAGCTATTCTACATTAAACTGTTCTAATAGTTCTTCCGTCTAATGTTATCAGGGTGCCGAAGTACTTAAACTGAAGTACTCAGCTTGCTTAAAGTTTGTCCCATGTACTTTGATGTTGCATTTTGGAGGGTCAGTTTTCCTTTGTTATTATTACCATTATCTCTGTTTTTCTGCTGTTCAAACTAAGACCCTTGTTTTAATTTTTCGTCACAATTATAGGCATCATTTCTTGCAGCTGTATTCAATCTGGATGGATAAAAAGAATAATAAAGATGTCTTGAAGGAAACTGACTTACGAAAATAACTGATTGCCCACACTAGAAAGAGACAATCTAAATTCCTTGGTCATATGGTAAGAAGGAGAAAACTGGTGTACATCATATAAGGTTGGAGAGTTGTCGTGGAAGAAAGAAAAGACAGTTCCACATCATAGTAGGGAAGATCATCTGTGTCAGAGTTGATTAAAAGTACACGAGACAGAAGGTTGTGGATAGGCATAACTACCAACGTCACACGGCATTGACTTTGAAAAGCAGTCAGAAGCAAAAATAAATTTGTTGCTGAACATTC